>OY253686.1:491201-695752 GCA_958009085.1 Protoeuglena noctilucae
TCCTAACCCCCCCACCTATCGTGCCCCTTACATCACCTCCCCCTCCGTGCCCCCTCACTTCGCCGCGTGGTTCACGACATGTGGAAGATGGCAACACGCGAGTCAGAGCTATTAGAAGAGCTGAGGACGATCGAGGCGGAGTGGTCGGCGATGGAGCTGACCTTCCGGAGATCGGAGGAGCTGAAGTTCGACATCGGTGAGGGTGTGGATGGGATCATTGGTGATTGGTGGGAACGAAGTTCGACATCGGTGAGTTAGGAATCGGGGGACTGGTAATTGGTGGGAATTGATATTGGACATCAGTGAAGGGTGTGGTGGGGTGGTGGGGTGGGGTGGGAAGTGAGGTAGTAGTTATATAAATGATAATTAATTACATACCTCCCACCCTCCCCTTTTCCCGTCTTTCGCAGTGCACAACATCGTTACGCTCCTCCCCTCTCTCCCACCCCTCCCCATTTTCAAACTTCATTTTTTAAATTCTCTTCCTATCCCGCTCCTCGCAGTGCACAACATCGTGGAGCTCCTGCCCCGCATGAAGTCCGCGGCCCGTCGATTGGAGAACATCGCCATGAGTCAGTACATATCGGGCATACAAGACAAGTTCAGCAAACACGAAAAGACCTTCAGCTCCGTCCGGGGGGTCTTGACGGACGTGCAGGCGTTTCAACAGGAGCTGTTATTGTTGTCGAGGGTGCTGTTACTGCCGGAGATCAAGGCTATATATGCGGACGCGGCGAACGGTGAGGGGGGGCGAGGGAGGTTGGAAATGATCTGTTTGTAAACAACATAACGTGGTGGTGGTGGTGGGGGTGGTGATGGGGTGGGAGGGTGGTGGTGGTGCGGTGGTGGGTGTTGCAAGGGAGTGGGTAGTGTGTTGTATTAAACGCAAGCGATTAGTGGTGGATTGCATGACTGAGTTACTTATTGATATCCTATCTATCCCCCCCTCTCGCTAAACCCCAGAGGTGGTGGACTGCGCGACATACATGACACCAGCAACGTTATCCATAACATCCCATCTCCCTCTTATCAACCCCAGAGGTGGTGGACTGCATGACGCAGTGGCGCAACATGGTGTCCGTCACGAGAGAGCACCCGGGGCTGGCCGACGCGTGCGCGGAGGGGGGCCCTCTGTCGCGTGTAGCAGTGCTTGCCAAGAAGATCGCTGCGGTCAAGTCTGTCACGCTCGAGGCGCTCGTGACGCTCGGTGAGCATGGGATGGATGAGGATAATTGTGGTTATTATGATTGAGAATGCAAGTTGTATTGTGTTTGTTATTACAGGTATAAATGGTAATAGTTATACTTATAATTTATCTATAATATTTTTTATTTACTATTCTTGCCGTAATATTGCTTATTGGTTTTATAAGTCCTTGTAATACTAACACAGTAACTCATACCCCCCCTTAATTCGCAGTCCGCCGCGACTTCCCCCGCCTGCTGTTCGTGGACGACCAGGCGTTGATGGACGCGGTATCAGTGGGCCCCTACGTGGGCCGATTGACGCCGGACGTGTTATTGCAGTGTTTCGGGTGCATTAAGCAGCTGGACGTGCGGGGGTCGGGGGTGGAGGTCCTGGGGGTGCTCGACGCCCACGGGGAGGCCGTAAAGTTCGAACAGAGCGTCGTGCTCAGGTGGGTGGGATTCGAAATGGGATGGGATGTGACGGGGGACGAGTTTTTGGAATGGTTATCGTATTGTTGTGTATGGTTTGTGTTGTATTGATGACGTGATATCAGTTACGATAGGATTGATGACGTGATATCAGTTACGACAGGAAGTATATATACATAACAATATTTTTTGTTTTGTCAGAGTTAATATTACATATATTGTGTAGTAAAACAGCAATCATGCATCCTAACACTTCCGCTTCCGTCCACCCCTCCCCCGCAGCCCCCAGGGGTCGGTGGCCACGGAGCTGAAGGCCGTGGACCAGGAGCTCTCCAGGACCATCAAGGGGGCCGTGTTCGCGTGCATGAACGATCAGGTGAATATAGATATATATTTGAACATATCATGTCCAATTAATGAAGATAAATATAGTTGTAAAATTATTGTTTAAATCCTTAATTATTGTTACCCTTTCCACTATATGCTTTTCTCATCATGATCACTATCATCATCATTATTATATTATCATCCTAACCCCCAACCACCCCCTTCCACCCCCCTTGCAGTCCGAGGGCGGCGGCCTGGGCGCGTCGTCCACCGAAGAGTCCATGGCGGGCCGCAGGGACTACCCCACCCAGGCGGTGTTTCTGGCAGAGCACCTGCTGTGGACGGAGAGCCTGCAGAACGCGCTGGTGGAGGGGACCAAGCCCAATGCGGCGCCCAACGCGCTGAGGGCGCTGAAGGACGTTTGTGTGGAGCAGTCGATGGTGAGGGGTGGTGTGTGTGTGTATGTCGATGTGTATGTGGGTGTTTAATGTGTGTGAGTGTGTATTGGTTGTAATGGTGGTTGGTGGTGGTGGTGTGGTTGGTGTGGGTTGTGGTGTGTGTGGGTAATGGGAGCCAAGAGGTGTGTCGTTAGGTGAATATGCAGAGGCTAACACCCCCCCTCTCTCCCTGCCCTTCTCAGACCATCATGGAGCAAGGAAAGGCATTATGTCTCTCCGGGTTCGAGGCCATCAAAGCGGCAATGGACCAGGACGAGCGCAGCGCAGCGGAGACGGCCCGCAAGATCGGGGCGCGGCACGACGCAGGGCTTCTGACGGTGCGCCAGACGCGGGCGGCCGTGCTGGCCATGCGGCGCAAGGTCCGGTGCCGGACGATGCTTCTGGGTGTGTATGCGACCCTCGTGCTCTACTATCGGGATATTATCGACGAGTTACTAACAGAGTGGCCCGTCGCGCCCACTGACTTCGTGTGGCTGCGGAACGTGCGGTGAGAAACGCTGGGGTGTGCATTGGTGTGTATTGTTATGCATATCGCATAGCCCATATTTACATGCCTGTGGAACGTGCGGTGAGGGCTGATGCTGCGGGGTGCATGTCACTAGTACTACCTTGCATGTAGAATAGCACCATTCTGCATGGATAATATTATCCCTATCACTTACCCGCAAGTGCTAATCAATAGCAATGGTAACAGAAATTAATAGTAATAGCAATACTAATTGTAATTGTAAAAGTTATGTTTATATTTATATATATAATTAAAGTCTATTAGTTGATTAATACCATCAATCCCGCATCCCCGCAGCTACTTCCTCGACTCGGACCGCCTGCTGGTGCGCGTGGCGGACATCTCGGTACCCTACGGCTTCACCTACCAGGGCGGGCTGCGTGACCCAGTCCAAGACCTGGCGCTCACCTCCGCGACCGGACTGCGCGCGATCGCTGCGGGGGTGGCGCAGGGGCAAGTGCTGGCGCTGTCGCCCGACCCGGCCGGCGCAATTCTCCCCCAGACCACCGCCAAGGCCCTGGCCTCTGCGTTCGGCCGCGTCCACTTTGCGATGACGTGCACGGCGAGCATGTCGCACCGCGCGATCGCGAGGGTGCTGTCGGCGGTGGTGGAGAGCGGGGCGTGGTGCTGCTTGGACAGGGTGGAGGCGCTGCTGCCCGAAGTGCTCAGCCAGATGGCGCAGCAGATATTCGAGGTGAGAGCGTGGGGGGAATGGTGTTTGTCAATGTCATCATTCATATATAATTACGTTATGTATTAGTTATGCTTATCAATTTTTTGTATTACTATTATTAATCATAAAATCTATAATAATATAATATCATAATTATGGCTTATAGATACAATCAGATATACTTATAAATGTAATATATATCCCCTTTAACTGAACTCCCTTGCAGGTGATGACGGCCTGGGCCCAGTCCCACGTGGAGGTGGTGAAGATCCGCGGGGGCGATGTGAACCTGCAGACGGGGCGCGACGTGGCGGGGGGCAGTTTCCAGTAATTCCTCGGAATATCCGCGATCGGCACTCGCAAGCCGGAGCTACTGCACCAGCTCCTGCAGTGGCTCACGCGGCGCATGGCGATCCTGCCCGGGAGGCTCTCGTGCGTTTTGGAGTCGGTCCTGATGTCGCTGGGATTCGAAGACCACACCAAGGCGGCGAAAAAGGCAGAGACGATGCTTTCTCTGCTCGAGGCGCACCTCATGCCCCAGCAACACTACCAGTTCGGACCGCGCATGCTCGCCAAGCTCGTGCCCTACCTGCGCGACCGCGGGCCCGTGTATCAAGTGAGGATAGTGGTGGTAAAGTGGTTTGTTATTGGAATTGACGTTGCTGATTGTTGTTTTGCTTGGTGTTTGTGCTGTGCTACATGGACTACGTTATCGTGCTCTCATTGTGCCACCCGCTCTCCATACCACCGCACACAGCACCTCCCCCACCATCACCCTGACTCGAACACTTACCCCTCACCCCACCCCACCCCACCCCACTTACCCCACTTACCCCACCTCACCCGCAGGTCTCCGGCCTGCGTGCGGCACACCTCATGCACGACGCGTCCTTGGACTCCGTGCTCCCCTTACTGAGCCCAACGGACCGAGACGTGGCGATGATGGTGCTGGAGGACGTGTGGGGCGGGGAGGGTGATGACGGGGTGGAGATTGAGGTGGGGCGGTGCTGCTTGCCGCTACCGGCGCTCAATGAGGCGACGTGCGGGTTTGGTCCTTGGCAAGTCGACTCCGCGGTCCGCAAGGTGCAAGGCGAGGCGAGCGTGACGCGCCCGGAGCAGCTGCGGCGCACGCTGATCGACGTCGCGCAGCGGCTGGTGCAGCGGCGGGCGGTGCTGCTGGTGGGGCCCTGCGGGTCCGGCAAGTCGCTGGTCGTGCGCATGGCCGCCGAGCTGCTCACGATCGTCCAGTCGCCGCTGGTGGCGAAGATCGAGCACGTGTTCGTGGATGCGGTGCCGTTCCAGCATCTATTCGGGTACTTTGCGGCAGATAACCGCACGTGGCGGCCGGGGCTGTTGGAGCGACTGGTGCAGCAAACGGCAGAGGAGAGTGAAATGGAAGATGCGGCGAAGGGAGACGCATCGTTCGGGGACGATGCGCGGCCCGTGCAGCGCGTGGTGGTGCTGGACTGTTCCGCGGAGTCTCTGGCATTAGAAGACGTCGCGCCATTGTTAGCACATGGCGTGGCGCACCTCCCCAACGGCGCTATGGTGCAGGCCGCGGGGCCGATCGCGTTCGCCTGTGAGACGGAGACGCTCGCAGGCCTGAGCCCGGCGCTCCTCGCCTCCGTCCCTTGCGTCCCGCTCACTGTACCCGTACTCGACCCGACGATTGACAGCGTGCGAAAGGACCTCTCAGCACGGTCCACGTCCTTCTCAGAGCACAATGAGAAACAGGGGGCCGAGTTCCTCCATTCCCTCGCCACCTGGGCCTTCCAAGAGCTCAAGTCGCTCTCTAGGGTGGGACCGATGCACGCAGTGTTGGGGCGGGCGTGCCAAGTCATGCAATCCATCTACGAAGCGACCTACCAGCACGCGAGCGCGGCGAAGGCCGAGGCGCTGCCCGATTGGGCCATCGGCATCCCCAACTTCAGCCGGACAGATGCACTGAGTTGTTGCGCGTTGGTGTATGGTGCGGTGTGGGCGATCGGCGGCTGTCTCACCCCCGATGAGGGTCAGGAGTTCGAGTCTCGCGTGCGCGACACGCTCCCAAGTAATTTCTGCCGCGTCCCGCCCCCCTCCACGTCCCTCTTTCACAGCATGGTGGATGGGGTGGCGCTCGCACTCGTGCCCATCCCACCTCATGGGCCCGACACCTCGCCCGTGGTGAGAATGCATGGGTGGATGTGATCGCGAGTTAGTGCTATGTTAGTGTTTACTGATCGCGATCTGGCTGTTACTTGCAAGCTACTACCAGCTACTGCATGTATCACAAAGGACTAGCTGCTTAGTACAACGCTTTGGTACCTCGGGACCGCTCGCATGCTCGGCCCGGTCCCTCGTCACCTGTTTGCCCGCTCCAAATGTTGATTCGAACCCGCGACCTCTCTCCCGCAGGTCCTGACGCGCAAGGTGGCGGTGGAGCAGGCAGCGGCGGTGGGCGAGGCTCTGACTTACGACGATCGTGTGTTTGTCCACACGGCGATGACCATGGCAGTCGAGACGGCGGCGCTCATGGCGCTAAAGAGCTTTTTGCATGTGCCGCACATGTCTGCGGCGGGCACGGAGACGCGGGAGCACTTCGCGCCCATCGTGTTGGGGCCGCCCGCCGCGGGGAAGAGCGCCCTGGTGCGGGACATCGGTGAGGGAGCGCCACCCTCCCTTACCACCCCTCCCAACAGCAACAGCACCCATTCCCACCTCTCCCACCTCCCCTCTCCCCCCCCCAGTCCTCGTCACCGGCCACCAGCTCCTGGCCGTCCCCCTCACCTCCTTCGCATCGCCAGAGAACATGTCAGGCACTCTGACCTCCTCCATGCGCAACGACAGGGGTCACGTGCTGAGGCCCATCCTGCGGCCCAAGGCGGTCATCGTGCTGGACGACCTGCATTTGCCACTGCAGGTGAGAATTGCAATTACTGAAATGCTTATATTTGTATAGTGAATTATTCTGTGATCGTGCTTGACGACCTGCTTGCGCCCTTACAAACCCTCACCCCCACTGCCACCCTCACCGCCACCCCCACTGCCACCCTTGCAACCACCCCCACTGCCACCCTTACAACCACCCCCACTGCCACCCTTACAACCACCCCCACTGCCACTGCCACCCTTACAACCACCCCCACTGCCACCCTTACAACCACCCCCACTGCCACCCTTACAACCACCCCCACTGCCACCCTTACAACTACCCCCAGGCCTGCGAGGGCTGCTCGGCCCACGACCTCCGCACCGACCCCGCTGCCCGCTCGGCCATGCAAGCCTCGGAGATGGTTCGGATGATGCTGGACAAGATGGCGGTGGCAGACGCCACATCGGGGGAGGCGCTGACGCTGGCCAAAGTGATGATGGCGGGGACAGCGACGCGGTCGGGGCTCTTCTTTGGGTCGAGGGGGAGGGGGGCAAGGACGCTCAACCACACCATGTGGTGAGGGGATGCGGGATGCGATGTGGTCACCTTGTTATCGTCTTATCTCATAAATTTTGCGATAAGTATCATAATAATGACTAATTAATTACAACACTCACGTTGTACTTGTAATATTATTGCTATTATTGCTATTAGTGATGTAAATTTTGTTGTTATTGCTATTATTGCATTTTATTTATAATAATTATAATAACAATAATGATTTCTTACCCCTCCCCTCCCTCCCTAGCCTCTCCCTTCGCGACTTGGAGTCGTGCCACGGCCCCCGGGCGATGCTGCAGGTGTTCATCGAAGGGCCGGTGTTCCGGGGCATCGCGTCGCGCATCCTCACGCCCGTGTTCAAGGGACTGCTGCCGCCCACCATTCTATCGAAACTGGGTGAGATGAGCGAGGGGGTGCTATCGATATCGAATGCTGTGCTCATGACACGGCTGCTTTCCCCGCCCACCGTGACTGGCTTGCTCAATCTGAAGCTGGCTGTCCACATACTCGTCATGGTCAATTAGTCACCCTTTTATATAAGCACACTTCACTATAAATAACATATGTACTACTATGTATACTCGTACTAATACAATATACAATAAAACATCCATATTACCCCTCTGCCCGCAGTCGAGGCCCTGAAGTGCAGCTTCCGCGACGTCGCCGACTCGGTCCTCAACCCCGCCGCCAAGGTATTCGCCCCCGTGGTCAGCCTGCACCGAATGGTGGCATCTATTGAGGGAATGCGCGCCCATTTGGAGCTCGCATTCGATGCCGAGAGAGAGGCCGGCCACGCCCGCTCCCTCAACGCCATCTCCAAGCTCCGCATCAGTCATCTGTTCGTGCACGAGACGTGCTTGCAAGTGGGCGCGGCGTCTCCCAGCCGGGCCGTAGCACAGCACGTTCGCAGCGCGGTGGTGCACGCCGCCTCGCACGTCGTGGCGTTCGAGAACCACACCATGCCCGTGCACCAGGTGAGTGGGGATGGTTGGGGTATAAATATAGGGTTTTGATTGTAATTTTTTCGCATCACCCACTCACTGTAATCCACTTACCACCCCATCTACCACCTCATCTACCGCCACCACCCCCCACATACACGACCAGTCACCAATCACCACCACCCCTCACCCCACCACCACCACCCCCCCCCCCCCCCCCCCCCCAACCCAGGACTCTGGCGGTTCCGAGGAGATCCTCCGCACATTGACAGCGGGCGGGGAGCTATCGCAAGGCATGTTGGTGGAAGCGGGGAACAAGTTCCGACAGCGCATGGAGCAGGTGCTATCCACATCCATGTCCGTGATCAAGGGATTCGTGGACAGCGCGACGCAGTTCAACTGGGCCCCGCTGTCGCTGGCGAGGCTGGCGTGGCCGGGCGCGCATCGGCAGGTGGCGCGACTACTGTCGATTCAACGCCTGCCCTGGCCGAGGGGCCACGCCGTGCTGGACGGGCCGCTGGGGTCCGGACGGCACAGCTGCGTGCGGCTGGCGGCGGCTTACGCGGGCGGGGTGGTGGTGGATGTGGCGGGGCAGCGCACGCGGCCGCTCACTGCCGAGGCGGTCCTGGCACGTGCAAAGGAGGCCGTGCTCACGTGTCTGACAGATATGAAGCGCGTCGTGATGCTCATCGACGTGGATACCGTTCCCCACGAGAGCTTGCACCCTGTGCTGCACCTGATATCGAGCGACACACTGCAGCCGGGGTTCTTGCCTGACCTGCCCCCCGGCATCGCCTCGGGCCCGGCGGCGGAGATACTGAAGGATTTGGACGAAATGTCGGCGATGGCGGCGGTGGAGCAGCAGCGCAGGGCGGAGGGGGCGGGTGCGGGTGGCAACGACGGTGGGGTGGTGGGGTCGGGCAATGGGGGTGGTGCGGTGGGGCGGGGCAGCGCGAGCGGGAACGGCAACGCGGGCGGCCGCGACGCGCTGTCGACGCGGCCCAAGGGCGACCGGGCGAGCGCGGAGGCCGAGCGGCGGATGATGGAGCAACGCGACGCGATGAGAGCCGAGATGCGACAGACGCCTCTCATGCTCGCGCGACTGTCGCGGGCGGTGGGCAAGGCGGTGCGGGAGCACCTGCGCGTGGTGTTTCTGGTGGGGAGGGACCGGGCGCCGCGTCTGCTGTCGCAAGCGCCGGTTCTGGCGTCCCACTGCGTGGTGCAGGCGATCGAGGCCGACCAGGACTCGTATTTGGAAGAAGCGGTGGGGAACGTGGTGAGTTTGTGTAGGTGATGCGGTGTTATATTTTTACACACATATTATTTTACAGTATGTATGTTGATTTATAATTATTGCAATAATATTAAATTACAATAAACTTGGCATTTATTGTTTATTATTTATATATTTGTTTTATTACTGTATTTCACTTATATATCATATCTTTTCCATTCCCTATCCCCCGCAGGTGGAGCAGTCTGGCTTGATGGAGGAGGATGTGGGCCTGATGGCTCTGGCCAAGGTGCAGGGCATGCAGAGCGAGGTGGAAGCCATCGAAGAGCAGTTTGCATCTCTCGTGAAATCGTCGGAACCCAAGAGCGTGTACCAGGCGGCAGCAGACATGCACCTCACGGCGGGGCGCTTTTTCGACGACCACGGCCCAAGGCTCCAGCTGTGGCCGCGGCTGTCAGCCTCCCACCTCATGGACCTCGTCGGTGAGCGGTTGGTATGAGGTGTTCTAATAATGGTTATATGTCACTGTAATAGCAACTGTAATTGACAGGCCCCGTGACCATGATATAGAGTTACCACCCCACCACCACCACCATTCCACTCCATTACCTTCCCTCACCACCACCACCTCACCTCACTCTCACCAACCCCCCATCCCCATCCCTGCCCTCACCACCACCAACACCACCACCCTCACCAACCCCTCACCCTCACCACCACCCCTTATCCCCACCCCCCCAACCCACCCCCCCAGGCGCCTACGTCCGCATCCTGAGCTCCGAGCTCCGCTTCATGAAGGAGCAATACGCCATGCGCACCCTCTCCCGATCGGAGGCCGCCGCGATGCGACTGAACCTGACCATGGCGCAGCGCATGAGCGCCGAATTGGAGCCGAAGCTGGAGGCGGCGGCGGGGGAGGTGGCGTCGACGACGGCGCAGCTGGCGGACGTGCGGCGGCGGCGGGAGCGGCTGATGACGCAGAGCGAGGCGCTGAGGGCAAAGAAAGAGGACGTCAACGACGTGCTCGACGGGCAGCTGCAGAAGATCGAAGACGAAGTGCGCAACCGGTACCAGGCGAGGGGTCAATTGGCGATGAATGACACTGTTCAATCGAAATGAGTAACACTGTTCGAGTAAGATGTTGATCGAGGACAAAGTGCGCAACCGGTACCAGGCGAGGGGTGGTAGTTACCGCTATGTGCATGGCCATCGGTAGCCAACCCCTTCACTACATACCATTACCAATGGTAATACCATCTGAAACGAACAATACTTATAACATCATAAACGATCAAAACCCGCACCTCCCCAGGCGTTCATGGTGTATTCGGAGAAGCTGGCGGGCATCAGTGATACGGAGATGAAGGAGCTCAAGGCGTACTCCAATCCGCCACGGATGGTGCGGATGGTCATGCAGGCGTGGTGAGTGCGGTGGGTTTGATGGGGGTCGTGTGGTGAGTGCAAGCCATTATGCAAACCCGCACCTCTCGTCCCCATTGCCCATGACTTTGCCGCTACCCAGCAACACGCTTCGATGCGCCTGCGACGAGCCCTTTCGAACTGTCGCTGCGACAAAGCACAATTTTTGTTATCTCACAGGTGCGTCCTCCACCAGATGCTGCCCAACTGGGAGCTGGCCCGCGCCTCGCTGATCCGCAAAGCGGTGCGGCAGGCAGCGCCCACGTTCGACGTCGCGGCCGTGACGCCGCAGATGGTCCGGGACCTGCAGGTGAGGCGGAAACGGATAATTTGTGCGAATATTGCCGCGTTGGGAGCGTCCGGAAGGTGCAGGCGGGAATGCGGAGGGAGAGTTGGGTGGCGTGACAGTGGCGATGAAAACGAGCGTGGAGGACGTATGGGGCCTCGTTGGGAGCTCGTGCAGCTTGTGGATAACAACAAGACCGCATTAAACGCTTGTAGCGCATTACTATTCGACTTTGTGTCTCATAACGCTTTCTTTCATCTTTAACATCTCACCAAGCAACCTCACCATCTCCGATGCGCATTTCTAATCAAGTTCCGCTTATTAATAAGCCATCGTTTTCCCGCAGACGTACGTGACGGAGCCCGAGTTCCGCCCCGAGGCCGTGGCGCAGGTATCGCGGACCATCCGCGCCGTGGCCGAGTGGGTGCTGAGCGTGCACGACCTCGCCATCGCCATGTTCCAGGTCAGTTATGAGAAGGCTTGTCGTGATGCTAGTAGATGCGTGCGTTCATAGAATAGACAGAGTGGGTGCTGAGAGCGTGCCTTATGACCTGGCCATCCCCCACGTGTTTCAGGCGAGACTTGGGACGTCGATTGCCATGATCACTGTCCCTAAGATTATTGTCAGAACTATTATCATTCATCATTGTTACCACCGCCCATCCCCCTCCCCCCGCCCCCAGGTCAAGATCTCGAGCGGCGAGCTGCAGCACAAGACGGGCTCCCTGGAGCACATCTCCGCGGTGATGCAGGCCAAGGAGGACGCCTTGGACGCTCTCGATCTGGAAGAGGTTTCTTGCAACCGCATTCTGGCGAACGCGCACCGCACGCTGGAGGAGCTGTCGGCGAAACGGGAGCTCCTGGCGCGGTCGATCGAGCGGACGGAGAAGCTCATGAAGGCACTGGAGGCGCAGGTGAGGGGTGCTATTGTTAGTTTGATGATGAATTGAGTAGCTCATGAAGGCACTGGAGGCGCAGGTGAGGGGCGTTGTGTGATGCTTCGCGATATGTGCATACATACTCACAGTGGAGGCGCTTAAGTGACCCCATGCACTGCTCCACTCACCTCACCCCCACCCATCATGTCACTCACCCCGCTCACCCCACCCCACCCCTCACCCCCCCCCTCACCCCACTAACCAACCCCCACCTACCCCCACCCCCACTCCACCTCTCACCACCCCACCCCACCCATCACCCCCAACCTCAGGCCGCCTCGAGCGAGGACTGGCACCTGGCTTCTGACGAGCGACTGATGTGCCTGGAAGGAGACTGCCTGATGGCGGCCGCCTGCGTCACCTACCTCGGCCCTCTCCCCGCATCGCTGAGGGATGACCTGACACGCCAGTGGAGTGCCAGTCTGACCGACCTGGCCGTGCGGCACAACCCGGACTTTACTCTTCACGATATGGTGCACGCCACGATGTTCCGGGAGAACATTATGCCATCCACGATTCTCTTGGAGGGGTTGGAGAAGGACAATCTCGCCATGGTGTCGCTGGTGAGGTTTGTGGTGATTAGTACTAGTAGTACTACGGGTGGCGATACTACAGCAAAAGCTTGATGGTAACTAGGTCACCACTATTATAATCGGTAGTGCAGTGATGGCCATGGGCAGTGCAACGCTCTTAAGCCTTGTCTATGTAGCATCACATTCACTCAATGTAAGCGCTCAACTCACCTACCATCCCTCTCCCCCCACCCCCTTTCCACAGACCCACTCCATCCCCCTGCTGGTCGATCCGAGCAACCAGGCCTTAGCTGCCTTCCAAGCACTGCGCAAGGGCGTTTATTGGTATCGATTCACCTCCGCCACACCAAACTTGGCACACGAGCTATTCAAGGTATTGCACGATGGCGGGTGCGCGCTCTTGCAGCTCCACGGCGACCCCGGGGAGCCCTCGAGGCTGCAGCCGGTGATATCGGCGCTGCGTGCCCATTCACGTACGGCAAGCATCGTGTCGCGGTACCCCCGGCCACTCGTCGCCTACACCAACAGCCTCTGCCCCACGCTGTCGGAGGTGAGGGAAGGGAAGGGTGGGTCGGGGAGTTGGGGTGATGAATATGAAATAGAAATATATGCATGATATATGCCGATTATTGCCAAATGATGCATTAATACGTATGTCTAAATTTGTTTGTTATGTACATATTATTGATACTAGTAATATATAATCCCAAACCTCCCGCAGACGGTGTCCGAGGCCTTCTGCGTGATCAACTGCCTCCCCGACCAGGGCGACCTGCGCAACCGCATGCTGTCGGAAATCATGAAGCTCAAGGACCCCACGCAGGAGGCCAGGTGTGTTGGTGTGGGGAATGCTAACAATATTACTAGCAGTATTTTTGCTTTCAACAATTTTTAAAAAAATAATTTGATAATAATAAAAATAGATATCAGTTTGTAGGGTGAGTTCCCGCACATACATCCTCCCTTACACCCCTCTTGTTACACCTTTCTTTCAGGCACCGTGAGGTGACGGCGTTGATGGACCAGAACCGCCGCACCGAAATGGACGACAGCGTTCGGCTAATGACGCTGCTCCTGCAGCACCGGTCCAAAGTGTGGCGGAGCGAGGCGGCGATGGGGGAGGTGCTGGAGGTGTGCGACCGGTTATTGGTGACGAGAGACCAGATGCAGGTGTTCCAGAGCGAGCTGCTGCGGCTGAGGGAGTTCGACAAGCGGTGAGGGACACTGTTATGAGAAAGCGTTGGCTATCACGCTTCGTCACTTGATGGGCTCAGTTTCTATGCACTCACATTCCATTCTATCCAATTATCCATTCATCTTTCCATTTCCATCACTCCATTTCATCCCCAGCGACGAGGACCTCGCCTCCGTTGCCGCCGCCATGCACTGCCCACCACCCAGTCGCTCTCCAATAGCATATAAATTGACGATCAATTCACTTATCCAATCATCTTATCCCGCTCGCCCTCTCAGCGACGAGGACCTGGCCTCCGTGGCCGCCGCCGTCTACTGTTCCGGCGCCGTGCTCTGGCGCCGCGTGCCGTCACTATTCATCGACCTCCCCGCATTCGTGGAACTATTCCGGGAAGCCAACTCCGCGCGCGCGGGGACGAGGGGAAAGGGCGCGAGGTCCTACAGCCCATCGCCGGGCAGGACGGTGCAGATGCTGTACCGGTGAGGGCGTGGTAGTACTGTTACTGTTGTCGTCATGGGTCTTTATTATCAACAAGATTGTAACAATCTCCCCTTCCCCTTTACCCCTCTCAGCGCCCTTGCCCCCAACGCCAGCAACGAGCAGGCCAACCTGCTTGCCCTCGCGTTGTCAGCCGGCCTGAGCGTGGCGAGGGGAGAAGCAACAGTCGCAGAATTGGAGTTTTTCCGGGCGTGGCTGGACGCCGCGTTTCAGAAATCGACGCAGGGGGCGATGGTGCAGGGGAGCGCGACGGACCTGGCAGCGGCGGCGAAGAGGCTCGGGGCCTGGATGGCCAAGTACCCCGTGCAGGCGCCCATGGTGAGAGCGGTTATTGGTAGTATTATTACTATTGTTATTATTACTGTTATAGATATATGGTAGTAGCAATAGTAATGAGTGAGGGGTAGGGGAAGGCGAAGTACCCCGTGCAGGCGCCCATGGTGAGAACAGTTATTACTATCACTATTACTTTGACTATAACTATGACCATTTCTATCACTATCACTATCACTATTACTGTTACTGTTACTGTTACTATTACTATTACTATTACTATTACTATTACTATTACTATTACTATTACTATTACTATTACTATTACTGTTACTCGCAGATGGGCATCGGCGGCCGCGTGGCGTCCAATCTGGCGGCATGGGAGGCGGCCCTGGCCAGCAAATCCCCGGGGGACGCACTGCCAAGGCCCTACGACACGCAGCTCACGCCGTTCCAGAAGGCGAGGAGTGGCGCTGTGCGGATATCATTTATAATTATTTAATCCTATTAATGCATTAAAAATAACTAATATATACCCTTTCTGACGGCCGCTTGCGCCCGTTGCTCGATAATTACAAATTATATGATAATAACAATAATGTGATATTATAACTGTTCGCAGGCGGTGGTGCTAGTGATCTTGGAGCCCGAGATTCTCCCCACGGTGGCGCGGTGGTTCGCGTGGAAGCTCTTCCGCCCCACGCCCCCCAGCAGCGCCATCGAGAAGATCGTGGTGAGTGTTTGGGATGTGAGGATAGTTGTTATAACGATTGTGGTAATTTTATGGATTATTTTCAATCATATGCAGCGGCAGTGATAAGCATGTTAATATCAACGCACCTCTCTTCTCCCCTCCCCACTGCTCCCTCTCCCCTCTATTCCCGCAGAACGTGGCCATGGCCATGCCCACGACTGTCCCCATGATGATGTACCTCAGCAACGAAATCGGAGCCGTGCCGGTGCTGGGGGCCGCCAACGCCGCATTCGAGCACAGGTGAGGGGATGCGCGATGTGTCATTGTAGTCATGCATGCTGTTGTCATGCATGCTATTTTTTTTTAGTATTCCTTATTACTACATCAAGCAATCGTGCTAGGAAACCTCCCTCAATTCGACCCAAACTCAACCATATCCTTTCTCTTCTACAATTTTAGTATATTCCCACTCCTCCGTATCCCCAGGATCGCCCGGGAGGCCGCGACCGGCCAGCCCAGCCGCGGCAGCCTGGCCCGCACCCCCGCCACCCCCGCCGCCCCCCCCACCGCCGCCCCCGCGCCCGGCAAGCGCCTCAAGACGCCCGGGAAGGGAATCCTAGTCCGCTGCGCTGGCGAGGGCACGAGCCTGTCGATGCAAGCGACGGTGCACGAGGCGCGCAAGAGCGGGAGCTGGGTGGTGGTGCTGAATGCGGGCCACGAGCCCGACATGATGCTGACGCTGCTGGCGGCGCTGGAGAGGGACCATTCGGGGTATACCCATCCCAACTTCCGCCTCATCATATGCCTGAGTCAGCAATCGGATTGCGACCTGACATGGGCGCTCACGTCACAGGTGTGAGGGGGGTATGAGAGGGGGTTGAGATGATATGGGGATGATTTGGGGATGGGCTGAGTGTGAGGGTAGTGGGCTGTTATCATTTGACTCATCTCACCACATCTGTGGTAACAATTGCTCGTGATTGCAGGCCTGCGTACACGGTGTACGTGGAGCATTACTTGCGTTGCATCCATTAAGTTATAAATATTTAATACTCTCTACTTTGCAATCGTCGCAGGCGTACACGGTGTACGTGGAGCTCCTCCGCAGCCCCAACAAGGACCTTTCCACGCTGCTGCACGTCTGGGAGTACATGGCGCCCAAGGTGTTCATGTGAGTGGCAGTCATTGGCAAAGACATAATTGATTTGTCAGTTGCGATGATGACGGTGTGACGGTTAGTTGGGATGGTGACAGTTGCACTGCCATCTGCCCTTATTGCCACCCCCACTGCCACCCATAACACCACCCCCACTGCCACCCCCACTGCCACCCTCAACAACACCCCCACTGCCACCCCACCTACCCCCCAACACAGGGCCACCCTGAGCATGACTCAGAAAGCGGTTAAGCGCGCCTTCCTGAGCGTCGTGGCAGCGCATGCGTCGATATCGTGGGAACAGACGTCGTCTCACTTCAGCGCGGTTCTGGCGCCCAATGCGTCCCGGGCGTGGGTGCCCACGCTCTGGGACATGCACCGGGCCATCGCGGCCATGCAGACCATCAAGGCGAGTGTGGGAGTGGATAGTATAGTGTATATGAACGAATGACCAATGCTTTGTCCATACGATCAAGAGACTCTTTTCCGACGCCCGCATGGGCAACTTTGTGCAGTATCATAATTCACACATTATGATAAGACAAGATAGTAACAAACAATCCCTATCCTCGTCTCCGACACCCGCAGACCTCCGCCCTCTTCTCCGACGCTCGCATGGGCGACTTTGTGCAGTGGTGCGGCTACGGCGCCCTGCCCCGCACCTTCATGTCCGAGCACGCCATCACCAGAACATTCGAATTCTCCCATCTCGACGATTCGAAAGCGCCGAGGACGTTCATCGCCAAGGCCATCGCGCAGGCGAGGGGGGATGGGGGGGGGGGTGTTACGCGACGTGGGATCGGGAAATAATGATTGTAGAATGGCAATGTCATGGTTACCAATAAACAACGTCTAACAATAATTAAACCCAGACAGGATACTAAAACTTGACCACAACGCCACGTCACCATCTTCAAATCCCATTATCAAGTCCCCTTAACCCCTCCCCCCATCTCCAGGCCAAGTTCCACCGCCCCCCGGAGGCCCCCTCGGACCCCTCGGTCCCGGAATCGAAAGCGACTACATTGGCGGTGATGGTCAACGTGATCAACGAAGTGTTGCCGGAATCACTCACGTGGCCCATGGCGCTGGGGTCGGCCCACACGCCGCACCACATCGGGGACTTTGCGAGCGCGAGGGCGGTGGCGGACGCGCTCGCGTTGATGGTGGACGGGACGATGGCGGTCGACGCGGGTGAGTGGGAGTTATGGATAACTGATATAACTGATATCAGTTATATGTGGTATTGGTGGTTGGGACCACGGCTGTCCCAGAATGGCCCCCACCCCTCGTTCACATATGCCATTCATATTCATACCAATATGTACATAATTACTCTTCCCCCCCACCCCGCAGCATGGCTTGCCGAGAACGGCCCGAACCCCCCCCCGCCACGTCGCCACCGTCGCCCCCCCCATATTGCGCGCCATCCACAAGGACAGCCCCGTCACACGCGCTCGACGTCATCGCCAGGATACAGGGGTACCTGCAGGCGCTGCAGACTGCGTCGGGTGAGCAGACGGTTTATTGATATCATTGATAGTTAAGGTACGATTACATATTTATAGTATTGATAATTTATCATTATTACAATTGAATTACTATTACTACCATTACTACCATTACTGCTGTGCTATATTTCACACTCCTTACCCCACCCCCCACATCCCCCCAGACGCCCTGCATGACGTGGGCGACGCCCTGACAGAGGACGCCGACGACCCCTTGCAAGTGATCGTGGGGCCGGGACTGACCGTGGAGCATCTGGTGGTCTTGGAGGCGAACATGCTCGCAGCCGTGATCGATCCGGCAGTGCAGGACATGACCATGGTGCACGGGGCACTGGCCGCGGGGTCCGAATGCGCGTCGCCCGTTGCAGGCGAGAGAGGGTTGGGGGGGTGTGCAGATGTGTGCGATCGTGCTTTGATAGTTATGTTCGTGCTTTGGTAGTTATACTCGATACATTTGCTCTGCGCTCTGCCCATTCACAGCCCATTCACTCATACCCCACCACCACCCTCCTCACCAACCCCCACCCCAACCCCCCCCAACCCCCACAGCCCTGCTTGTGACCGACCGCCTCACCTGGCCCCTCCCCAACGCCTGCATCGTCACCAGCACATCCGACTGGGTGGAGGAGGTCTGCCGACGCGCGTTGTACATCAAACGACTGTCCGATCGTGCTATCCCAGGCTCAGCTGTCCCATCGTGGCGCCCCAGCCGCCCCGAGCCCACCACCATCGCCGTCATTGACATATCCGCGCTGTGTCGCCCCGAGGCACTTTCCCTCGACATGTATGTCTATCTAAAGGAAGACATCGAGAGCGTGCCCGCGATTGGTGCCGACGAGATGCTGCTCAAGTGTATTGTCACCGATTGCGACTATGAGGACGAGGTGGTCGATCCGAGGCCGGACGGAGTGTACCTGACGGGGGCGTATATGCTGGGGGGGATATGGGACGCGAGTGACGCCACTATGCTGCCCCACCCGACGGGCTCCACGTTGCCCCGCGTGTTTGTGCCGCTCGAGAAGGAGGTGAGAGATGGAGAGTGGGGTTAATTTTGATTTAATAGTAATAGTAATTGATAGTAGTAGGGATTGATTGGATGCTCCCGCTCGTGTTCGTGCCGCTGGCGAAGGAGGTGAGGGAGTGGGGATGATATGGTCATGAATTGATAGTGATTCGGACTGAATGGATGCTGTTGCTCGCCTCTCATCCGGTATCTGAGAAGCAAAGTGTCACCAGCACTCACTGATATTCCCATCCATATCTATATCCATACCCATATTCATATCCATGTTCTCCTCTCATCTCCTCTCATCTCCCTTGCAGTCCGAGAAGCGCCTGGTGACCGGCAAGGACCTTCACCGCCGCGCCGCCCCCGCCCCCCGCGTGCGCGACCGCCGCGCCACCGCGAGCCTCGCCATCGCACGCGCCAGCGTCATGGGATTGGGTAACGACGACGATGATGATAATGACGATAACGCGCGCGAGAGCGGGGGGTCGGATCTGGGGCCGGAGGCGGCAGTGGCGGACGACACGCCGTGGGCCCGGTTCAGTGGGGGTGGGGAGGCGAAGGGTGGTGCTGCGGGGGCGGCGGCGGCGTCCCCACGGCGCAGGGCGAAGCGGGATCCGGTTCCCTCGGAATTTTGGGCCCCTGTGGCGGCGGCGGGGGAGGGTGGGGGGCCGGGGAGCGCGATCGGGGGTGCGAGTGCGGTGGGGGCGCGGAGCAGGGCGGGAGACGGGGCGCGGGGCAACGCGGCGGCGTTTGAGGGGCGGGACTGGTCTTTCTTGGCGAGGATACCGGTCCACGCGGCGCCGGCGCTCAAGACGCCGCATCTGAGGTGAGGGAGTGATGGTGGTTCTGGGAGTGGTTGTGAGGGATGAGCGGCGTTGTTGGGGTGGTTACAGCGGGTGGCAATGAGGTGATGAAGTGGTGGGGGTGCACAAGGCAGCCAGTCTTGTCACACGGATCAACCCCCCATCACCTCATCACCTCGTCATCCCACCCCCCACCCATCGCAGGGGCACCACGGTGCTCTACATCCAGTGCCAGACCAAGCCCTGGCTCGACACCATCCTCGGCACAGCCGCGGCCGTCCTCGCACCCCCACCACCCGCCCCCGCCCCGACCGGCCCGGACGCTCAGGGTGGGGCTGCTGGTAACATTGGTAACGCTAACGACGACGATAACGACGGCGACGGCTCGCTGTACCTGCGCCCGCGCGCGCCCATGATTGCGCAGGCGTCGCCCCGCACCTACCGCGTCGCTGCGATACCCGGGGGTGGGGGTGGCAGTGACCGTGGGTATAGTGATGGGCCCGGGGTGTCGATTGCGCAGTCGACGAGTGTGGGGTACCCCAAGCGAGCAACTGCGGGGGAGGATGACCCGGTCGCCGCGCCACGCATTCAGCGCACTTTGACTGCGCTGGAGGGAAGGGCGGGTGCGGGGGGGGGTGCGGGGGCGTCGAGGGTGCGGGAGCGGGTGCAGAGCGTGGTGGGGGATGGGGGGGCGCCGGCGCGGGTGCGGCAGGCGCGGAGGCCCAGCGAGATGCTTGCGGCGGAGGTGAGGGGTAGGATGGTGTGGGTGGAAGAGTTGCGAATGCGAGTGAGATGCGTGTGTTGGGATGGCGGAGGGGGCGAGGGCGGTTGCACTGTCTGTGCTTGGGAGAGCAGCTTATCGAATGCAATTGTGCTTAATCTACTCGTTTCATGCATCTCCGCAGATGACGCGGTCGCCGAGCCGCAATGGCAGGAACAGGAGGGCCGGCGCTCTGCCATTCGGCATCACAAACGTGCTGACGGAGGAGTACGGGTAGACGACGACAGCACGATGTCAAGTAGCCACGTGTATATGATTGCTCGCTTGCTCTCTTTCTGCCCCTTTTCTTCCGGACCACCACCCTCACACCAGTGTCACATCTAGCGCACCATGCTAACTTGCATTGTTAGCACGTGTCGATAGCACCACTGTGGTTAAAGACCCTATGATGATATGTCAGCAACGAGGCGTCCTTCCCGCTACGCCGGCGCGGTTTCTGTCACGAATGTAGGCAGGCCGCGAATCTCATCGATGCAGTCGTCCACTGGCTGTTTCTGACTCCTGGCCTGGCGCTGCAGCGCGTCTCTGGGCGAACAGGGAGCGCCTTCGTCGCGTTTCGTCACAAATGTATCCACGCAGTGCAGAGGATGTTCGCAAAACTGCAACTATAGCCAGCACACCCGTCCATAGCAGTCGTGGGACATTGGCGACCGGTTCCGCAACCACGGACCGGGCCCTAACGCGAATGAGTCACGCTTTGTGCAGAGGAGCACCCGAACCACCCATTACAGGTACGCCATGCGCGCGCGGACGGCCCGGCGCACATTCCCCGCTGAGTGAGCCCAGTTCGCGCCATTCCGCGAAGCCAGCAATTCTCGTGCGCACAGGGAGCGCAGCTGGGAGAGATCTAACAAGCACAGTCATCTGCGACCGGCGAGAGCCGGGCGGGCGCAGCTTACCCGCGTGCGCCACGCCTTAAGGTGCGCTCATAACGTCGTGCTCCCGTGCCCTGCGCGAGCGACGAAGGGCTTCGCGGTGTATGCATCCCCTTCGAATATAATCCATTCCCCTCGCTGTGCAGGTTCATGTCGGCGTAGCGCCCGGGATGCGGACGCTGTCGCTCCGTCCGCTCGAGCCGGGCGCCGGCCAAATCGTCGTCTCGCCGGACGGGCGTCAGGTGGCCCTTCTGACCCGCGCATCGCTTCATCTCTTCGATGCCGCGTCCGGCTGGCAGGTTGGGGTGATACAGGACGTGTGGGGCGATCCGTCGAAGCAGGGCGACGGACCGTTGTGCCTGTCCTTCTGCACGCGAGGGTCATGGCTTGTTATGGCCATGGACCGATCCCTGTTGACGGTCTCGACGGCGACCATGATGCAATCCAACGATCCGGCGCTCTTCTTGCTCCCAAGGCTCCCAGCCATCCCCGACGGGCAGAGTGACGAAGCATACAACGAGGGACTTACCGAGGAAATGTTTATCGCGGCCCCGCGCGGCGCGCTGGGCGTGGCGCTGTGCGTCGCGGCCACGAGCGACGCCCGGCCCGGCCAGGCCGACCCGCAAAAGTCGGTCCCGGCCCTCATCGCCGTCGGGACCGACACGGGCGCCCTGCTGGTCTATGACAGGAGCCAGCGGAACAACTACGATTGGCGCGTGCTGCGCGCTCCCCAGGGCACGCCCCTGCGGTCCCTATGCTTCTCTGCGGATGGCCGCAAACTCGCCGCGGGGTTTGCAAATGGTCCCCCGGAGCTCTGGGATCCAAAAGCGGGGTCCTGCACCGCCGTGCGCATGCCAGCGCAGCTCATTAACATCGCCGCGCCACTCCACTGCCCGCTTGTGGCACTGGAGGGCAGGTGTCTATACCTGGCAGCGGCTGTGGAGGGCCACGGGCTGGCGATCTGCCACCTGACGGGCGACCGGCACGCGCTGATGCCCGTCTCGCACACTGTGCTGGCCCTCACATTCGACCCGACACCAGACGCGGTGCCTGCGAGCGCCGCGCGACCCCGGCCGTGCTTGCTGGGGGTGTTGACGGACTGGGGAGTCGCGGAGCTGGATGTGGAGGCGGGGGCGTGGATAGGAATGCAGGAGAGCAGAGAGGGCGCTGCGAGGGAGGCAGGGCCGGTGACAGGCGGGGCGTTGGCGAGGGTGATACCTGGCGATGTGGGGTCATCCCATGAAAGTGGGTTGCGGCTGCCGTGGCGGGTTCTCAGGGCCTCGCGCGGGGTTGGCGGCGGGGGTGGGCGCTTGTCGGTGCAAGCGACGGCGGGGTCGGAGCCTGCGAGGGTGCTGGGGCGGGCGGCGGGGCGTGGGGTGGCGGCGGTGGCGGTGGCGGGGAGGGGCGACAAGCAGGCGAGTAATGAGGGTGTGTAATTGCGTACAACACTTGTGCGTTTGATTAAGTGTACTCCATGGGAATGTAGGAATGTGCACATATGCATGGCGTTGGTCGCCTTGCCAACCAACCTAGGTCGCACCTACCACCCCATGCACTTCCATTGTCACCCATCAAATCTGGCCATTCGCAGGCCATCGCGGTTCTCTACACCAACTCCTCCCTCGTCGCGTTCCGCGGCGCCTCCCTGCGCCCCTCTGTTCTGGATATGGCCAAAGACCGTGCCTCTGCCATCGCCGTCGGCCCCTCCGGACGCTCTGTGTTGGTGGGGACCGAGTCTGGCTTTTTGCGGGTGTTCCGGCCCACACCGACGATTAACGGCGAGAGCACTATTACTAACACCGCTACTGCTGCCGACGACGTGGCGGCTTTGGCGTCGGTTCTGGCGTCATCCAGCCTGGGCGGCATGGAGGGGTGGTACGAGGACGCGTGACTCTCGCAAGGGGTGCGGGGGCGCGGGGGTGTCTGCGGTGGGGTCGATTGACGTGGCGGGAATGGAGGTGGCGTTTGCGGGGGACGGGACGGGACTGATGAGAGTCACGCACCCCCAGGCGCCGGCCCCGGGGGTCGGCCCCCGCCACGCGAGCCCCGTCGTGGTTATTACCGCTGATAAATCCCATACGCGCGTCGCCACGGGTGCCGCGGACGGCGAGGTGCGGATCTGGGACTTCAGGGGCTATCCCGAGCACAACGGCGTGCTGCGGCGGCTGTCGGGCCAAACGTGCTGTCTGGCGTTTCTGGCGCCGGGGGTGCTGCTGACGGGAAGCTGCGAGGGGGAGCTGGTGTGCTGGGAGGAGGTAGAGGAGGTGTGGCGGGACGTGCCCCTCTCGCTGCCGCCCGCTTTGCAAGGACCGCCCTCGTCCAACCCCCAACGCCCGCTCTGCGCGGGGGCGCCTGAGGGTTGGGAACTGCGAACCGGGTTTACAGAGCAAACGGGGAACGCCAGTCACAGCGGTGGGGGCGTTTGGGGCGGTGGGGGTATGCGGGGCGATGGTGGTGGTGGCAGCGGGGGCGTGCGGGGCGGTGACGGTGGGGTTGGCAGCGACGGGACCAACGCCGCCCCATCGTGGCCTTATCTTATCACCGCTCGGGGCTCCTGGCTGACCGTCTGGTCGCTGCGCCGTGCTCCTCACGCCCCCGATTGGTCCGCCCGCCACGTCGCATCGCGCGACATGGGCGGCAGGGTCACCGCCGCCTGCCTCGCCCCCGACCTCTCCACCCTAATCATCGGCACAGACGCCGGCGTGCACGTCGCTGACTTCCTGCCCACCGGCCTAGGCACCATTTCAGATGACCAGCCCCGCCCAGACTACCTCAGCTTCGCCCCAGTGTCTCCCACCCCGCCCTTTGCCGCCGCATGGCACGCCCTACCCGCCCGCGACCCCTGGGGCCCCGCGCACGTCGCCGCGCCCGTCTCACGACCCCCACCGCTGTCCTTCCCGCTCACCTCCGTCCCGCTCTGGGCCCCCCAGCCCCCTCCCCAGCGAAACGCGATACTGGCGACGTCGCCCCCCGTGCCAGGAAACACCCTCCCGGGCTCGCCCGAGGTGTCCTTAGGGAGCGGCATCGCGAGTGCAATATCGCACCTCTGGAGGAGCGTCTGTGGCAATGAGGCGCTTGCTCAGGGTTTTGAGCGGGGGCTGGCGAGGGGACAAGGGGGCGGGTCGAGGCACCGAGGGGGGTGGGGGGGCGGGGACTGGTGCGGGAGCCCGACGTTAGATGCGGGGGTGGGGGTTGGGTGGGGCGGGGGTGACTGGGAGGGCCGGGGCGGCCGGTCCCGGTCGCACAGTCGTGGGAGGGAGGAGCGTGGGCGTTACGGGCGGTCGCGGTCGCCGGATCGGATGCCGGCTGCGTTTGCGGACTGGCAGCGGCGGCGGGCGGAGGTGTGGGGCGCGTGGTTTGGGGAAGAGGCGGGGCGTGCCGAGTGCCCCGCGTGTCGCCGCAGCACGTTGGTGCAGGGCAGCCCGGACTGGGTTTGTGCTGTGAGGGCGCCGGGGCTGGATGCCACGAGGCTTGGCAATTTGCGGCCGGTGTGCCCCGCTTGCGCTGCAGGGCCGGCGGGGGGTGCGGAGTAGAGGCAGCGAGGGCGTTTGCGAGTGCGGGGGTGGGAGCGATGGGATGGTCATGGGGGTCGCGTGGTAGTGAGCTGTTGCGCCATGGTGTAGTCAGAGAGAGAAAGAGACTAATCCAGATGCGGATGCAGTGTGTGAATGCGTCTGAGACTACTCGCAGAGGCGGTGTGTGAGATGCTGGTCATGTGTTGATAGCAAAGCTGTCGCTATTCAATCTTTATGTCTTGAAACTGCGCTAGGCACAACGGCGCCGCCGCTCTTGCGCGCAGCACCTACCATGCCACACCCAGCTTCCCATACACAGCAGCGAGTGGGTTTGCAACCCAAATCCAAATCCCTCCGATTGCTCGTCTAACAACCCCAATCTACTCGAGCGTGAGTCCGTCCCCACCCCCGCTGCTACCCTCACCCCCCTGTGACCCTCCCCGCCCCTGCCCTTGCAGTCGCCCCTGCACCACCCCGTCACCCAACACCGCATGCCTCGGGTCTCGCAGGAACTGATTCTCGGCATCTTCGGAATGGTACACGCAAGACAACTCGGGGCTGCGAGGGAGCGGGATGCGGGGTTTAAGGATCAGTGAGGGGGCGTGGGCGTGGGCGGGGTTGGAGAGCAAGCGAGCATGCAGCTGAGGGGTGGGGCGAGCAAGCATGGCGGAGCAAGGTGCAAGCAATGAAGTGTGCGGGCCATTTATCACATCATCATGTCAATATCAGACATCACCTTCCGTCGATGTCCCCCACGAAGGCGAAGGTGTTCATGCGGTTCTTGCACGACATGACCTGCTTGTCCGTGACCAGGCTGCGCTTCTCGAGCTGATTCACGTTGGAGCGCTTCAGCACGCATCCCGGCTGCGCGGCGATAAGCGATGCGGGGCTTTAACATCAAGTGTGTCGCGCAAATGGCGCGTCGTTCGCTTTCTCCGCGCGCGAGCCGGGACTCGCCTTGACCTCCGGCTGGGTGACGTACACGTTGAAAGGGTTGAAAGACACGAACACCCGCTCGTCAAAGACCATGGCGCTCGACCCGTAGGACATGCAGAGCTCCGCGTTGGGCGTGCGGCGGTCGATGATGGCCGTGCTCGCCACGTTCGACGGCTCGAAGTTGGCCTCGGAGGAGAACCAGACTCTGAGAGCGCGGATGGGACGCAAGCACGGTCGCCGGAGAGCGCGGGCGGCAAGGAGAAAGAGCGGAGCATTGGGAAAGGGCCCTGCGCCGCGGAGGAGCGTCGCGGGCCGCCCCTCACCCGGCGCCCATTCCCATGACAAACGACCCCGCGACCAGCGCACGCGTGAAGCCGTTGAAGCCGCCCCCACCGCCCTCGGGGCCCTGTGGCCTCGGCGGTGGCGGGGGGCCCTGGGGGCCGCCGGAGGCTGCGAGGGAAGACAGGGAAGCTTGAGGCTCATTCTCTGCTGCATCTTTGTACCAATCACACCGGCACTCGCGCGGCATACCGTCCGGAAGCGGCGCAGTGCGCCTCACCGGGGGAAGGTGGGAAATCGTACGATTCGGGCCTCGGTCGGTCGTTCCTGCGCGTCGCCACGCCTCCATCTAACCAGCGACGGTCGTCCGCGGCGCGCGTGAGCGTACGGACGGGCCGAGGTAGCCTGAGGCGCCACACGCGCGTTGTCGTCCCAAGCGTGCAGCCGAGGCCGTGGGCGGAGGCCGCGAGAGCAGCGCTCTCTGTGCGTCTCGTGCCCACGCACGAGGCTATTGCTGCGCGTGCGCTCATCCCGCCTGCGCCTGAACAGGAGCGCTCCAAAATGCCAACGTGTGCTGAGCGAGGGCTGAGAGTCGACTCGGCGCCTAAACCACGCGTGAAGACATTGCCACAGAAAGCGAATGCATGCGTGCGAGGGCCTGCAGCACGCTCATCGCTACGCTCGCACACCTCCTGGCGCTGCAGCGCAAGATGGCTTTTTAATATGCGTTTCAAGTTATCCTAATTCCAATGGCATGCTCGACTCAAAGATGGCGCCTAGCTCGCGCCTAGCACTGCCTTGGCTCCCGAACTGCCCCGGGCTTGGTATGGGCTGGAACAGACCTAGCGAGCGCTCGCGACCTGCTGGCCGCAGAGGCCCTGCGTTACACCTAACATCGATCCGTACGTTTGCGAACAGATATGTGCCGGGTCTCACCACCTGGAGAGCACCGTGGGTAAGCGGCCCTGGGCGAGCGCTGTGCACGTCTCCTTTGCCTGCATCGGATCGAGCCACGTCGTCGGGCAGAAGACCCCGCTCCTCGTTTGGAATGCGCCGATGCGGTCGCCGACAAAGGACCTGCGACGAAGGCGAGGCAGGCGTCGTTGGCGTGGCATCAGCATGCGCACAACCACGCTTTCTGATGCCTGCATCGCATCAGATAGCAGTGCATCGCTCGCCTGGCGAATCCCGGCAAAAAGTCCCACGCGCGGCGCACGATGGCCTCGCCCAGCAGCGACTCGACGCCCGACGCCTCGATCCACCACCACCACCGCAGCACATGCGCCATTAACACGCACACGACGTGCACGTACGTCGTGCAGAGCAGGCGGTAGAGGCAGTAGAGAGGCATGCGCACGGACGGATTCGGGAAGAAAGCCCCGAACTCCTGATACATGAATCCCAGGCCGCGGTTCTTGCCCTTCTTGCCCCGCGGAGCCCGCAGCCGCTCTCTGGCCTCTTTGCTCAGCCGCCGCGCCACGATGCTGTTGAAGAGCCCTGTGGGATAGAGATGCAGGAAAAGTTCCTGAACGTTGCTTGCGATTCGCACAAAGTCAACGTGCTGTGATGTGCGCATGGGTGCGGCAGTCGTGCTGGCCTGCGGTCCCCCCCTCACACGCCATCACGTGCGGATAAGCATGCTGAGCATGCTCGCCTGCAATGACTCCCTCAAACACTAGCACGACTCCGTGGGATGAGAAGAACAGCACCCATATGACCGGCGTTTGTCCTGTGACATGCCACATCGTCCACACGTGAGCGACTCCCGATGTAAAGAAGGTCGCGATGGTTGCGATGGCGACGACGGCAGGGCCACGGCGGGGCTTAGGGCCACCTGGGAGGACAGCTTAAGGTAGACGATCGATAATATGCATATGGTTGTTGTCATACGATTGTTGTCATGTCAGCGTGGTGGTTTGCCGGATCGTCACCACCGCTCTGCCTCTGCCCCGACCCCCAAAGCAGCGCAGGGGCGGCGCGGTGCAGCAGATCACATCAATGTCACCCTCTTCCCTCACACAGCACATTGATGTGACCCTCTTCCCTCGCTATCGATATATCCTCGCCTGATCGTTTCTTGACCAGGGTCCCCTCGATGATGGGATCGAACGCGATGTCTTTGAGCAGCAGACCCGCGAATCGATTCCACCGCTTCCAGAAGTCAGAAAGGGAGAAGGGGAGGTAGGGGTTGTCGAACGAATCCACGCTGTCGATGCCTGAGGTGGTTGAGTGGGAAGCGAGAGCGAGTGAAGTCGTGGCACAGCGAACATGCTACGGCTGCCGCAGATCACAAGCAGGCATTGCCCGACCGGTGCCGTTGCGCCGTGCATGCACGACGCCATACATTCCTCACCCGTGAGTAGCTTGGCGAGGAAGGACGCGATGGCCTCAACGCTCCCGAGTATGCCGAGCATGACGGTCAGCCCCAGCGTGTTCTTCAGGTGCCGGTGCATGTTGGGAAACTCGAGATTGGCCACGGACGTCGCCGTGAGCATCGTGGTCCAAAACACCGCCACCATCAGCGAGTCGGCTTTGAAGCGTGCCTGGTGCTCCGAGACGTCCAGTCGCATCCGGGGGAAGTGAGGCAAACTCGCCAGCAACCGCCCCGTCAGCGACGATCCCGACACCTCATCCCCAGCTCCCACCTTGGCGCCTTCACGGCCGCCGAGAGCCTTACCACCCGCACCGTCCGCACCGTCCGTCGTCTCGGCGTTGCTCACGCTCGCCACCGTGCTCGCGGATGAGTGCGCCGCGCCGCCGCTGGCGGTGGGGGAGCCGCGGTGCCCGGCGTGGGACCTGCCGTGGTGCGAGCCTTCCTGAGAGCCCCTGGGGGCAGGCAAGGGGTCGGAGTTGAAGGGCAGTGGCAGCGGCAGTGGTAGTGGCAGCTGCAGCGGCAGTGGCAGTGGGGTTGGTGGCAGTGGGGGTGGCAGCGGCAGTGGCAGTGGTAGGGGCACACAGTTAATGGCCCAATGCCTATCTATCTCACCCGGTGGAATCGGAGGAGTCAGAGGGAGAGATGTGCTCTGGGTAGGCTGGCAGGAGGAGGAAGGCTGTGAGGTCCAGAGGCGAGTCGCGACCCACGTCGACGAGTTGCTGCAGCGGGCCGCGGCCGAGGCTCAGCGACAGGACCTTGGTGGCGGCCCACCAGGACAGGATCGTGGTGAGAGGGCCGCGCAGGAGCGGGAAGCGAAACAGGTCGAACGCATAGGGGGCGACGGTGAGGGCCACGAGAACAGGGCTCAGCGCAGCGAATCGCACGCGGCCCGGCTTAATCGCTGAGTCGACGACGACAGTCCGGACGTACAGAGCCGACACGAGGCATGTGAGCGCGACGAACGAGGCCTGCGTAAATGGCCACAAGTCGCGAGGCCTGAGGTGGGGCCGCGGGCGCATCCGACAGCGAATGTAAAAGCGCGTTGATGCAGGTCCATAACGAAGGTCGGACGGACGGAGCCATGCATCAAACAAGGCCCCGGCCGGGGCGCAAGGGCGCGGAATAAGAAATAGCTCGGGCGCACCTGGCCGACCAGTCCTCCGCCATCTAGGGCTGTGCGGAGGGCGTCCTCGACTCTCATGTCGACGACATGGACAGGCGCTCCAGCCCGAGGGAAGCAGATGCCGGCGATGGGCGAAGCGGGGAGCGAGAGCCCGCTGCGACAGTTGAGCTCGGGCAGATTGATCGTGGAGAGAAGTGCGACGCGACAGCTCCCGGCACCCTCGACTCTACAGCATGCGAATTGAGCAGTCTCGTACGAGGGTCGCTGTTGTGTCGTCTTAGGTGAGGGCTGTGTACTGGCAAGTGCGCAGCACGTTTGGCAGTGATAGCCAAACAAGACGCTGTCGTCATCCACGCACTCGCAGCGCAAAGCGCTTGCAGGCAATGCGAAGCGCGAGGTGCTTGCGTCCCTGCCCATGCACACGCATGCACGCAAACTTTGACTGCCCCCCGCAACTCGGAACTGCGTCCACTTGCTGATATAGTCACCGCAATATCTCTTTCCGGCACATCGCACCCAGCTGCGCGTCAAAGACCCGCGGAGCGATGGCTGCGGCGGCGTGCCCGCGAGCGACGCATCATCCGCGGACGCCCGCGCGTTTCTCCGCCCACGCGGGTCTCCGGCGCGGCAAAACGCGAGCCGCAGTCGGCATTGGAATTGGTACGGACAGACTTACGGGTCTCCTGGTCGAGCAGGCAGCGAGCTTCGCTATACGCCAGATGCTTCACTCGTGCGGGGCGGTGGAGACCCGCGTCTTCGCCGATGCGGCCGGGCTGCTGCGCGGAGAGGTCCAGGGCGTGCGCGTCTCCGGCGAGCGATGGCTATCGCCCCAAGGCCTCAGGTGCGCGCCATGCAATGTGTGCATTGCATCGTCAGCCCGGCGCTTCCTACGTGCAGACCTTCTCAAGCCGACCATGCACCCTCACATCCATTCCATTACATGACACCCTTCCTGAACCCGGACACAGTCTCACCAACCTGTACTCCACACCGTGGCCACCACTGAACACCCCACCATTGCATCGCATGCACAGTTGCCGCACGATCGAGGCGGAGGTGTCGCGCGCGGCCATTGACGTCCTCCAGGTCCTCCTCCGCCAGCGCATCGTGCTGTCCAACATCCCCACGGGCACAGCACGTGTCACGTTCACGGCAGACGACTTCGGCGCCTTCCTCACACACCCGCTCGTGCGTGGGCGGTGCCTCGTGGGCGACGCCGAGTTCCGATTCCAGGTGTGACACGGTGCTAGCTTCACTACTACTATCTATGTGCACCACGGCGAGCCCCACTACCACCATCCAAATGCTCCACAGCTTGCCCGACCACCACCTCCCACGTGCATCACGGCTTGCGCATGGCAGACGACCCTTTTGTTGGTACTAGCGTGCTGACATGTTCATTTGATGAGACACCCGCAGCGGGACGCCGTCAGCATTTCGCCAGAGTCAAGCTCCGTCGACTTCTTCGGGACGTGGCTGCGCACCGGCCAGCGCTACGCCTGCCGGCTCACCGCGACCGGCAGCCGCGTCAATTGCACCGCGCGACTGCTGGGGTCCTCGCCGACAGCGGACACAGAGAACGCCGTCGTGGGACGCGGCGTCACGAGGTTCTTCAGTGAGCTGTTGGTGGACCTGCAGGGTGCGGAACTGACGTTCGCATCGATGGCCGTCACGTCCACGCACGGCGTACCCCTTTTGGACTTGCGGCTCCGGCTGCGCGTCAGGGAGTTCCCGCCGCTGAGCGTCCGCTTCTGACGCCGCCCGGGGTCATGGTTGCTATGCCATGACTGTGGCATACCAAGCAAGAGCTAGCGTTGGGAGAGAGAGAGTTCAGATCCATTCAATCGTTGGTTACTAGTAGCTAGCAGTCTACTACTCTGTAAAACGCGCTGTAGCGAGGTCGACAGACAGTGCAGCGGGGCGGCACTGTCGTCACTTGTACCACCCCGTGAGTGCGTGTCGCAAAGCGAAAGTGAACACGGCGCACGCACCCTGGAATGCCATCAGCCGCACTGTCAGCTGCAGCTCCGAGCAGGGCCCGAACCACCGAAGGAATCCGGTCACGAGGTTGTAGTTGTCAGTGGGCAGGAGAATGCCCGAGGCTGGGTCGAGCTTCGGGAGGCGGTGGCGGGGGCACGGCACGATCTTCAGCAGCTGCGGGGGAGGGACTGGGGTGCTGGCCGTCAGAGCACGTTTTTGCAACAGAGGCCTAGCTATGGTGCAGAGGAATGGAGGACCATCGCAGCAACCGGGATGCTGAGACGGCTGACGACGAGCGATACGGTGTGCCGGCTGCTAGGCAAGCGTGCGGATCGGCTGATAAGCACCAACCCCCGCAGCTCGCCTGTGGCAGCGAGTAGACGAAGTTGATGAGTTGGGGGAGGAAGAAGAACATGAGGGTCTCGGAGAAGTGACCCAGTGTGCCCGCCACCGCCAGGACCATGCCGGCAAAGTACGTGTACGTGTCGCCCACAAACACCTGCGGTTGGAAGATGATGACTGGTGACATGAAGATATTGCAAGCAATTGTATGATGATGGGTGCCAGGTGGTCGGTATCGGCCACCCGTGCCCGGGTATCCCATCAAAGCACGACAGGCTTTCGACCGTATCGTCATCAGAATACAGAGGTAGTGTTGCTCATGTTACGGGTCTACTGACACGTACTGCCATGGGCTGACCTGGGAGGGGTACCAGTTGAGGCACAGGAGGCCCAATGACGTAGCGAGGAGCGGGGTGACGAGGAAGATGGACAGCATGTGGGGGCCCTCCACCGACGCGACACTGCGGGGAGAGAGAGAAGACAGTAACAGTGATATAGAGACAGTGATAGAGGCAGTGATGTATGGACGGTGACGGTGCTAACGACAGAGATGGTGATGTAGTGATACCGTGATGGTGACACGCATGTCAGTGCCGGTAAGTTGCCACTCAGTCGATCTATGACGACGCACGTCACGCAGGTCGACTCCAACAGCACGATTCGCGATGGCTTACTTGGGTGACACGGCCAGCCGCGTCATGTTGAAGACGAGGATGGCGGAGGACAGGACGCAGGTCTGCCCGACTTCGAGCCCATTCACGCCCGCCAGGATGTTGATGGAGTTGGTGCAGAAGACGATGACCAGCATCACCGCCACCTGCGTTCAAGAGGCAGAGGCGTGATGGGCTTATGGATTGCTCCATCGCTGCCCAGTAGTGCCATTACTACGAAGAGTACTACTCTCTCATCAAGCAGAACCGACACCATGTCACCCTGTCATGGCCCCGACGAATGGTACCACATGAAAAGGTGGCCCATTGTTGGGCCCATTGCAACAAGCGTTGCATGCCTCTCGCCTTGTACAGCACCCCCAGGTCAAAGAAATCCCCAAGAGGACCCAGGAAGGGGAGCGGGAGGCCGCGGAGAGGGCGGGGAATGACCACGGCGGTGCTGCCCGTGTAGCCGACGAGGAGGGGGAGGGAGGCGAAGATGGGCATGAGGATCTTTACACGCCACGGCACATCCAGCACGTCGTCCGCAAAGCCCAGGAGGATCATGAAGCAGATGGAGGCCATGCCCGCATTGCAGTCCACCTGAGCGAGGAGCGGGAGGCGACGGCGTCGGGCGTGGGTCGGCCCAGGCCGCGCGGGGGAGCGCAGCGTGGGCGCCGCACGCGCACCTGCCATGAGGCCTCGTACGCGTCGCCGAGCCGGTGCCAGCGGCCCCGGAAGGTGCCCGCATATAAAGCCTGGAAGGACACGACGGCGATGAGGAAGACGCAGCCCGTGGCGAGGCCCAGGGCCTCGGGGATGGGCGTCTTCGACTCCTTGTCCCCCGGCTTGTTCAAGTCGATGCCTCCGAGGCCTCTCCTGCGAACGCAATCGGTGGATGTAAGAGCCTTATTACTCGCGGGGTGGGCCATCGGAGAGATCGCGACGCAGCGCACGAGTCCTGGCCTCCAAGGGGTCGCACGCATTTCTCCAAGCGCAGCGGGCGTGGGTGGGCGCGATGCCGCGCGTCACCTCAAGAAGCGATTCTTCGTGGCGCGCACGAGCCACACGGTGGCGGCGAAGGACGCGACCCCGAAGAGAAAGCATGCCGCGATTGCGTCGGCCACGACACGGTTCACCGCGTGGTGGGTGCGAAGGGACAGCAGCTGCGCCAAGGGCCCCACGCAGCACAGAGCCCCGACGGCCGCGAGCTGATACCGCCGGGAGAGCGCCATGGCTGCACGGCCTCAGCAGCGCATCACGAGGACCACCGCAGCTCTCCACCGCTCGCCTACGCCGCCGCAGTGCACGCTATGGATAGCCCACGCGCGGTCAGCGAGCGATGCGATGCGATCGGGGCGCTGATGGAGCAACGGGCCGCGTGGTTGTGGCGTGGATGCGAAGAAGATGAAGTGTGTTGACGGAAGGCCTGCGTACTGACGCCATAAAAGCGCACCATGAATGCAGGGAGCCACGGCCAGTTGCCAGCCGATGTGCAGTTGGAACACTTCACTGGCGTCAGATAGTGCTTGTGCTCGCGCCAGACACAGGCTGGGGGACTACTAGCATCTGAAGCTCGTTGCCTGGCCTGCATACTTAACCCTCCAGCGCCCGCTCGTGGCCCCTGCCTTGATGCACTCGGCAAGAGAGCGACACGGACATAACAAGACATAACGAGCCGTGTCCTCTGCATGCGCATCCGTGATGAAGCAGGAAGTAGAGAGGACCATTCATGACATTCCTTACGACGTGCTGGGGTGAGGCGCACGGCCTGTCCATGGCCAGCGGAGGCGCCGTGGGTCGCCGTGGGGGTGCGACTCCCCAGCGGTCGCTTCGCTCTGCCAAAGGCCTCGACTAGCCTCTCTGCCCCTCCGTCGCAGTTCATGCGTGTTCCGCCACCTGCCTCTCGCGGATAAGCTACTCGCGGTGCCCCTCGTCTGCAAGGTGGGCAGAGATGCATTGCTCCTCCACCGCTGCGGTGCGCGGACATCCCGGATTCGCGCGCTCTGCGCGAGAGCCTTGCGTTTCGTTCGTTTCCGCATCCTGGATCTGGCTTGGCTTCGTCTCCGCAGGCATGGCGCGACGTTCTTCGCAACGTTCCGGGGTCCGTCGGGACCCTGAGCGTCCAGCTGGGCTCCGGCGAGAGCGCGACACAGGTACTGGAACAAAAGGACTTCCGGAGTGCGCTCCTGCGGTCGGGACCCGCCTTCCTCTCGTGGCTCGATGCGCACGCGGGCGCGGTCGATGCGCTGGCGTTGTCCGTCTGCTGTCCGCCCTGGGGCGACGACGACCGGCCGCGCAGTGATTTCATCGACGTGTTGTCGAAGATGGTGGTCCCGGCGCTGTCGCTGCTGCGGCCCGGCTGCCCCGTGCACCTCAGTTTGACGAAGGAGATGGCAACGCCGCTCTCCACGCTGGCTGCCGGCCTGCGCGGGGCCGTCGCGCGCAGCCTGCACCTCGTGATGGACCACCCCGTCACGGCCCTATCGAGCGCCAGAGGTGCGACGAGGTTCCATGCATGGCCGAGCTTTGAGATGTCTCTTGCCCACCGCATGACTTGAGCTTGCCCAGTTGCCTGTGCCCGCAACGCTCAACGTCTGTGCTTCAGTGACGCCCATCGCATCGATTGCTATACATGTGATACCTGTCACTTACCATGAGACCTCATGGATCCTCATATGCTCACCTCGTCGCCCCGTGCTTCGTTCCTCACACATCGTACAGTTGTCCTCCCTCCCTCCCCTGCAGGCCTGGACAGCCGCAGCGACTCCCTCCGCAACCTCCTCACCACCACGTGGCCCGAGGCTCCCCCTGACGCCCACCCCATCCTGCTTCCTGAGCTCGCATCCATCCACGACGCCTTCCCTCACCTCACCGAGCTCACCGTGGGCCTGTCGCCGCGCTCGGTCTACGACCGCATGCACTACCGCATTCACGTGCAAGACCCGGTGGGGGACCGACTGTGCCGGACGCTCTTGCTCCCGCGTTCGCTCGGGTCGCTGTCGCAACTGCGGCGGCTGACCGTGCAACTGCGGGGTGTCGGGGACGAGCCATGGCTGGGGCGACTGGCGCCGCCCGCGCGATCGGTGGTGGGGCTGAGCGCTTTGACTGCTCTGACGGCTCTCACGGTGTCAGATGCGTGTGTGGATGTCGCGGACGTCGCAGCGCTCACGGGACTCAGAGAGCTGTCCCTGCACATGGCGGGCGTGGAATTCGACGCACGACACGACCCCACGCACCTGAAGAGCCTGCAGGTGACGAGGATTACTGTTGGTTGCTAGTAAATGAGGCTGCTGTTACGATTGCTAGATGGTGTGACTGACACATGCCTCCCAGTGGGTCCATCCCACTCACATTCTCCCTTCCATCCCCGCCTCCCCCAGTCGCTGACAAGCCTCGACCGTCTCTCCGTCACGATGTGGAGCTTGGCAGACGAGATGGGACTCTCCTGCGCCCTGTCTGACCTCGCCTTCTGCCCCGACACCCACGTCCGCCTCCTCCTGCCATCGTCCGACGCGGCCCCGAGCCCAGAGACCGTCACGGCGCCCCACCGCGTCCTCCACACCTGCGCGAGACTCGAACCCTTTCGCCACGGCTGCCTCCGCGTCAGCTACCACCGCGCGTGCGTGGGCGTGGCGATTGCCGACGACCTCGGGCCGACCTTACGGCTGGTGCCATTGGATGGGGCGTTGTATGCGCATGATGTCCCGAATGCAGAGTCGAGGGAAACGGCGTGCTTGAGTCGCACGGCGGGGCCGGGGGAGGTGCAGGCGGCGCTCGACAAGCCGTGGGTGCAGGTGCGGTGGGGGTGCATGGATGGCTGCTTGCATTGCAGACAGCGTGGGTAGGGCAATTGCTGGCCTTTCATAGCAACTGGCTTGTCCTGGCATGGACTTGGGGACTAAACTCTATGGTTCTTATGCCAACTCGCGTTGTTGTCACATGTGACCCACTCACTTCTGTATCTCTTCGCATCTTCACGCAGGTGGTGGACCTCGGGGGTGCGTCTGTGATCAGCCAGGACCCAGGCCGGGCGCTGTGGTTCCCGACCAATCGCCGCGTGACCCTGCGAAACGGCACACTGGCGGTGGCGGGAGGGGCGGTGGTGCCCGACGGTGCCGACGTGACGCTAAGCGGTGTAGTCGTGGTGGGGAGCGAAGCGCATGGGGTGACGGTGCTGCGGGGCGGCCGTGCGCGGGTGGGCGGGCAGTCCCAGATCCTCGCCTGTCAGCGCGCGGGGCTGGCGAACGTGGGTGGTGGGTACTTGGAAGTAACCGAGCACTCGTGCGCATCGGGCAATGCGGTCGGGCTGCTGGTGCACGGGGTGCACGGGGCGCTGGGCAACACGGTCATCGATCGGGCTTTCTTCCTCGATAACGCCGCGTGTGGTATCGCCGTCGATGACCTCCCCGCCCACGCACACGCCCACGCGAGCGGTGGCAGTGCGGCGCCCGGTCCCGTTGCGTTGTATGCGACTTCGCCCTTCTGTGCTCGCAATGGCGTGGGGCTGCGGGTGCGGGGCTGCGTGGCGGCCAAGGTCGTGCGGGGGGTGTTTGTGAGCCAGGCGGGGAGCGGGGTCGAGGTGGAGGACGAGGTGAGGGGTGACGTTGGGGGTGGGGGTGAGGGTGGGTTAGCGGTGGGGTCGGAAAAGGAGATGAGGGATGGATGTGTAGGGTGGTCACTCAGCGCTCTCACAAACATGCCGATGGTCGTGTCCCACTCGCACCGCCACATGCTAAGCAACCAGAAACACCCTCCTCAACCATGTCGATATCTCATTCTCCATATCTCATTCTCCTCTCCTCGCAGGGCCACGTGGACCTCGACACCGTGGCCGTGTGGTGGAGTGGCGCGTACGGCGTCCACATCAAGAACCCCACCCCCACCAATACCAGCCCAGGCCCATGCACTCTGACCCCTCACTCCTTCGTGCGCAATCGCAAGGGCGATGTCATGACTGGCAATCTCGTGGTGAACTTCCCCGTTCCCGGCCCTGGCCTGCCCGAGGCTTCGGGGGCGGCGGCACGGGGGGCGCGGGGCGATGAGGCGGTGGAGTGGGCGTCACAACAAGAGCTGCTGGGTCACCTGCTGCAAGTCACGAGTGAGTGGGATGGGATGCGCTGTTATGTTGCATGGTCACTTGGTGCAAGTCACGAGTCAGTGGGATGGGCTGTTCTGCTGCTCGGTCCATGGACAATCACAATCCCAACCAACAACACTCCATAACAAGTACTGACAACAACCAACAATAGCTATCAATCATCTCCCCGTCTCTCTCTCTCATCGCAGGCGACTTCATGGCGTACTCCCCGTCCCCCACGCCCCTGCGCACCCCCCCCGCATCTCTACCGGGGTCATCCCCACTCTCGGCACCCGCCCCAACCCACGCGAGCCTCCCCGCGCACGCGAGCCTGCCGGACGCATCTGCAACATCCCGCCACCGCTACAGCCGCCACAACAACAACACCGCCACCCATCGCACCCACCACATGCGCCACGCCGATGCGACGGTGGGGTGGGACGCGGTTGCTGCTGCACCCGCCAGGTCGAGCTTCGATTCCCTCCCGCTTCCTTTATCGATTCACGAGCCGAACAGGCACGCTGCGGACGGCATGTGGGCGGATGGCGCGCCTATGTCTGCTCTGTCCGAGGCCCTGCAGCGTCAACACCTGGGATCGAATCTAAACGCCGGTCCTGGCAACGAGAGATCCCATGAGCCGATGCGTGGGAACTTGCAGCAGGGCGTGGCGCGGAGCTGGAGTGGCGCGGGTGGGCCAGCGTTGCGGTACCAGGGAGGCGAGCAGGGCTTTACCCTATTGGGAGGTGCGCAGGGTGGGACGTGGGAGGGGGTTTTGCGAGGAGGGGTGGGTGCGGTGGGGGCGGCGGGGCAGAGGCGGGGGTTGGGTGGCGGGGATGAAAGTGGGGTGGCAGCGGGGGTTGGGGCGGGTGGATGGGGCGATGAGGGGCGAGGGGTGCCGCCCTCCGTGGAGCGGTGGCACGTGGCGAGCTTGCTGCAGGTGACAATGCGCGACACGATGGTTGCTATGACTGATAGAGATGTGCGCCTGACAGACCTGACTGCTTGAGTGCTTTGTTAATTGCAGGCGGCGACCGGGCGCGGAGGCGAGGCGGACTTTGCCGCGGGAATGGCGCGGTGGCTGCGGGGGCGAGCGGGGCATGAGGCGCACGGGCCGAGGGCGAACGGCAACGCGAGGGCGGGTGCTTTGGCGATCGAGGGGCAAGACGTGCGGCAAGCGCTGCACCTGTCGGACCGACCGGACCTGTCCGGGGTGGCTCTAGTGCCGTGGAGCGCTGGGGGAGGTGCGGGTGCAATGGGTGCGAGTGCGGTGGGCGCGGGTGCGATGGGTAGTACAATGGAGGGTGGGAGGGATGCGGTTGCCAGGCAGCTGCTGGCGGCGGCATTGGAGGCCCTAGCACCGCCCGGACCGCCTGCTGACCGGGAGATTTGAAGTGCAATCACACGGGCGCGGGATGCCAGTGTTAGGCTGTGCCTGTGGCGTCTAGTATTGACGAGTGATGGATCGAGGGTCCCATGCTTGAACTAAGCTACATGTTAAACTCTGATTCGACGATGTAACAAACAGAATAGACCGCAGTACTACTGTCGTCTTGGCATCAAACGACGACAAACCTACGACTCGCTTATGGGTGGCGACTGCGGCGAACGTTGCCCAGTTCACCGGCTACCCCACCAGCAGAATTTTGACTAGAAATACGAGGCGGTGATAAACGTGCTTTGCAGTCCTGGGTCGATCGGTCCTGTGTCATCGCGCCTTTGCTCTGTAACACGATTGGTCGTCCATTCAAGTGCTGAGTAGAAAATGCAACTGGCCAGAAACGTCATTACTAGGAGCCTACCCATGGAAGTCCGTACAATACAGAGGATATCCCATTCATGTGATACCCTCTGTCTTGCACAGAATTTCAAGGGTAGGCTCGTAGTACTGCCGCTTTTGGCCGGTTGGTTCCTGTCCTGCTCATTAGGACTAATAGGCAATATTGTTTGAGAACAAAGGGCTGGCCAGCCATAAGTAGTAAGTACTAAGGCGAGCCACTAGGCAACGAACGATGGTAAATGTAGCACGAGCAGCAGCAACGACATTCACAATATCGCATGAAACGGAAATGTTACAGCCCGGAGGTGTTACAGTTAGGCTACCAGGATGGTGAGGGCGGTGTGCGGCATCGTGCTGTGCCCGCGTCACGTCACGATTCGTGGGGCCTGGCCGGCCTGGGTGGGACACCCCGGTACTTGGCCCTCCCCATGTTGATGAGCCACCTCACGTGATCGACCAGCGACACCTGGGGCGGGATCCACCACTGCTGCGCCCCCATGTCGCGGAAGAGCTTGCTTGGGTCAATGCGCACCTCGTCGCCCCAGATCACGTCCAGCAGAGCCCGGGGAATGCCCACGAGGGGTCCGATGAGCCACATGAGCCATTTGGGGGCGATGGCGCGGGGGACCCAGCAGGCGGGGAACTCTGGGATGGGCAGTGGGGGTGGATGGGTGAATGGGTGTGCATGGCGGGTGTTATGATGGCCTATCTCAGCGCAAGACACAGCACGCTATCACAGCACGTTGCGTCACCGATGCCCCCTCACCGGTGCGAATCCACCTCCCCCAGTCCGTCATGAGGGTGGAAGGGCCGGGATCTGACACCAGGTATCGACCCTGGCACTTGCGGTGCACGAGCGCGATGCAGTGGGCGGCCGCGACACACCGCACGTCGCAACTGCGAGGAGGCGATGACAGGCACGGATGGTTGGTTTGAGAGTGATGAGAGCGGAGAGATGCGAAGGGCTATGGGTAATGCCTTACAACGCTCGCCCTTGACGCACCCGCACCGTCGCAACAGTCACCCCGCCCTCGCACGAATAGTATCCACATCATCAGGCACAACCAATACGACGCGGCTCACATGTTGATGGGGAACTTGGGTGCGAACGGCCAGAACTTCCCCTCAATGAGGTCCTTAAACACACTCACGACCTGGCTGTCAGCCCGATTGGTGGGCGCAGGGCCGAGAATCATGACCGGGCATATCGTCACGAGCGACCAGCGGTCCTGCTCCCCCACCGCGCACCACGCCAGCTGCTCCTGCGCCTTCTTCGCGAAGTTGTAAGGCGACAAAACCTCGTCGTCGCGCTTGCACCAATCGTCCTCCGTGTAGACGTGCGCGGGGCCGTCGGGGTGGTCGTTCGGGCCCACCGTGACCGCACCCATGCTGGACGTCAGCACTACGCGCGTCACTGCGGCCACGCGGGGCGTCGGGAGGCGTCAGGAAGATGGAGAGCAATGCGTGCCAAAACGCTGGCGCGGAAAGCGGCGAAAGACGCCACAGGATCTGCGATCTTGCCTGTGGGTGTGCGATTGACGGCATTGAGGACGTTTTGCAGCCCCTTGATGGCCGGATCGATGATCATCTCCCGAGCTTTGCCTTTTGGCGCCGAAAGCATCGCTGGCGTGGCCGTGTGGATGGCCGCGGCGCACCCGGCCATGGCGGCGTCAAAGCTTCCTTCCCTGAGTAGATCGGCTTCGAAAAGGCGCAGGCGCTCGGCGGCCCCTGGCAGCTCTAGGAGGGGCTTGCAGATATCAGACAAGGAATTCCGCACCGTCGCGTGGACCGTGTGGCCCGCACGAAGCAATCGCTCGACGATGGAGCTGCGAGGAAGCACGCGAGATGCTTTGGCGACGGCAAAGTGCAGCCCAGGAGCTCAGAACGCCAATGAAGCGCACGAGGCCACTTGTTGCCTACCTCGACATGTACCCAGTCGCACCAGTCACACACACTTTCATCGGGCGACATTCCTTCTCCCAGGATGTCAGCGGGACCTCCTGGTAGGCCGCCATCTAGGCAAATGACTGCTTTCGCGCCACACAATGAACTGCTACTCCTCTCCGCCCTGACCAGCGTTTATCAGACACTCTCCAGGGAGGTGCAGAAACGAGAGTTGCGCAACCAACTCAGAACCTGCGTTCTGAGCCCGCAAGGCCCGTGGATTGGGGGTTTCAAGGGCGCACAGCGCACTGACTGACGCTGCTAGGGTCCTCCCCAAGCCTATCCAGGTGCTGTCAAGCCCGTGCGCGCCAGTTTTCATCCGCGGTTGGGGAACTGCGCGGGCTCCGCGGCGGCGGGCGTCCTCCCGGCGTTGCTCCCGTCGTACTCCCCATCCACCGGCAGGTCCTCGGCGTCCCACCCGTAGATGCCCCCATCCAGGTGGGCCACGCTCGAGGCATCTGCCGTCTTGGAAGCCAGGACCTGCAAATGTCTTACATGTTGTGTCAGCGACACCGCGGTGGTACTGTTGGGTGGGTTGCTCCCATGCATGCAGCACGTCAGTCTCTGCGCCCAGCGCCCTGAGCCAGCGCCCTGGGTGAGGCAATATGAGGCGTGCAGGCTCACCTGGAAGACCGCCCTCAGAGACCGGGACGCCTTGCCGAAGGGGAAGTTGGACGACGCATTGAGCGTGCCCCCCGCCTCGCAGTACATGATGGGCTTCTTGCCACCGGAGAGCTGCAGGAGGAGGGAGGGTGGGTAGGGGGGGGTGGTAAGCCGAACGACGTGTCTGGGAACGCTGCGCATGCCGTCTGAGATGCGGGCTTGATGTCAACCAGCACGTGTCTTTTGTGTGAACTGACGCTTGCCTTGGGCAGGTCGGTCAAGAAGGCCGCGTTGTTCTTAATGGGCGTCACGCCGTTCGCCATCAACACCATCGACTGTGGGGGCAGTAGCGAGGTGGATGGTGGAGATGGTAAACAACAAGCGACTGCAGTGGGAGCTTAGAGGGACGCTGGGCAGCGTGCAGCTGCGTGAATCGATGAGCGGACCGCACCTTGAGGAAATCGGACGGCGCGAAGTTCTCACGGGTGACCTTGAGGAACAGGGGGCAGCTCACTGCGCCCTGGATGTGCGCCTTGTTGAAGTCTTCGGTGGGCCGGACGTCCACCAGCACCCACTCGCCCGAGTCGACCATCGCCTTGGCCTCCGCCGGCGGCACCGACTTGACGCGGCTCTCGACCAGCGTCCGCCAAATGAACTCCCACGTCCCGTCCACGTTCGCGGCCGCGGCCATGACGCTCGTCCGCGAATGGCGCGTGGGGCGCACGCCGACGACCGGGGCCCGGCGCACAGGCTGGCCTGCGGTCACAAACTATCGTCCTTCGCTGCTGACGCGATCATCTTGTCCCCTGCCCCCACATCGGCTCCGCATCAGCGCATCTCCCGCGCAAGATATCATGGCGCATGCTGCCAGGCGCGGCCTCTGTCCGCTCCATTGCGGGCGTCACCCGTCTCACCTATCCGAGAAGGATGCATCGCCACCCCGAGGAGAGGCCCGGTCGCCGAGAGTGGCATGGCTGGCTGGCTTAGAGACGTGCCTTTCCAAGCGTTGCCAGAACACACAGGCAATCGTCCTTAGACGTTGAGGAGGTCTCGTGTGTGCGCTGGCGAGGGTATGGGGCGACATGGACTGCAAATCAGGCTCAACAACATTTGCCCTACCTAACGGTCTGTCTGGCAACTTCAACCAGCAGCCCCGACCCATGCGATCACATTGCCGGTGAGCCACAAAGACGAGCTGCTGCCACGCCTCCTGGGAGGTTGCACAGAAGCATTTTGAGCCCCGGTCGAAGCCGCGGCACGCCTTTCTTCGCGATCTGGGGTCGCGTCAGCCACCTTTCTATCGTTTCTAGCGTCGAACAATACCGGCACGGCTCCCGACTCTTTCCTTGCGCGTGGACATGCTGGCTGCCCATTGCAGGCCCGCGGGCGCCTCCTGGAGGCCCCTTGCTGGCTCGCTGCGCACTAACGGGTCTAATCGTTATGCTGCCGTGGCTAGGTCCCTCCCAGATCCGTCAGAGAGGCCGGAGTCCCCCGACTGTAAGGTACGCAGGCATTCTCGGCGCGCCGGCGCTCATCCCCCGCGCCGTCGCCGCAGAAATCTCTTTGTCGATTCGTCTACCTTTCAGCTTGAGCGCTGACGCCCATGGCGGCACCGGTGCGACGCGTTCCCGACCCTTTTTGCCCACCTCGCTCCCTCGCAGCTCAACCTACCCAAGGTGCTGCCCCCCGAAAGCGTCGGCTACGTCCCAGAGACCGACGCCGAGCCAGGACCCACGCCGTCGCCGCCCCCTGGGCTGGAGGGGCTGCGGCTCGATGACAACGGTGCGTCAGCGGGGGGAACTACGATGGCTTTTGCGATCCAGCCTCATCCCTCTGGTCGCGCCTTGTCAAATTCCTTTTCTACGTTCGTTCCCCGCAGGCAGCTTGGTGGAGGAGAAGACCGGCAAGGCCCTGAACGCCCTGGGTGCGACGCGCTTCGACGTCGCCGTCCGCGCGATGCGTGGGGAGATGACGCGGCACTTGGACCCCGGCGAGGACCGCGAGGACGCCACGTCCGGCAAAATCGCAGAGTCCCTGGTGCGCAGCATGCTTATGTGGGGACGCTGATGTGCGCAAGCGTGGGCCGGCATGTTTCTCTTGCTCCTTCCGACCCCAATGCTCTTCGTCTCACTTCCTCCCGCTATGCAATGCAATCGCAATCGCCATTCCCGTCTCCGCTTTCCCAGATCGTCTTCCCCGCGGCGTACTCGTTCCAGGCCGTGGGGAAGCTCGAAAAGGGAAAGGTGGACAAGGACGCGTTCGTGCGCGGCGTCAAGAACGCGGTGCAGGCCGCGACCGATGCCACCGTGCTCGACAGCCAGGTGGTGGTCAAGCCGAGGATGAACGGGAGATACGTGTCAGTCAAGGTCACGGCCGTGGTCGGCGGCGCGGAGACGATTGATCGTGTTTTCGAGGGCGTGCAGGCTGTCGAGGGGTGCATCATGTGGTTCTGACGCCTGCAAGTAAGGGCAGACTTTCACGGGGCTCCCTGCTTCTGGCGGGTAATGTCTCGAGGGGTAAGGTCCCCTGCTCTCTATCTTTGAATCCTCATGGACGTAAGGTAATAGACGCAAACAAGCATCAGAAGCTGCACCTAACAGACAGCCTGTCCGAATCCTGAAGCTGTTGTGGTCCAAGGCAGCCATGCGTGCCCTGGAGGCGGTCGGGCCGTTCCTCAGGCTCACGCACTTCGACCCCGAGCTTCACGAAGTCGACTTGAGCATCGAGGTCGTCCTGCCGGCAGCGGAAGGGGGCGGAAGGCTCGCGCCGGAGGTGGCGCTGGCGGGGGCGGAGTGAGTGCTGCTGGTGCTGCTGGCCGCGCGAACGCGCTGCGATACCCAACGCCTTTGCGCGAACTGCCTGTCGTACTCACATACTATCATGCGATCGAAGTTGAGGCTTGGAATAGGCTTTCTTGGTCGAATTCAGCGTGCTTGGACATGCTGGGTGGCAATTGCCCACCCCGCGCGTTGTGGCGCAGGGCGGATGTGTCGGTGGAGCTCATTATGACGTACAAATGCCTGGACACCGTGTTCGAGTTCTGGCGGTTGGACCTGAAGGGGATGGGGCTCGCGGAACGCGAGCGGAAGGTCGACTACGTGGTTATGCCTCCCCTTGGGCAGCCGGCCTTCCCGAAGGCGAGAGAGTCACGCAGTGCAAGTAACTTATTGTCTTGCGCCCGCATTTGGCCCTAATGGACCTCGTCGTCGCGCGCAGCGGACCTTCTGGCTCCAAGCGCGCGGCAAGCCGTGGGTATGGGCCGCGTACAGCTGCAACGAGAAGGTGACGGGCGTCAGCGGTCCGGACGACGACTACCCCGCCAGTCCGCTGTGGGACGACATCCTGCGATGCCACGCGCGGCGTCCCCTGCAATTCATGCTCGGCAACGGCGACCAGCTGTACAACGACCACGTCCTGGGCCTCCCCGGCGTTGCCCGGCGCCTCGGGATCGACCGCGCGTCGCCGTTCGTGGCCCCGGAGCACCCCGATCGATTCGAGCGGATGGGATTGTACGATGTTCCCGCCGAGCTTCGACGCGACATCCGCGACGCCTACTTTCGGCACTACATGGTCGCGTTCGCCAAGCCGCAGATGGCGGAGATCTTCGCGAGCATACCGCAGCTGAACCAGTGGGACGACCACGACATCTTTGACGGATGGGTGAGGACATTAATGAGAGCACATGTGACCACAGCTCCAGCAGCGCTGCGGGATCATCTTCAGACATCGCATCGCTACGTCTTATCGGCTTGCAGGGGAGTTTCCCGGACGAGCTGCTGCGGACGACGCTCATGCGGGAGATCTACGCCGCGGCCCGGCTGTTCTACTTCGCATTCCAGCAGCACAGCGTGCCTTACGGCGAGGAGCCAGAGCTGCTGGCCGAGAACGACCCGGAGCGCGCCAGGCGGCTCACGAACGGCTTCGGCGTCAAAGGGTGCAGCTTCGTGCGAATGCTGGGGCCGGACGTGGCGCTCGTGAGGTGCGGGTTGCTGCTGCATCGACATCGTACGACTGTGTTTGCGATGGCGCGTGCGGTGCCTGCAATTGGCTTTGCAATATAGAAAACATGCGATCGGCAGGATTTATCAGTGCTGGCATTTGCGCTGCGCGCTCCCCGCAGCCCGGACCTGCGCTCCGAGCGCACGTGCCACCAAGTGATGCTGCCGGAGTCGCACCGCCTGCTGCATGAGGAGATGGCCAAGATCCCCACTGGCGTGCGCCACATCGTATTGGCGAGCACCATCCCCGTCACCTACCTGCGCTTCCCGTGCGTCGAGCCGCACAAGTTCGTCCACATGCAGCGCATCCTGGCGAGAGATGGCGCACACTGGCTGCCATCTTACGACACGTTGCAATCGACATGGCAGCCTAGCGAGGACAACTATGCGATGTAACAGTACAGAAAGAGGCCTGGTCTCCTTCGAGGCAAAGAGGCAACCTCTCTCAGGGCCCTCACTATGAACGTGCTTCATGATCGCAGGCCAACCTGTACCCCAAGTACCTCCGCAACGACATCGTGGACGAGTGGGCGGCGCCCCCGCACCAGGAGGAGCGCCGTCGGCTGGTCGACTTTCTGCAGGGCTTCGCGCGAGAGAGGGGCGCGCGCGTCACGTTTGTGTCGGGGGACGTCCACGTCGCCGCCATCGGGTGCTTCAGGCGAGTGCGAAAGATACATCCATTTAGTGAAGTAGATAGCTAGCTATTGCGCTGGTAAATGGGATCTGATACCTAGTGCGCTCAGCATGTCAACTTGATTGGCATTGCCGGACGACATGTCGACACACACCCGTGCAACTACTCATATCATACCCATATTCACCTACCCCCTTCCCAGGTCGTCCAACGCGGCCATCGATCCGACGGAGGACTCCCGGCTGATGTTCCAGTTCGTATCGAGCGCACTCGCATACCCTCCACCCCCGATGCTGGCGCCGGGCACCGTCGCCCTCACCGACCACCGCTTCGCCTATGACGAGGACACGGGTGAGGGAGTATAATGAGAGTTGCATGCACTGACCGCAGCATTGTCTGTGACGACTGGGTGATCACATGAGGGAGTGAGGCTAAGCCCAACTCGAGCTCGTGCCGGACTTGGGCGGTCGCGTGGGCTCCATCCTTTCTTTGAAGATGGTGTCCCAGCGGACAAAGTCGAGGTAATTATAAAGTACCTCGACTTTCTCTGCTGGTACACCATTTTCATAGAGAGGATGGAGCCCACGCGACCGCACAAGTCCAAGTGGCACTCATCAACCACCGGTGTTAAGTCCATGCATGGAAGATCATGCTACTTGCCAAACCATGTTCCTGCATCGACACCATGTCATGTGCCTGCATGCATGTCACACGTAGTAACACCAACCCTACGCGCTCCCTCGTCCTCAATCCGACTGCAGTGGAGGAGATGTGGAATGCCTTCCGCGGCCACACGCACGTGCCCACGGGGGTCCTCCTGCCACGCAACAACTGGCTCCGGGTGATCCCCGGTTCAAACCCCACCGGCCCCGCCGCCGTCGCCGCCTCCCACGCCCGCCCGCGTCAGAAACCCAGCGCGCCGTGAGTCACTGTGGCATGCAGAATTGCTAAATACAAGCTTATGGTCAACGCATCATTCGCCCTGCAGCTGGCAGAGCTCTGTTAACTGTGACTCCGGATCCCACCACCCGACTCCACCTTTCTCTACCCGCAGCACCCGCCTGGCTGAGCTGTGCTGCTTCTGCTACGGCCACCGCAACGGCCCCGCCCCGCCCGCCGTGCCATGCACCGATGCGTCTCTGGTCTTTGAGCTGAGGGCAGAGGCGACCAAGGCGAGAGACGCAGCGAGGATGTCGGCGAGAATGTCGCAGGGAGCTGACATGCATAAAGGCATACTTAGACTGATAATTACTTGCGCTTGCACACGACACAACATTGCTGTCATGCTTTAGCACTTGTCGCTGTCCGTGTCATCGACTTCGCTAATTGTCGTTATCCTTATATTCCCATCATCGCCCCATCGCAGGCGTTCCGGTGGGTCCGTGGCCCCAGCGTCCGCACGTTCGCCTTTGTCGTGCCGCCCCTCACCCTGAAGCGCGAGCCGGCGGGGAGCGTGGAGATGGCGGAGGGTGGCAGGGTGCATGCCGCGGAGCCGTCTGCGGTGTAAAGCAAGACGCTGTGGGGAGTGGGGGTGGCAGTAGGGGTGGCAGTTAGGGCGGGTGGGGGGGTGGGTGTTAAGGTGGCAGTGGGGGTGGCAGTGAGGGTGGGGGTGGGTGCGAGGATAATGGTGAGGGGACAAGAACAGCGTATGACTGAGCGGGCCGCATGGCCGGGGAGCGTTGAGAGGAGGCCTGGGGAGATGGGTGGGCGAGGAGGGAATGGTGGCAGACGGCGAGCTGACGAGTGGTGACAATACACTGGGTGATAGCTGCCGTCTTAGCCCGTGTCATGTAGCAGCGATGTGCCCACTATATACTTGCCTGGTACAACTGGAGCATAGAGGGCGCCTGCACTGGGGTGGCAAGAAGAGCCCCCGACAGACAAGGAGGCCCTCTGAGCCATCGAGAGCCTTGTAAGTAGAATAGAGAAGCACAAAGCACGTTCAAACACGCCAGCAGCTCACGTGTCGCGATGGCCTCACCAGTCGCCATCGACCATGACACTCCTATCCAGTGCGAACGGAAATCGTTGCAGTGCATTACGCAGTCGCCATACAGAGCACGCAAATCCGTGGGAAGTCTGGGGCGTGTGGCAAGCTATGGCTGCACGCGATCGCGAGCAATGACGTGACGACTGGACTACGAATATGGCTCTGTGGTCAAAGGCGGGAAACGAGTACTATGCACTGTCATCTGCTCACGAGCATTGACGGGTATGCAAGCGTCCACACTAACTGCTCTTCACTACACAGCTCTGATGACTGACGGAAGGGAAAGCACGAGTTACGAATGCCTCACAGCACGCAGAAGTTGCCCAGCAGCTTGATTGTGACCTCGGGACCCACCTCGAGGGTCGCGTCATTGCCGGAACGATAGGCCCTGCGATGACATAACACGACGGGGTCAGGCGATCACGTGTTGCATGGGGTGTTGGGGTAAAGAGTGTCTGGCACCGGCACCCGCAGCGGCATCCGCTGCGCTCCTTGCTTTCTTTAGACACAGCATCACACCCCAGTGATACTAACACACGTCCCGCACGTCCCCCACCCAAGCGCCCCCCGCACCTCGCCACGTCGATGAGTCGGCTGGCGGGCAGCGCCCCGCTGGACAGCGTCACGTGCCACCGATGCGCGAAATCCGCCACCGCCGCGACTATCCCGAGCACTTTCTTCCACGATTCGGGCAACGCAGACCCAGGCAAGCTCGACTGGTCGGGCACGATGCACAACAGGGTCGTCTTGCCCTCCTTGCGTGACACGATCCTGCCAGAAACCTCGCAGGGATCGAACGACGCGAGGCTGGTCACGTCCACGTCGATGTCAGGCGTGGGGCTGTAGGCGATGGTCACGTGACGCACCCGGCCCTGACACAGTGCCGCGCAACGCACTTGCAACACACGCAGCGACGGGGCAGTTGAGGCAGCAGCGGTTTGGGGCGTTTCAGGAACCACCCCGTCAGCTGCTGAGCCCACGGGAACGCCATCCGACCCTACAGCACTGCAGCTGCTTTCCGCACCCACACAGGTACCCACACCATCCGCCCGCAAATCCACCTTTGCCAGTTGCCCCGACAGCCCATCCACCTCCGCACCGCCCGCCTCCGCCAGTCCCTCCACCCCCGCTCCCTCGCACCCGAACCCCACCTCCCCGACACCCCCGGGCCGATACCGCCAGAAACACACCCGGTCCGCCACGCTCCGGGCGGCCTCTGCGAATTTCAAATTCTCCCGGGACGCCGCCGCGACTCGATCGGCGAACGCGGGGTCGTCCGCGCCCTCCCAGCCCACCTCGCCCCGCCTGGCCCGGGCCGCCGCCACCGCCCGGGCGTTGTGAGAGTGAAAGATGTCACTCAGCGTCATCCCGTCGCGTTGCGGGAGCACAGCGACCATGTCGACGATCGCGGGGCGGTCTGGGGTGGATAGCGCCCCCTCGAGGGTGCATCGGAAGTCGACGCGAGTGTCGCTGAACAGCACCCCACCCCCACAGCTGAGGACGGCAGTGGGGTGGGACGCCAGGGCCGCGGCGACGGCGTAGAGCGTCGCGGGGGCGCGCTCGGGGCCGAAGAGACGGGCGGAGTGGTTGAGAAGAATGTCGCCGTCGACGTGAGGCACACCCAGGGTAGCTGCCAGTCGTGCAGCTGTGGTGCTGCAAGGGGGGAGGCAGGTCGCAGATGCAGGTCGCGGTGAGGGCGCCGCGGGATGCGGTGAGTTGCAGCGGTGGGTGGGGAAGAGGTCAGGGCATTGGTGTGGGTGGCGGTGGGTGCAAGCGAGAGGGAGGGTGGTGCCAGTCCCCGCTGTTTGTGAAACGAACCGCCCTTTGCTAAGCACTATGAGCCGTACCATACCATCCCCACCATGCATCACCTCTTCCATACCCACTCCCAGCAAACCCCACCACTGCTACCCCACAGCACCCCACAGCACCTCGCCCCCCAGGCTCACCTCTTCCCACTTCCGATGGGCCCCATCACGACATACACGGTGCGCGTGATCACGTTGGCCTTCAGATGCCTCTCCCGGAAGTCACGCAGCCCCTCGTCATCCTCCAACGCAGCGTCCATCGCGTAAATGTGAAGTGACTCATCGCGGGGGCACTGTAACGCATCCCGGCGCGTGGCCGTGGTTGCCAGCCAGTGGGCGTAGCACGCGCGGTGGTAGACGTCCCGGGCATCGGGGCCCTGGGGGTCGGCGGCCCACCTGCAAGCAATGCTAGTTATCAGCAGTTACAAGTGACATGGAAATGCCAAAGTGCGATGTCCTCTGTCCTTCAGTGTTACAATGCTCATACTAGCACTGATCAAAACACACTGCTGTCAGCATGAGTGCACCCTCACCTCCTAACGACGTCCCGGACACGCGCCATGGCGGCTGGGAGGGGCAGGCGATGCTTGATGGTGTCCCGCAGAGCCATGGTCCTGACCACGTACCTGGATTAGAGAATGAAAGAGCGAGTGAGCAGCGGCAGGGTGGCCGGGGGTGGGTGAGACCAGACAAGCTGGATTGTCAGGGCGGGCGCAGTGGGGTCGTGTTATGTTAGCAGGGGTCAGAGTAAGCAAACAAGGGGGCAGGTCAGCAGGGCAGGTGCGCATCCCACTAGCAAGGCCAATGCTATCCCCGAAGGTCGTCGCCACCCTAGTGCTACTAGTACCACTCACCTCAGCAGCTTGTACTTGAACGTCGTGAACGTGCGCCCGTTCTCCTCAGGGAAGCAGTGCACGACCACGCCCTCCAACACGTCGCCCAGGAGGTCGGCGTGGTCGACGGCGAAGCGGTGCTGGGATGGCGGCAGCGTCTGGAGCAGCCCGGCCCACGTCATGCGGTCGCGCACCGCATCGCATTTGGCAAACCAATCGGGAGAGACGAGCCAGGAACCGCTCCACGGCAGCCCCTCGGCCTCGCACAGCGCCGCTAACTCCACCGGCGAGAGGTAATCGACGAACCGTGCCGGCACAGCGGCGTGTCTCGCGATGCACGTTACGACCGCCCATGGGGCCTGGCACCTCACGCGCGCCCCGTGCGTCTCGTCGCCCGGCGCGATGATCTCCGCGCACACGGTAATGCCCTCATCCGCCATTCGCTCGACGAACGCGGGCTTGCCCTGAAGGGCAGTGCCGAGCGCCTCCCGCACCCAGCGCACGTGGGGGTTGGTGGGCGAGGCGTCGTTTTTGGAGAAGAAGAGCAGGCGCACCGAGGAGCCCTGGCGGTACGCCGTGCACATCCCTGGGCGCAGAGGGCGGAGTGGGAGAGGGCTGTGAGATGCGATGGGTGGGGGAAGGGGCGATGCGGGGCGAGCGCTCGTCATCGATTGGAACTGCCAAGGACACCGCTCAGTCGTTGGCTCGATGCATCATGTTCTGGTTCATTCACTGTACGATTGTAGCGCAGCGCCATTGCAAATGCCTCACCGAGGTGGCCGGAGAACTTGGGCGAGACTCGGATCTCCGCGAACTCCTCCAGGCGCTGGCCGCTGACCGCCTCGTCCTTGTGGTCGTTGGCAAACTTGGGATAGAAGCCGCCGTACGTAGCGCTGTCGGGATCGGCGGCCCCGTCGCGCTGCAAAACGAAGAATCCGCGCGGCATGCCGTGGGAGCGGCCCAAGGCCTGCAGCTCCGCGTCGTTGCGGCCCGAAACCATCGTGACGGTTACTCCATCGTCGCTGCGCCAGCATCGGTAGGTCAGCGCGCGGGACCGTGCGGAGAGGAGGCCGCGGAGGCGCGAGGGCAGGGCCTGCACCTCCACCTTGTTGATGGCAGCGAGTTTCGCCTCCTTGAAGACCTGCGACGTGCCGTTGCGTTGTGATAAAAGTCGAGGACTGCGCACGGCCAGCGAGAAAGCGACGCGACAAGGACGCACGCGCGGGGCAACATCTGCAGCACGGCGACCTGGAGCGGCAAACATCCTGTCTCACCGGAGGCATGTTAAAGCGATTACCGCGGGCCCGCGAGGGCTGGGTTTGAGGCGAATGCTTCTCTCGGCAAGCCGCTGCGTGCTTCAGATGCAGGAATGCCCCTCCGCAGCTCTTCCAAGACAGCTGGGAGGGGCAGCCGGCGGACACCCCGTCCCCGCTAAGGCGGCTTATGGTGCTTGCAGAACTGAGCAACGACAAAGAGAAGCAAAGCTTTCCACGGTGCAGGCGACTGGCAGTGCCGTCGGCATGCCAGAGCTTGCAACCGGTCCCTTATTGCCCCGCGAGCCGCTCGCATCCAAGCATTCGCCACCGGAACAGCCTTGTCACGCGATCTCCACAGCCAACCGACGCTTACCGAGCCACCCGCTCGTCATCGCCTACCCCTCACAGCGAGCCACCATGGTGAGCGCTGCGGTGGTTTTCCAGTCGCAGCGGCCGACGATAACGCATAATATGGTCCCTTTGTCGCGTTGCCGGCCATACCGACGCACAAGATGGCCCGGCGAGCGTGGAGCACGGCAGCGGGCACTGCATAGCACAGTACCGTCGCAGCGCGTCAAGCCCCTCGTTGGTCGCTTCTGCCATCGCAGCCCTGCGGTTGCGGCTCGACCCGGTCCTGCGCCACGTGCGGCAACACGTACGTGGTCGGGAACACGGGCCCCGGTCTGTCGGCCCACCTCCGCAACCACCCTGACCACCAGACCTATGCGGACCCTCAGGACAGGCGAGGATTGCGCAAATCGACGAAAGCACTCACGCATGGTGCCAGTCACACTGCTTCAAAGCGCGCAGTGCAAGGTCTAAGGCCCCACGAAGCACGGGGCGGGCGCGCAGCACAGTCATGGTCTATACCAGCAACGTGAAGCAACCATCGTGCTAAACCCAGCGTGCTGCTAAATCGCTCTCCATTTGTGACACCCAGGGTCCGCGTGAACGACAAGGGAACTCACTGCTAGGGTCCCGGCGATGGGGGAGACTTGGCGAGAGGAGGCATGCACATGGGGTGCGATGCGTAGCACATACTACGCAGACATGAACGTGGTGCACTTTGGCACCCCTAGTTCTTGCCGGCGACGCTGTTGACGGTCTCGGGTACCGGGATGCGCTGTTGGAACTTCTCCTTCTCCTCCTCGCTCCACGTGCTGGCCCTCACGTGGTCCCACTCCTCGCCGTCCATGGTAATCGACCTCTTGAAACCGTACGCCAGCTCGCCCTGTGTATATGGCGCAGGCATGCACGGGTTGGGTGTGAGCTAGCCAGAGAAAGCCAGGGGCTTGCGCATCGATGCGCTGAAAGTTTAACCCAGTGCCTCGACTGCAGCGAGAGCCACGTGGCGGCTGGCACGCACACTGCATGCATGCCCAGCCAGCCCCTTACCTGCAGCTGGGCTGCGATGACGGCCGACCGGATGCGTGGCATCCTCTTCGCCTCGTAATCTGCCATGGCCTCTTCCGTGACCCCGTGCGCCGCCACCGACTGCGCCAGCTGCCACGCGTCCTCGAACGCCAGCGTCAGGCCGATCCCTGCGCATTGTGTGGCAGATTGGGGTGAGACGCGCCACAGGGGCTAAGAAGATGAGCCACTTCATCGATCACTTTTAGCATTAACACCGGCCAGGTGCCTCCCTGGCGCGCCCACTGCCACACCACATGCCCGTCTCCCACACGCCCGCTGCCCCCCCCAGGCCTCGACCGTTAGCCTGGACGCGTGCGCTACCTCACACACCCATCACCCCATCATACACACCCAATGCCTCTGCAGCAACCATTCACCGCCCCGGTCTCACCCGTGTGCCTGGACACGTGCGCTGCCTCGTTCACCCACTGCTACCTCACATAGCACATAAACACCCACATCTCCATCACGCACATCTCACCCGTGGGCCTGGACGAGTGCGCCGCGTCGCCCAGCAGCGCCACGCGCCCCTTCACGAACCGCAGCTGTCCCTCTGCCGCCGCCTGGTGCACGCTAAACAGCCCATGTTCGAGAATCTTGCCCCTCTCCGTCGCCTCAATCGCCTCCTCTAGATCCTCCAGGCCCTGCCCCGATACCAGCGCGAGCACGCGCGCCAGCACGCCCTCGTGAGACTCGTCGGCGTCGCGCCATGCGGGGTCGCCTGCGGCGCGGAGGGCCGGAGGGGCGCGAAGGCCGCGCTTCTCCCTGTGAGGGGGGGGGGGGGGGGGGGGGTCAGAGAGGGGGTCATCTATCTGCGATTGTGCGATTGTAGCAGGCGGGTGGGTGTGTTGATGGCGAGGGTGTCAGGCCAGTCACCCCGCCCACCGCCACGGTGGGGTACAACAGCAGCCAGCACACAGGCTCTGCGCTAACCCTCACATGGTGGAGTGCTTGATGGAGATGGTCCAGCACGTTTCGCTGTCTGAAACGGGGTACAGGAGGCACACCATGTCGTTGATGGTGGTGGGCGGGCGCAGAGCACGACTGCGAAGAGCGCCCCCCTCGGCGCCCAGCTCGGGAGGCACCATCGCCCGGTACATGATGACGTCCTGGAACTCCGGGACGCGGGATTCCGGCATCAGCGTCCGACGGACGGAGCTGAAGTAGCCGTCCGCGCCGACCACCGCCTTCGCTCTGCGGAGCGCGAGTGGGTGGGTGGGTGGGGGTGGAGTGCTGATGCACAGGGAGAGTGTGTGCTGCAGTGTAGCAGTGTAGCGCTGCAGCGTAGTGTAGTGTTTTGTGGCCTGGTACAGCACAGGCCCTCCCCAGCCCTGCGTGTCATGTCAATGTATTAAGCCAACGCGACTGTCACTCGATCAATCAACTGGCCCCAGGACAGCAGCTAGAGCTGTGTCGCTTCACCTGATCTCCTCCCCTGCGCCCGTGACGATGCGGAAGGGCTCCTCTCCCTCTCCGGCTGAGATGTCCGCCACCTCCGCCCCAAACGTAACCACATCTTCCAGACCCTCGGCAAGGTAGCTGCGCACGCGGTGCCAGGGGTGCAGGAGGAGCGGGCCGGACATGGGGCTGCGATAGGCGGTGTCTCGGATGCGCTGGGCGATGGCCGGCTGGATGGCGTCCAATGCACGCATTGCCTCGGGGTGCAGCGCCACGCCCGCGCCCACGCGCTCCAGGCCCGGTAACTTCTCCAACACCTGCGTGCGATCGAATAAGAGACAGGTCAGGGATTGATTGTGCGACCGATCGACGGCAAGCGCCATGCAGTTCAAGTTTTGCTGCGTCAGGGCGAGCGATCTGAGATCTTCCGCGGCTCCGGAGCTCTGCGAGCCTGCTTACCCGAACGGTCGGCGGCCGGGACGTCTTAGGAACCTTCACGCGGCGAAGGGCCTGCGCCAGCGCCAGCCCCCCGGGACCACCGCCCACGATCGCCACGTCCACCGACATCAGATCGCGAATCTCTGGGGCGCGCGCCGGCCAGCGCGAGCTATTGTAGCTCCTGCGCGCAATGCGAGTCGCAGATCGCACGGCTGCATCGCAAGCGCGCCGGCGCAGCGGGAATCGGAGCAACAGATCGCAGCGCAAGCCGTCGAAGCGGGCGGCGAGGCAGGACGACGATGGGAACCCAAGGCAGGCACGGCGGTGTCTCAGATCGTACACATAGCACATCGGAGCGGCAGCGCGATCTGAGGACGGCACGCGACGGGGTGCTGAGGCTCCTCACCAGAGTTTTGGTGATTGCAGCCGAGCGGGGGAGCGTTTAGCTTGGCTGCAATCGCAGCTGCTTAAGAACGTGGAAGGAAACAATGACGCGCCGGTTGGCGGGGTACGAGGCGATGTGCTCGCCGCGCAGGGCCAGGGGCTGGCAGGCCGTGTCAGCCACACATCAGACCGCGTGCCGCGTTCTGCAAGATCCCGCATATCCGCCGCGTGCGCTGGAAAGCTATCGCGTTCGAGAAGCGTAGGGCGACGGGATCGAGCAAGGGATCGAGCGCAGCATGTCGTTTTTCCTTCGCACAAGTTCTCGCACTTTTCACCATGCGCAGTATACATGCAGGCACTGCAATCTGCAACAAACGCATCAGAACCCAATGCAAAGATGCGTGCGCAACAGAGCTGTGCTGGTGCTGCAGCTGGCGTCCTCTACCAATGCCTCCAAAAAGCGGTCTCTGCGACTAAGCCTGTGCTATGCATATGCCCCCACCACGCACAACGTGCGCCCCGCGGGGCTACCTGCGGGCGTAGTAGGTAGATTCATACCCTCAGCCCCCTCAGCCAACAACAGCAATTCGCCAAACACGCCCACCGCACCACACCTCTCCCCTCACCTGCCTGCCTCGTCACGCCAGCCCGTGCGTCCTTGCCACTTCCGTGACCGCCTCCTCCTGGTGAGGGTGGAGGCCGTTGGCCGCCGGCCCAGCCATGTCCAGCGCGGCCTGGAAGGGGTCCTTAACCCCCGCCGGGTTCGTAAAGGGCTGCCCCGGGGTGGACAGCAGCCCTTCGATAAACCGCAGGCACAGGTAGGGCGTGTGCATGGGTGAGTAGCCCCCCTCGTGCACCGCCAGCAGCCGCCCGCCCGCCAGCTCCTCCGCGAGCGCGCGCAGGCGGCAGCCCAGGTCATAGAAGTCATTGCCCGTCAGGCCCATGCGCGCGAGCGGGTCAAACGCCCCCGCGTCGATCCCCGCAGACACCACGACCGCGTCGCAGGGGCCGAAGCGGCGCAGCGCGGGGTCCACGATGCGGTCCCACGCGCAGCGGTACGCCCCCCCGCCGGAGCCGGGCGGGAGCGGAATGTTGACCGTCGTCCCCGCCCCGTCGCCCTCCCCCCGCTCCTCCAGCGCCCCGTGGTGCCTCGCCCGGCCCGTCGCATGCTCCACGGGCTGCGGGTAACACCCGCTCTGGTGCAGGGACACGAACAGCACGCGAGGGTCGCCGTAGAAGGCGCGCTGCGTGCCGTTGCCGTGGTGCACGTCGACGTCGACGATCGCGACCCTCTTGGCCGCGCCCGTCGCCAGCGCGGCCGCCACCGCCACGGCCACGTTGCTGAAGATGCAGAAGCCCTGGGCCTGCCCGGGCATCGCGTGGTGACCCGGGGGGCGACACAGCACGTAGGACAGGCGCTCCTCAGATGCCGCGTCCGGCCGCAGCACCCGCGCGAGCGCGTCAATGCAGGCGCCGGCCGCGCGAGAGGCGATGTCGAAGGTGCGGGGTCCGAAGTACGCCTCCTCGCCAATCGCGCCCCACTTGCCGGCGGTGGCCGCGACCTCGTCCACGTACGCGGCCGTGTGGACGCGCTGCAGCTCCTCGCGCGTGGCCGGCCGGGGCAGCCCGGCGTCGTGGAGGAGCGGCCCGCCGTTGTCGGAAAGCATTCCCGCGTGCTCCATCATCCGCGCGCATCGGCGCTTGGTGTCCGGGTCGTCCCAGTGCGGCGTCGGATCGACGTCCGGGTCCACGCCCCCGGCGGAAACGTGCCAGAAATACACGTCATGCGTGTGGAAACGCATCTCGGGCTGGGCCGCGGCGCCGCAGCGTTGCGGGGATCTGGAAGCAGGAGACGCGCGCGGGGGTCCCCTGCGGGTCGCGGAAGAAGGGCAGTCGGCCATTCGGCCCGCACGTCGTATGATATGATCCTAACGAGGCCACGGCGCGGCGAATCGCGGGCCCGAGACTCGCGCGCAGCGCATGGCTCGTCGCGAGATGGGCGCACCTGGCCAAGGGTCCGCCGCGGGTCCGTGGTCGCGCAGGTGCACCGATGGAGAGCGCCCTCAGCATATCGCATGGAAAGGAGCCCGAATGGGGTGACGATGGGTCGTGTCCGCGGCTTGTTCTTCGCGTTGCCTGGGGCAAGGGACGCCCTGCTTGAAACCGGGTGACGGTCCAGGTCGGGCGTGGAGCGGGGCACGCGGCAGCCCGCTTACATCACAACCCTTGGCGCTGGGCTGTGCTGTTCTGTGTCCAGCCGGGACTGACAAATCTGGCGAGTCCGACTGGTATTTTTGTCCCACTGATGCCTTCGTAGCTGCCAACATTCGTTCCGTCATCAGTTCGCAAGGCGCGCGTGTCTGGCGTTGCACCGATCCCTGCAGCTGAAAGATTCGAGCTCGATTGAGGTGAGCGGAAGGAATCCTTCACCGATCGCTCTGATGACAGGAGAGTGGGTGTAAATGGTCATGTTTGTGATGGGGGAGGGTGACTTGGATCCGTTGAGGCCGCGAGATGGGGGTTTTACGGTTGCCTTGCAATGGCCCTTAATCCTGCCTCGTCTTCCCGTGCGGGGAAGTTTTGCCACGCTCCATCGATACGATTGTATAATGTACGTTAGGCAGCCGTCCGACAAGGCGCCCAAACCAACCAGCGCCACGCTTTCGTATGGTCAGAGTTGTTAGCATGCTTCGTGATTTCCCGCTCTTCCTGCCGCCCCCTCTTGCCTTCTGCGCGCACACTGTACACTATGTTGCAGATACAAGCCTGAGGCTGGTTTGGATCATGCTAGCGCCTCGAGGATTGGCGCTGCGGGGCATGCATCGTTTGGCAGAGCACAGTTTCCATGCTGGCCTTGCTTTCGGGGCTATCCTCCTAATCATGGGCTCATCGTGTTCCTTACCTTCACAACACTGTTCCAGTGCTAGCAAGCCCCGGTGGGACGGTGCCTCAACACCAAGCCTTACACTGTCTGCTAGCCCGCACCGTCGCTGGCAAAGCTGCCCATTACCGCTTGCTAAACAGCGCTGACGCTTCCGTCTGCAGGCAACTTTCGATTTCCCGTCGTCGCCGCGTGCGAAACGCGACGAAGGGAAGCCTGGTTGGCAGAGAGCGAACGTCTTGGGCGCTTGGGTCCCGTTGACAGGTCTGCGTCGACATGCAGACGCCCCGTGGGGTGAGTGCGGGGGAGCACGCTTATACTTACACGTCATGCATCGAAGTACGGGATGTGGCATGGCATTGCAGATGTGGCACACACCTCCTTTTCCCTCGCTCTCCGCGCAGGCATGGCGGCCTAGCCGCACAGTGGCTTGGCTGCTGGTGGCCCTCGTCGTCCTGCTCTGTGCCACCTTCAGTGACACCACGTCGACTCCGACCCCCACATCGACTCCGAGCCCCACCGGGACCACTACCTCGACGCCTTCCAGCCGCACCCCGGCCATCTCGGCATCCGCATCGGGGACCTGCGCACTCTTCCAGGACGGTGGTATAGTTTGCTGGGGATACGGATGGACCAGCACCCTCGTCACGTTCACCAAGACTTCTCTCCCCGACTTTACGTCCTTGTGGGGGGGGGAACCCTTCGTCGACCTTTGTGCCTCGGACTCGGCAGGAAAGGCAGTGTGCTGTGGGAACAACGCCTTCGGCCAGCTGGGACAAGGTGACACAACGTCACGGTCGTGCTTCGGATCCACCACCGCTGCCATCCCAGTCATCGATTTTGGCACCAACGTCGACGTTGTGTCAATGGACGCAAACGGCGGCGTCACCTGTGCCATCAGTTCAAGTGGGGGCCTCAAATGCGTAGGCTCTAATGACGGCGGCGGACTTGGTCAGGGAGACACTGTCAACCGCGGAGGCCTCAACGGCCTCATGGGAGATCTCCTCCCTTACGTTGACCTTGGCACTGGTAAGAAGGCTGCGCAGGTGACAGTTGCTGATGGGTCGACCTGCGTCCTTCTCACCGACAAGACAGTGAAGTGCTTTGGGTGGAGTGTCAGTGCCAATGGATTTACTGACACTCTGGTCGGCGATCAGCCAAATGAAATGGGGGACAACCTGCCTACTGTGCCTTTCCCAGGGGGTCTAGGTGCACTGGACGTTTCCAGCAGCTATCGATGGGCATGTGCCGTTTTGACCGACCAGAGTGTGACTTGCTGGGGGGATAATAGCAGTTTTGGGAGGCTCGGGATAGGGAGCACGGCGGGTGTATATGGGTCGAACAGCTCCCCATTGTCCACCGTGAACCTGGGGGGAAGCGGGTCTCTTAAGGCCACTGCTGTGAGAACTGGGGCCGATCATGCCTGCGTGTTGTTCACAACTGGCCAGGTGAAGTGCTGGGGCGGCAATTCCTACGGCCAGCTTGGAGCGGGTGACTTGCATAACAGAGGCACTAGTGCTGGTGACATGGGGGACAACCTCCCTTTCCTTAGCCTAGGCACCGGCCGCAAGGTCCAGTCGATCGCCCTTGGTGACAACCACACGTGTGTGCTGTTTACCGACTACAACATGGCTTGCTTTGGCAGGAATGACCAGAAGCAGCTTGGATATGGCGATACTTTGGGACGCGGGTACCTAGCAACACAGATGGGGGACAATCTAGCCCTGCTTCCTCTAAATCTTTTGCAGTCGAGCACCCCGCCGCCGCCGCCGCCCCCTCCTCCCCCTCCCTCCCCTCCCCCTTCCCCTCCCCCTCCACCCCTCCCCCTTTCCGTCCACCCCCACCTTTCCGCGCCCCCCCGCCATCCCCACCGCCCCCCCCCCCACCCGCTCCCCCGTCCCCACCTTTCGCCGCCCTTGCGCTGGCCCCGACGTCGCCGACGGTGGGGTTGTCTGCTGCGTATAACGTCGCATGCGCACTCTTTGAGGACAGCGGCGTCGCATGCTGGGGTGATGGCGGCGCCGATCGTGGTCTCGGTTACCAGAAGTCCCCTGCCCTCCTCCTGCCCTTTACGATGACTGGCTTGTCCAAAGGCTTATCCGAGGTGTTGGCCATGTCCAGCTCTAGCAAGATTTTGTGCGTGATGTTTCATGGTCAGAGGGGTAAGCTGGCTTGTTGCGGGTTCTTTGACCCCGTGAGTGGCCAGTACAACAGATGTGCCGGGCTGGGGACGGGTCCTAACACGATGCGTGCTGTCAGCTTTGGATCTGACTTTGACATTGCCTCCTTCTCGGCTTTCGATGAGGGTGTATGTGCAGTCTCGACGAGTGGGGGGCTCAAATGCATGCACAACAAAAACAATAATGCGTATCTGGGGCTCCCTGCCGTGTCAGGTGCCGACATCCCGTTGCTGACCGTGAGCACATCTCAAAACCTTGTGGGTGTCTCCGTCGCGCCCACTGGCAGGTCAGTCTGCGCTCTCTTCGCCGACTATACTGCCAAATGTTGGGGCATGGGAGTCTCAGGCAACGGGGTTGCCAGAGTTGCCTACACCGCTAACTCGACGATAGGCAACACCGCACCAGTCGCACTGCCAGGTGGCTATGGAGCGCTCAGCGTATCAGCCAACGACGGCTTTGCGTGTGCGATCCTCACCTCTTATAGGGTCACATGCTGGGGTATCAACAGTCCTGAGGGACGTCTCGGGACGGGAGACAACGTGGCCGGGATTTACGGGCCACCGACGACCATTTATGACCCTCCGTTCACTTTAGTAGACTTTGGGGGGAGCGGGAGCCTCCAGGCGACCACTGTGGCTACGGGTCAGAACCACGCCTGCGTCATCTTCTCCACGGGGCAGGTCAAATGCTGGGGAGCGAATTCGTCAGGCGAGCTTGGCATCGGGGACTTCAAGAATCGAGGTTCGGCTGCTACAGACATGGGCGACGCGCTGCCCTTTGTCGATCTCGGTGGCCGGAAGGCCCGGTCTCTTGCCCTGGGCAACTCCTTCACGTGCATCACGCTGGACGATCTCAGCGTCAAGTGCTTCGGTAAGAACGACGCCGCACAGCTGGGTCTGGGCACCGTCTCTGCGACAGGCGCGGGCACCCTGGGCATCAATCTGGCCGACTCGAGCGGCCTGCACTTCAAGCAAGGGTGGTGGTTCACGTACACGTCCGACGTGCTCGTCCTCCCCGCTACCCTGTGGAGCTTCACAGGGGGTGCGGTGATGGGCGGAGTGATGCTGGGCATCTTTGCGGTGCTGGCGCTCGCCGCGCTCATCCAGGTGACTGCGGCGCTTTGAGATCGCGCTCCACCCTCTGAGCGTAGCCAGCCGCATCGCTCGCACCGCGGCTCGACGTGTGACGCAGCGTCATCGATGACATCCTCGCAGGACGGGTTCTGGTCCTTCTGGGCTCAGAAGGCGATGTGGTTCAAGATGCTCATGCGCACCGTGGACATGGCCTCCAACGTACTCTACATCGCAGCCACGCCCATGGCGCGCAAGAGCATTGCACGTGAGGCCCCTGCCATGTATACCCTCTCTACTGATCTGGTTTACGCTTCGAGCCTTGTGACAACCGACCCCGCAATCGGCCTCTGCCCACGCAGTGTCCCTAATCGTGCTCATGTTCACAGCGCCGGTGGCCAACACGGCGATGATGTTGTGGGGGCGCCAGGTCGAGTGAGGCGCTGCGCATGCGCTGCGGTGGTTACGTATACGGCAAACTGCGCTGTCATCGATATTGCAGGGAACCCCATGCAATGCAATGCCTTCCCCTGCCCGCTCCGTTGTCTGCAGTCTCAGCCGTTGGATCCCGCAGGAGACCCTGTACCCCTTCGCGCCTCTGATGTTCGTCGTATTCGGGACCATGGACTTCGCCTCTGTGGACCTCTTCCTCGGCTGCACCTGCCTCCTGCCTGCCGGCCTGGACCACGAGCGATTCCCTTTGGCCCAGAGATATGACCCGGTGAGCGCAGTCGAGACCGCGACACGCGGTCTCCTCACACACGCGGGGATGGACCTAGACACGCTCTCTTCGCCGCACCGCAGGATGGCGAGCTGGACGACGCGCCGCCGATGGTGCGGTGGCTGGCCAAGCCCCTCCAGGGCGTGTACGGGTGGTCGAGCAGGAAACTGGAGTACCTCCTTTTGAAGTCCCTCTGCAGCGTCGTCGGGCTCGCTTGGCTGGCCCTGTCGGCGAGCATGGTGGCTGTCATTTACTCTTTGTTCCTGACCCTCCTGGCCATTAAGACTCTGGCGTTCCTCTTCTTCGTGGGATCGGGGACGATCGCACACCCGCTCGTCATGTCGTGGTATGCGCCGGCTGAGGATCCCGAAGCCGACGATGCCGGTTCCGCCGACCACCTCGACGTCCGCCGGCAGGCCCTCAAGGTGTTCGTGGCCAGCTGCACGGTGGAAATGATTCTGGAGGACCTTCCGCAGATGGCCCTGCAGACCTTCAACTCGGTCAGCCTGGGGCAAGCCAAGAACGTCATGTGAGTGTCGGCAGCTGGCTTGTTGGGCTGGGCTGTTGTGGAAGGCTGTGAACTGCGACAGACAACCAGCAACTTGCTTTACCTTAACTCAGCTTACCCTGACTCCGCTGCCCTCAGCTTCCTGGTGTCCCTCGTGTCGGGTGCCTTCTTTATCCTGAGGGAGCTGTACGAGGTGGCCGGGATGCTGATCTGCGAGAAGACCGGACTATTTAACCTTGACAGGGCGTGGCAGGTGACGATGCATCATCGATGATATCAGGGGTATGTATTGATGCATACCCAGCCTGCAGCTGACAGCATGCGCCCCGCACGCCACGCCCTGGCGCGTAGGGGCTTGCGCAAGGCAGCTGCGATATGAGTAGTCATCGAATCAGCACGATCCGCGTCCCACTGCGCCCGCAGCCCGACAAGATGTTTGGCGCACCGGCGGCTGCGCCCAAGATCCCCCACTCCGTCACCCCTCCCACCCTCGAGCGGATGAGCCGAGCGTCCGGGACGGACGCCAACACGTCGGCCAAGACGTGGGCCCACTATCTGAGCCTCGACAAGTACCTGTGGAAGGCCAAGGATTCGGAGTGACGCTGACTAATCGCAAGTGGCAACCAAGTACAACTTGATGACGCATGATCGACATGATATGAATTGGCATACATGGCATGGCTTGGCATGGCACGTCGCGGCCAGCATTGGCGATGCGACTTTGCAGGCTCGCGGCTCGCGGCGATCTTTTCCTCGGTTCCCTGGCGGCCTCTTTTGAAACCGTCCCAGTTGAGTCGAGGCTGTGTCCGCGCATGGCAGAGGGCGCAGAGGGCGCAGTGCGAAGGGATGGCGCGCAGCGCAGGCTAGCTGTCCGCACACTGTTCAAGGCTCTGCAAGGCTGCGGCTACCTCTCAAGGGAGTTCTATACAGCAAAGCAAAGGCTGCAGCTGCCAGGCTATGAATTCGCTCAAACCCCAGGGCAGTGTCGGCAAAAGCAGTGAAACACCAGTACAGCAGTGAGACAGCACGGGAGCATTGGCTCACTCCTCCTCATCCCCCCAGCCGGTGGTACCACGAAGCAGTGACACATCAAGCCACGGCTGCCCCCCATCTCTCCATCACCCCCCCCCCCTAACCCAGCCGGTGGTAGATGTCACAAACGCCCGTTCCCACCGGCGCCACCCTGCCCAGCACCAGAGCAGAGGATGGGGTGCGGAGGTCGTCCACCGCTCCCTTGAGCGTCGCATCGGTGAGGAACTGGGAGGCCGTCTCGAAAGACATCTGTGCAGTGGGGAGTGGGGGTGGGGGGTTGTTATATCTTGTTGTTGTATATGTAACTGCAGGTGATGGAGTGGCACTGGTGAGGAACTGCGAGGCTGTAATCGAGGGACATCTGCACGTGGGCGATGGGTAGATGCAGGGGGTTGTTGAGTGCAATGTATGCGGGTGTGGGTTTGGTGTACTGATGTGCTCTGCTCTGCCCGTGCCCCCCTGTCACGACCATATCTAGACCATACCAACTACACTATCGCTTCGCAGCACGTCACACACTGCATCTCATATCCCCACCCCCTTTCTTGCCTTGAGGAACGGGCACGGCGATGAGTCGATGCCGATGCGGTTCATGGGTCGATAGGACCCCAGGAAGGTCATGTAGTCGGCAATGAGCGAGAGGTGGCGGGGGTCGACCGCGATGCCGTACGCGGCAAAGACGGACTGGGGGGGTTGGGATGGGGGGGATGGGGTGTTGAGTGTGTTTGTCAATTAAAAAGCGGTGTTGAATGTGTGTAATGGGGAGCGAGAGAAGGGCAGTGAGGGATGGTACGCGGCGAAGAGGGGCTGGTGCAGTGAAGGAAATCGTGAAAGTCGCCCAGTGCTATTTACTAATTTCAATTAACCACGCCATATAGTTCAACTCGCCTTGACCTCGTGGACGATGGTGGCCCTTGCGGCCTCGACCCCGTAGTAGCGCAGCATGGTGCCCACGTCATTGGTTCGAATCTTGCTGAGGGAGGAGAGGGGAAGGGGACACGGTCAAACATGTTGGGTCCATTCCGCTTTCTGCTCTTAGTCACTCAGCCCACTGCTAGGCAACCACTGGGTCATTCGCAGCCATTCAGCTCATCACTCCTCCTACCACAGCTCATCCTACTGATCATTGCTAGCAAGCAATCCATCACTCACTTGACGTCCACCACGCCATCTCAGCCAGTCCCAGACTCACTAACAAGCACTACTAACAACAGCACTATTACACTAAGCAACTACTCACTTGACGTCCACCACGTCATCCGCCCCCAACGCCGCCTCGACGTTGATGCCGTCCGTCTGCACCCTTGCCGGACCCTCCCCACCCGCCCCCTCCCCCAGCACAAAAACCTTGTCGATACCGGGTGTAATGCGGACGGGGGTGGCCACGGCCGCTTGCTGTGCCAACTCCAAGATGAGGAGCTTGGGGCTGTCGAGAGGGAGGGTGACTGCGGTTGGCAGTGGGGGTGGTGTTAAGGGTGGCAGTGGGGGTGGTAGTAAGGGTTGGCGTAGGGGGTGGCAGTGGGGGTGGCAGTGAGAGCGAGGGGGTAGCTACCATGCTCAACAAGCTATCATTATTATCCCATCCCATCATCTCCACCCCCACCCACCACTCACTCGACACCTCGCACCGCCACGCCTTTCCGTCCGCCCTCCCCGTCACCGCACCCCCATCCCCACCCCCGCCCCTCCCCCGCCTGTCCCCCCCTCTCCCCGACCCCTCCCCCTTAACAATCCCCATTCTCCTCTTCTCAATTGCGTCATTACCACCGCCCTCGTCCCCCGATGCCCCACTCCCGCTCTCCCCATCGCTGTCACTGCCATCGCGCTTTGCAGTGGTTGCATTCCCCTCCCCCATTCGACGCTGCGCCCTCTCCGCCCGCCTCGCGATCGCCTTATCCTCATCGTCCATCTCCTCGTATGTCTGAGGAAGGGGTTGTGTTTTGGTAATATTGGTTGATAATATATAGTATTATCATTACTACTACTGTCAATGATTATCACCCATATAACAAATCTATCAAACTTAAGCACGATTAGTTACCAATACATCGCAGTGCAGCGTCCCGACACCCAAAACTCTCACCTCCCATATCGCAGCCACCAACACCCTCGACCCAACCCAAGCATTAACAACACCCATGCAACTACAATCAAAAGAACAGAATCACCAACCACCCCCCCCAACCACCCCCCACTCTCTCCCCACAGACCACACCCCTCACCTTCATCTCCCTCCCGTCCCCATGCCACCGCCTCCGCCCATCCCCCTCCTCCTCCCCCCCCTCATCCTCATCGTCATCGTCCTTATCCTTCTTCTTCCCCATTTTCATATCCATTCCCTTATCCTTATCTTTGCCCTCCCCACCCATCTCCCCCTCCCCATCACCACCATCCCCCTCCCCGTCACCCCCATCGCCATCGCCACCCCCTTTTACATCGAACCGACCCATCGCCTCCTTCCCCCCCGTCTTTCTCTTAATCTCCGCCTTTATCGCCGATTTCAAACGGGGGAGGAAGCGGGATTCGAACGCAGACTCGATCTCGTGCCACGCCAGAGACGCTTCGGCGGGGTAGGCATCCGATGGGTAAAAGTCCAAGCAGACGCGGTACAGGCTGCGATTGAGGGGGAGGGAGGTGGATAATGATAAATGTTGCAATATTACAACAATAATTACAATGTTACAGTAGTAATAACGTTAGTTTTTATAAAAATATAAATATTATCAAAATAACAATAATATTGCAATTTAATTATTATTACAGATTCTCTTAAAAAACCCCCCCATTTATCAGCCCCCAACACATCTCTCACCGGCTCCTCAGTCCCCCCGCGTCGTTTCTGGCGTCGGCCGCCGGAAACTCCTCCACCCGCATCCCCGCCAGCACCTCGGCCAGCCTCAGCTTGCGCAGCTGCGTTGCCAGCGCCGTCGCCTCCGTTATTCCCATGTTATGTCTCACGGGGAGTGTCATGACGGGGGTCTTGCATGTCATGGCCGCTGTCATGAGGATCTCGCGCAATCGGGGGATGCCCAGCGTCACGTTGGCCTCGCCACGGCCGGCCATGTGGAAACTGGGAAGGGAAAAAGAATAAGGGTTGTTGTTAAAGCGCTAGTTGGTGTTCGTGCTGTTTGTTGTGAGAGGTGCCTGGAGGGTGGGGGGCGTTGTTTGCGTAACTGGCTGTCCCCAACGACTGCCCGGCAATCACCATCAATGCATCGTCGATACAACTTGTCAATTATCACTATCACATATCATATATCACCCCTCACTCACGTGTTGAGAGTCATCTGCGTGGACGGCTCCCCCAGCGACTGCCCGGCAATGACGCCCACGGCCTCTCCTGGGTCTGCCATCCCCGTCAGGTACTTCAAATCCATGAGATGGGAGAAGGAGGAAGGGGCTGGGGGGGAAGGGTGGGGTGAGGGGTTGAGGGTGGGTGGGGGTGGCAGTGGGGGGGGTAGCTACACAACACAAGCAAACATCACCAGCCAGCAAATCAACCAACCACAACACCAATTCCATCCCCATTCCCAATCCCAATACTCACTCATGACCCCCCCATCAACCCCCCCGCCCCTCGCCCCCTTCCCCTCCGATGCCTGCTTGAAACGCCCCCCCTCCTTTGTCAGAAACTCGGCCACCGCGTCCCCGTAGCTTTCTGGCACGCATCCCAGCGCCGTGGGCGGATACTGGCACTGCACTGGCAGGGCCCGGTCGACTGACTCGGGGCCGTTTCTGGCGAGGGCCTTCTGGCGGCGGCGGCGGGCGTGGGAGACCTGGGAAGGGGGGGATATGATGGGGGATAAGTGAGTTAGGGAGAGTGGGTGCAGGTAATTTAAAAGATAGGGGAGTGAGAGGGGGGTGATTGGGTGGAGACAATGCATGGACAGCCAAGCACCATTCGCACCCCTCTCCACACTATTAACAATCAACATGTTTTGGATAAACACGTTGACATTCACTCACACTCTCACACCCATCTCTCTCACCTGCCCCTCAACGACCCCCCCCTCCCCCCCCACCCTCCCCGCCCCCAGCTGCTGCGCCACTCTGGCGGCGTTGTCTGCCAGAAAGTCGAATCGCCTCGCGTAGGAAGCGCGCATGACATCCGATCCGTCCTCGCCATACACGAATTGCACGATGGAGCCATCGGAGGCGTCGCGGACTGAGTTAGGGGGGGTGGGGAATCGTAATTTAATAAGGTATAAGGGTTGGTGGTTGCTTGATAGTTATGGCTAATGGAGCTATCGGATGCGTCGCGGACTGAAGGGGGCGGAGTAGAAGGTGGGTGAGGGTGGTGGTGGTGGTGAGGGTGGGTGTGGATGGCCGTGAGCGCCTCCAGGTTCTTAATCAGTCACAATCGCTGCATATCATGCATTGCATATCTATAATATACCATAATCTATTAAACACCTATAACATCTATAACTAATAACTCACCCGTCGCGTCGTAGGCCACCGTGAGCGCCTCGAGGTTCTTGATCAGGCACCGCTGCAGGTACCCCGACCTCGCAGTTTTCACAGCCGTGTCCACCAACCCGTCCCTCCCCGCCATGCAGTGGAAGTAGTACTCCTGGGGGCGCAGGCCCGTTAGGAAACGGTCGCCGATGAAGCTGCGGGGGAAAAGATGAAATGAAAGTTAAATATTACCAATGTTATCACTAATAGGTAATAATTATGGGTAAAAATGGAATAAATGATATCAAAACAGTAACAGTAATGATAGAGATATAGTAAAAGAAGTAACAGTGATATTCATAACAAGCAATCATATAGATTGTAATAAAACATAATTATATAATCACATTCTCCAAAATTCACTTCCTCTCACCCCCCCGCCCTGGCCCCCGCGTCAAAGGGCCGGAAGCACGGCAGTGTTTTGCCCGATGCCATCCGCGGGGTACGCCTGCCCTCCAGCTCCTGCTGGCCCAACAAACAGCTGATCTGGGAGAAGTTGACCAATGAGCCCTTGGCGCCCGTCACTGCGAGTGGGGGAGACAAGTATGATTGCAATCGATAAAACTATATTTTACCCCCACTGCCACCCCCACTCCCGCACCCGCCCATCCCCCCTCACCCGTCATGAGCGACAGCATGTTGGTGCGGAAGGGCTTCCTCTGCCCGTCCGGCAAACACGCCTTGATCACTTCCGAAGACAGCGGGTGCATCGCGCCAGAAACCTTAGCGTCCAGCGCCGCCCCCGTCCCCTGGAAATTGGCGCGGAACATGTGGGACAGGCGGGAGCGAGCCTGGGCCTCGGCCCGGCGCACCGCGCCCTCGTCGAACAGGGGGGCGGATTTATTCGAGGGGGAGGTGCCGGGGTTCGAACCCGCGGCGGAAAGGGACGAGGCGGTGACGGCGGCGTCGCCCGCGAACTGGCACGAGGCCGAGACGGCGGCGGGCTGAGGGTGGGGGGGGTAGGGAGGGTTCGGGTTCGGGTGCGTGAGTGTGGGGGTGGCGTTGAGGGTAGCAATGAGGATAACAACGAAAATGACCAACATCTGCGCTCACACCAACCACCCCACCCGCACCCGCACCCGCTGCCCTGCTTCCCCACCCCTCTCCCTCACCTCCGCCCCCTGCAGCACCCACATCCTACCCCCTTTACTATCAATTCAACCCCCCTCCGCCCCACCCACCCCATAACCCCTCACCTCCGCCCCCTGCAGCAGCTGGGCCCTCCTGCCCTCTGCCTCCCCCACCAACAGCGCGTCGTCTATCCCGCAAGTGAACCCGAACGTCTGCAAATATCCCGTAAATAGTCGAGAGAAACAAGCGAGGAGCTTGCCAGCTGCCTCGTCACCATAAAGCTCATGCACGGCGTGCACAAGACCGTTTTTGCCGAACTGTGCTTTATCGATCACCCCAGCCAGCACGTCGTTACCCCGCACGATGAGCGTCGCCTCGTGGTTCCCCTTTCCCCAATACGCGGCCGGCACCTTGCCCCCGCATTGCATGGTCATCGGGGGCATGCCGCGCGTGAGCCACCCCAGCACCGCGCCCACCACCTGCTTGCCCGTCCACATCGGCCGGGGTTTGAGGACCGCCGGGGGTGGCAGCGGGGATTTGAATGCGTCTGCAGCCACCGCGCGCGTGGGTGCGCACGCCAGATACACCAGGTGCGTGAACTGGGCTCTTGTCAGAAACGCGTCGCGGCGCGTCAGAAGGGTAGCACCGAACACGTGGTCCTGGATGAGACCGCGGATGGGCTTGCCGTCTGTCGGAACGATGTATTGGTGGTCGGCGTGGACGATGTGGTAGCCCTCGGCGCGAGCCAAGTGATCCTGGGGGAGGTGGAGGTTGATCTCGTCCCCGTCAAAATCTGCGGGTGTGATTAGAGAGGGGATGAATTTTATAATAATAGTAGTAATAATTATAATATAAAAATAACAAAAAAAAATCAACCACGATAAATTGCCATAAAATAAACAAAGAAGAAACAAAGAAGAAAGAAGCTAACCGTGTCCGGGCTCATACGAAGAGATTCAAATGTCAATAGGTCCTCATCGCCCTTTGGCTCGGAACCCAGTGCTTTTAATGGTGTAATCACGGCCCGGACACGCAAGTGGGGATGCGAAGGGGTGCACACAGACAGTGATGAATGCATGCGGATGGAAGTACATACAGCACAGTACAATGCATTAATATTCATTATCATTATCACCATCACGCACTCACCGGCGTTGAAGGTGGAGCAGTTGGCGTAGTGCATGCGGATGGTGCGTTCCCCCCTCAGCACCCGCGCCCGGTGCGCCATCAGGCCCGGCTTGTGCAGCGTGGGCTGGCGATTGGTGAGCATCAAATCACCGTCCATCAAGTGACGATACACCACCTGGGGGGCATAGGGACGGGGCATTAGAGAGTACTAGGGATGGTAAGTTGATAGTATGTTCATATTAACATGTGTTAACCAATCGCTCGCCAGTGACCAACCACTCTACCCTTTATGAACACAAGCAGACACATTTACACCACCCATTCACCACACACCATCCAACCACCAATCATCCCATCAACACCCACCCCCACCCCTTCACCTGCGTCCTCCCCCTATCCGCCCTCGCCCCCCCCACCGCCCCCGCCTCCGTGGCTCCCCTCAGCAGCCCCTTGGCCAGCGCCTCTCTCTTATCTTTGCTCATCCTTTCCAACAACACCACCCGGCCCCTATCATCCTCGACCGCCACTGCGCCCGGATGCTCCTCCGCACCCCGCACCACCAACGCACGCAGCCGCTCCACGTTGTGTGGCGTCACGCGCTCCGGGAATGACAGCTTCTTGGCGAAATAGGGCGGCACGCCTATCTCCCCGGGGCTCAGGTACACGTCGGGGGAGATGACGGAGCGGGCGGCAAAGTTGACGCGCTTCCCCATCATGTGCATGCGGAACATGCCCTCCTGGGGGGTGAGGGAGAGTTGGGTTAGAATTGTTACAAGTAGTACTAATTTGTAATCATATAGATATACTATAATCAAATCATAAAGCCCCCTCATCCTTCTCGCCTTCTTCTCCAGCCTCTGCCGAATCCCCGGCGGCGCGGCCTTGTCCCCCTTCCCCGCCGTCTTTGAATCGATCAGCGCGTTGACCGCCCCCTGCAGCTCCAGCCACCGCTGCACCGACCGCCCCAGCCCCTCGCTCCCCATCGCCAGCAGGTCCAGCGACGTGGTGATGGCGCGCTGCAGCGAGGTGTTCTGTGCGTGTTCAAACACCTGGTCGCCGATGCGCGAGACGGGGCGGAACTTGTTGGGGGCCACGGGGAGGGTGCGCAGGAAGAAGAGGCGATAACCATGGGGGGCCTGGGTGGGGAAAGGAGAGAGGGGTTATATACCATATATATAATACTATAACTGATAGCCCACAACCAATACTTGCCTCGGCAGCGGTCGCGCGCCCGTTGGTGAAGGCCCCGAACAGGTACCGCAGTGTGCGCCACTCCTTGGACCAGAGGAGCTTGAGCATCTCCTCCGCCTGGGGGTGGGCGAATGAGGGATTACTATAATTACTATGCATGGTGTTGTATGCTGCGTGGATATAGTGACGAGAACCAGTAATGGCCAGTACAAGGACATGATGCTAGGTAAATTTACAAACAACACTCATCAAGTATTGCTGAAATGAATCGGCACTTTAACAGCAATCGCAACGGCAATCACGCCCACCCCCCGCACCTCCGACGGCGTGACGTACTTGGGCCTCCGTTTCTCCACCCCGCCCTTCCCGCCATCCGCGCCCCCCGCACCATCCTCGCCGCTGCCCCCCATCTCTCGCGATCCCGTCTTTTTCGACGATATGCCGCTCTTCGCTGCGTCAAATCCCTCGATGCCCCCCTTGTGGTCCGAACCCTCGGTCTGGGGATGCATGGGGAGGGTAGGTTGTGAGCGGAGCCGGACCCCTAGTCCTAGGCTAGAACTGGCGAGCAATAGGCCTGAGGCCTAAGCTGTGTGCCCTTTGAAGCGAGTCAGTCAGTCAGTAGGTTGTGAGCGGAGAGTTGAGGAATGTGCTGTCGGTGATGTGTGTAAAAACTCGCGCACCCTCCAGGCCATCTCCGCGCGCTTTCTATACTACCTACTCCCACACCCACTCCCCCTCACATCTCACCCGCACCCACTCTACCCACTCTCACTCCCGCCCCCCCTCACTCCCACACCAACTCCCACCCCCACACCCGCCCCTCACCTCCCCTTCACCCCCACACCCCCTCTCACCCCCTCCCGCCCCTCACCTCCCCCTCACTCCCGCTCCCCTCGTTCTCCCTCGTCCCTTCCGATGACCCATTCCCATCACTTTCGCTCCCCTCCTCCCCACTCATGTCATCCCCGCTCCCCTCCCCCTTCACGCCACCGCCATCATTTGCGTTTTTCGATTTCCCCTTCGTTGGCTTCTTGCGGGACGCCTTTGGCTTCGACAGCTCCTCTGCCGCCTGGTCTTCGATCGCCTGCAAGGGGTTTTGTAACGAAAATGTTCATTAACATGGACGGTCAAGTGAGATGCAACAGCCAGATGTGCAATCGTCCACATGTTACCATAACTGCCACCTTATGTGCCGGCTAACATACCAACCCCACTGCCACCCCCACACCCCACCCCCACACCCCACCCCACACAACACCGCACGCAACACCCCAACCCCACCCCCAACCCTCGCCTGCGTTGCCTCCGCCGCACTCGACCTCAGAATCTCCAACACGCTGTGCACCACCGTCCCCCGCACTTTGTTCGCAGCTTCCCGATTGGCCGCCAACGGCATGAGGAACAGCTTGGCGTATCCGTCCTTGCGCAATTGGGGACTGTGCGCGCCACAGTTGGCGCACTTGCCGGCCGGAGCGGACGCCAGCAACTCTCCCGCGAGCGCCCGCATCGATCCCTGTGCGTGCGTGCACAGCCGCGCCCTCCCCAGCGCCGCCGCCATCTCTGGCGCCTCCTCGTCAGAAACGTCCTCCCGCTCCACCACGCCGTCCGCCAGGCCCAGGTCCTCCCCGAATAGTTTCTTGCCCATGGCGGAGCGGGCGGAGGAGCGGGGGAGCTCCATGGCCGTGGAGACTGGGTGGGGTGGTGTGAGGGGTGGGGTGGGGTGGTGAGTGATGTGAGGGGTGGTGGTAGGGATGAAAGCGGGGGTGAGTGATGTGAGAAGGGAGTAGTAGTGGGGAGGTGTCTTGGCGTCATAATGCTTACTGCTTGAGAGCAGAGTCGTGGGATGATGCGAAACAACCCAACTGTTCATCACACCCCACATCCCACCGAATCCAATCCAACCCTCATCCCACTCCACCCCATCTCATCTCAGCGCATCTCTCACCTTCCCCCAGCATCAGCGCGCGTGCCCGTCTCCGGTAGTGGTCTACCTCCGGCCCTGCCGTGCGGAAGTGGAAGCAGTGGAGGCACGTGGCGCGGAGGAGCTTGTACAGGAACGGGAACACGAGAGGGTTGTACACTGCGGCGATGGGGGGAAGGAGAGAGGGTAATACACTGCGGCAATGTGGAGCTCCGAGGTTGTTAGTAATCTCTATATAGGGCCTATAGAGACGAAGTGCTTGGCGTGGGCAAGCCAAGCGGCCCATGGAAACAAGGCTGGGCCCTGCGTACGGGAAAGCTCCTCGCACCTGGGACGGGCAGCTCGATGTGGCCGAAGTGACCCGGGCACTGCATGTAGCCCAGGTTGCACGTGGCTGCGAGCGCGCAGGGTGGGTGAGGTCGCGGCGCGGCAGCCGTGCGCAGCTGCCGCTTTACGGGGCCAGCAACCGCGGGTTATCGTAGCTATCATGATATTCGATCGAGAACAAGAGCGCGCCGGCGGCAAGCAGGCACTTGGAGGCCGCGCGAGGCCGGGCCGCTCACTGCACGTGCCGAGCGACTCGAGGGGCCCCAGCGCGGGGTCGTACAGGCCACTGGGAACCGGGTTGTTTTGGCTGTCGAATATGATGGGCGAACTGATGCGCTTGACGCTCAGCTTGCGCACCTGCGGCGCGCGGCGACGCGGGCTGGTCAGCCGGCAGCCGGTCGTGGGCCTCGGCGCGCCGGGGAAGCGCGGCGGGGCGGCGTCCGGCACTGGCAATCCGCTCTTAAGCAACACACCTCGTCGTCCGTGTAGAAGCTGAACGTGACGCCCTGCACGGAGGTCGTGACGACCTCCGGGCGCGCGCTCGGCGCCATTTCCGCGGTCCCAGCGCGAGAGCAGGGGCTCTGCGGGTCCCTTCAGCGCGATATCTACGAGTACTTCTACGCCAAGCTCACGTCATGGCCCAGAAGGGGCCCGCGCGGAGGAAGCTGCTCGGGCCCTAGCCGCCGCCCTGAGAGGCCCCGACGCTGGGCGACGACGGCGACGATGGACCCAGCGCGCCCTGCCCCTGGGTACCGAGACACGAAATGAGCTCGTAGAAAGCGTCGGGAGCGAAGAATTGCCGAGGCTCCCGAGCCAGGGGTTGAGTCATGGTCAGACTGGCGCAGCAACCCGCCCAGCCCCGATGAGGCGGTCCCGGTCGCCGTCCCCTGTGTATTATTCGAAGGCATATCTGTGGCGTGCGCTCCTCGCGCGTAAGGAGTGACTTTGCACGCGGTCGCCGCCTGCTCCCTGCGAGATGAGGCCCGATGAGATCCTGTCCTCCTTCTTCGCGCTGCTGCGCACCTACCCTGCCATCGCGGCCCTCCTCGCCCTCTGCGCCGTGGCGGGGGCCGTAGCCTTCGTCGCGCTCCCATCCGGTTCTCAGGACGACGGTGAGAGCCGCGGATTTCTTTTGGTTTACGCGAGCCACACTATGTCGCTCGTAAGGTCGCCGGTGGCGGGGTTTGGGCGGGCGGCGGCCTCTCCGCGCGCGCGCCCGAGGGAACACATTGTCGACACCCAACGCAGCGCCGGCGCGCCCGCGCCGAGTCCCGCGCGCGTCTGTTGCGCCAGCATGGGTTTCCGTGTCCGTGCCCGGTGCCGGCGGTGCACCCAGCAAGCTCCCTCAGCCCGTCGGAGCGCCCCTGCGAGCCCTCGCCGCTGCCCCCGCTGTGGTCCTGCAGGCCCCGTGACGCCCGCGCTGACCGGCTCCTGGATCAAGGTCAAGCTCGCGAAGCGCGTGGACTTGACGCACAACACAGGTGAGCCGGCGCGCGGCGCGCGATGGTGCGGCGCGGCGCGGATCCATTCCAGCGAACGCCGGCCGTCCCTTTGACTCCACGTAGCCCTCTTCCGATTCGCGCTGCCGGGCGGCCCGAAGCAGCCGCTGGGTCTTCCGATCGGTCACCACATCCGCTTCCGGTGAGCATCGCTCGCGCCCTGCGCGGCGTCGAAAGCCCTCGGCCTTGCCGTGGCATCGGTGAGTCCGCCGCGCGCCTCCGCCCGCAGCGCGATCGACGCGAACGGCGACAGCATCAAGCACAACGACACCGTTTTGTCGCGCTCCTACACCCCGGTGTCCACCCAGGACACCAAGGGCTACGTCGACTTTGGTGAGCGCCGGCAAATGCCGCCGCGCGCCGATCCCGCCGTTGCCGCGGCGATCGGCCTGACAGGCGCGGTGCATTCGATCACAATAGCGCGATCTGCCCCTCGCTGGCCGCTGTCTGCGTGCTGCGGCGCGGGCGTGTGGGTGCAACTGCCGGCACCGCATGCGCACCCTTGCCCAGACCCACCCTTGCCCTCCCACGCTCGATGCCTTACCTCACTATTTGCAGTGATCAAGATCTACCCCGATGGCGCCTTCACCCAGTGGCTCAACAAGCTCCCCCAGGGTGGCTACGTGATGTTTTACGGTCCCATGGGTCGCTTCGCCTATACGCCCAACCAGCACCGGGAGGTCGGCATGATTGCCGGCGGCACCGGTGCGTCTTAGCTTGTGTTGTCATCCGGCTTTCATGCGTTGATGTATATGCATTAATGCATCCGTGTATATCGCAGCCTGTGCGCATGCGTCGCCGCCGCACCACGCGCATCGCTGGAACGTATGACTTTACCATGGCCCTGTGCTTTTCGTGCTTTCAGGCATCACGCCCATGTTCCAGATCATCCAGGCGGTGCTGACGGACCCCGAGGACAGGACGGTGCTGTCCCTGGTGTTCGCCAACGTGTCGGGTGAGCGGTGACTGGGTGTTGACGAGAGATGGTGGCTGTAGACAATTGTTCTCTGTGTCGGGCTTGCCACCGTGGACCATGTCGATAAGTCACGACTCATGTAGCTCCCCCCTCCTGCACCTCCACCCACACCCCACATGTGTCTGTTTCTGACACGCAGAGGAGGACATCCTTCTGCGCAAGGAGCTCGAGGCATTCGCGGAGAGCCACCCGGGTCGGTTCCGCATGCACCACGTCCTGAACAGGCCACCGGAGGTGAGGGGGTGGCAGTGGGTGTAACGCATGAGTGGGGTAGGTGATGAGTGAGGAAGCGATGTGTGGCGCATGATGGGTGGGTCGATGCCCGCGTCTTGTCCCATGGGCCATCACATCACATCGCCTCCCTTGCTCTTGCGCGATCGCCGGTCCACATCACGCCCCCACTCCCACCGCCGCGCAGGGCTGGCAGGGCAGCACAGGGTTCGTGACAGCTGACATCATCAAGGCGCACCTGCCGGCGCCGGGGGAGGACGTCAAGGTGCTGAGGTGAGAGGACAGTGAAGGGGTGATATGGATATGACGAGGGCGCTGTGGTGAGAGCCGTGATGAGTTAACAGGCGTGATGAGAGTGGCAACGACATTCCCACACTCTTGACCCCATCCCTCACCCCACCCCATACCCCTGTCCAACCCCACACCCCCCCAGATGCGGCCCCCTCCCCATGATGCAAGCGATGAAGAAGGCACTCGACGGACTCGGATACGCAGCCGAGTCGCAGTTCGAGTTCTGACGATGCCACTCCGGACACCGCCAGAACACGCGTGACAAGAGGCATGCGTGTGTCAGCATCGATTTTATCGATGCACGGCGTGCCTCAACGAGTGTTTGCACGATCGCACGCCACGACTGCCACCCAGGCCCACGGCACCCCCCGCCAGTCTGGCAACCACCCCCTGCCCCGCGCGCTTCAGGCTGCGATGCATGTGGTCCCAGGATCGATTCCCGTTATCTCCTGTTTCCCTGCAAAACCCCACGTGCTTAACTGCCTGGGTGGTGCCTCGGACCCCTCCCTGCCTAGGCCCCCCCAGCACAGCTTGCCCCGTTTGCACTGCTGCCCTGGCCCGTTTCGCCGGCTGCACGCCCGTGCTACCGGACTCGCACCCACGTGCGCTGCCTCACCTTTGCTGTCTGGCTTGCAACCTCCTGCGCCGCTCAGCTTTCACCTGCGCACTCGCCCTGCATGCCTCCCACCCGTGTCGTCGGCCCACCCAACCCCACCTCAGCCCGCGGACACCGCCAGAGCACGCGCCAGAGTGCCAGAGTGCCACAGCTGGCTGGCCCCCGCCAGCGCAAGGGAACCCTAAGCTAGTGCGTCGTGTTTTTCACCTCACCCCTAACCCCACTCCCCCCTCCCTTGCTGCTCCCTCCCCTCTAACTTGCCACCCTCCCATGGCAGGCGCAGCGTTTGACCAGCTTGGTAGCCCCTCCCCCCCCCCCCCCTCAATGCCTCCTCAGTGCACCTCTTTTCCTGTGCCGCACCGCAACACGCGTGTTTGAACGCGACGACCCATCCTATGCCGTTCTTCGAATCGCCCACCGCGCGAGAGAAGAGAAGAGAAGCAGGAGTCGGGCTTCCGATAACGCACACCGGTGGTGGTCGTGGTCTTCGCAAACGAACCGGCTAGATGCAAGCTGCTGTGCGGCTCTGTGTGTGCGCTTGTGCCAGTCTGTCATTGGGGCGCATGGCACTGTGGCAGTGCCAGGTCTAAGGGGCGAGCGAGCCTGGCACACCGCACCTCACGAAGACCTTCGCCTTCATGTTCAACAAAGCTGCCACCGTTATCAACTACCCTCACGATTTCTAGAGAGAGGGAAATGTCACGCGACCCATTTATTACAGAATGGAGTGCCGCTCTACACCCCGCCCCCTGCAACCCTCCTCAACCACTCCACTCCCCACCACCCACACCCAACTCCTCACCACCCCACCCGTCACCCCATCACCCCTCCTCCCCCTTCCCCTCCCCCGCCAGTCCCGATACCCCGCCCGCACCCCCTACCCCTGACGCTCCACCCGCGTCCCCCACCCCTCTCCTAGCGTTGGCCATACCGTGCAAGAGCAAGTCGGTGGGTAGGTGCCATCGTGACCTCGCCCCCGCCCTGTCAACAAATCGCCACTCCAGCGCCGCCGGGATGTGAAACGGCGGCTCGTCGTCCTGAAAAAGGTTCGAGTCCGGCGGGGGGTCGTAACCCCCTTCTGGAAAAGGCGCGCCGGCGGGATTCGATCCGTGACCTCGGGGAGGGGCCGGCGGTGGAAGATCCGAGGACGGCCCGGGTCCCATTGCGGTGCTCTGCGAGACACGCAGATTAGAGGGCGTGGAATCGGGTGGGCAGGTGTGATCTTTGCTGTGGCACAATCGCAGAATGGTGAGCGGCACATGGAGGTGCTGTCGAGCAATAAAGGTCACGATTACAACAGCCAAGCCGCATCCCACTGCGCCCCGACAGCTGACGCCTCACCGGCGCCCCGCCCCTCGTCGCCCCCGTCGCCCATGCCACCCACGCCCCCACATCCCACACCCCACCGACCCCAGCTGTGGCACTCCCCACCCCCATCCCAGTCGCTGCCTGGGCTCTTTGCAGTCTCCCCACCCCCCCAACCCCGGACTGCATCGACGCATGCCCCCCCTGGTTTGTCCCAGTCGCGACGTTGGCTGTCGCTGTCGTGCCAATGGCATTGTCGCTGTTCGCACTGTCGGCGTTTGGAACTCCGTCGGGCTTGTTGCGATGCAATGCGTCGCTGAGGAGGTGCCAGTCCCAGGGGAGGCCTCTGAGATGGCAAGGAAAGGAGGGTGTGGTGTTAATAGGTGTCAGTGGACAGTGATACTACTCCGTAGTACCACTAGTATAACAATAAGTATTGATATAAGGTGAGCAAAACTGCAACACCTCGCGCCGCTCCCTAAGCACCGATCCCACGCCCCACCCCGCTCACCTTGGTTGCTGCTCCAGTGGGGGCTTGTACGTCTTTGATTTCAAAAGGAGGTCCAGGTATTTAAATTGGAGCAGGAACCACAGGAAATCGAGCACCACAACCAGGTAAGCCAGGCAGACCCAGCCCACGTTGCTGCGTGGGGGAGGAGGGGGTGGCAGTGGGGGTGGCAGTGGGGGTGGCACTGAGGGTGTGTGCAAGCAGGAGATGCCTTGTGAACTATACATAAACGGTACATACTTTACAAACAATGACACATGCATCAAATCACAGCACATGCAAGTCTCACTTCTGCGAGAAGGACATGACGCACGAGAACCCGAGCATGGCGAAGGAGCAGGGCACTCCGAGGGTGAAACACCAGAGGGCGAAGTGCCAGTCGGATTCAAATCGACTGGTCCAGACGATGTGGATGGGGGACTGGAGGGGAGGGGGGGCGTCCCCTTTCTGCAATGGTAAGGGTGGGGAGGGGTGGTGAGGGTGGTGCGAGGGTGATGCGACGGCAGTGAGGGTGAGGGTGAGGGTGATGCGATGGTGAGGGTGGCGAGGGTGAAGCGAAGAGGGTGAGTGTCATGGAATGGCAGTGAGAACAAGGGAATGGCAGTAAGGGTGAGTGGTGCAACAGAGAGGGCCGTGTTACGCAGCCTAGCATGTGCGAATCATCGCCACGGCCCCGCCACGACATCGCCCGCCTCGCCTTGTAGTGCTGCACGAACAGGAAGCACTTCTCCATGAACTTGGCCTCCATGTTTGGCGACACGAAGTGCCTCCCCACGCGCTGCATGCACGCCGATATGAGCGTGCACGTGACCACGCTCGCCGTCATCAGCGACACCGTCAGGGCCACGGACGTGACGAAAAGGCCCTTGACCCACTGCGGGCGAGGGAGTTAAGGTAAATGGTTAGACAAACATGAGAAAATGTTGTGACAATGAGATGTGTCGAAACAATGTAACGAGACAGCTGATGCACAGACTGCAAGGCAGCATATACACAGAAGATGTGCACTATATCTTTTACAAAGACAGAATCAAAGTGAGCGCGGATATCCATGTCAAACTTTGCAGCGCAGTGTGCAATGCTGGACAGAAAGCGCGCCCCGCACCATGTATGCGTTGGGCGGGATGGCGAGGTTGACCATGCTCGTGACGGAGAAGATGCCAAGGAAGGCCCCGACGTGCGCGATGCCGGAGAGAATGTTGGTCTTCTCGTCAATGATGGTCCGGACGTGGGCGACGTAGCGGTCCCAAAGGTACCGCGCGTTCTCCACGGTGCGCTGCGCTGCGGGGATCGCGTCAACCAATAATTTAGTATACATGCTACCATTTGATTATCACAAGCGCGACTCGCGTGCAGCCTCTCACCGATCTCGGCCTCTACCCAGAGGCGCTCGTTGACGTACCGCTCCCTCTCGACCTTTCGCCAATCCATCTCGATCCTCCGCCTGCGCGGGTGACGCGTCAAACGGTTCTCAAGACGTCAGCATAAAAGGCGAGGCGTCCTCGCAATCCGGGCACCGCGGGGCCGCGGCCTTGTGGAAGCTCCGTCGTCGAGGGCCGTCCGCGCACTCATGCAAGCGCCCTCAAGCCTTTCCATCCCTCCCCTCACCCGTCCCTCTCGAATTCTCTCGCTTGGCTTGCATCCCACGCCTCGAGGCCTGCGAGGGGCCGCGCGGGCGGGTTGTTGAGAGCCAACGATGATGCACTGGGAATCCGCATCCGCCGATGGCTATAACCGCGAATGCCTGCGCGACGAGGTTCGTGGATTCAGATCGCAGCTCTCACCCTCCAGAAGAGACTGGAGGGCCTCGAAGGTGTGCTCCGCGATGCCCCCGGTCATTGCTCACGATGGCCGCGCCCGCCGGGCGCGCAGAGCGCGGCCGCAGCTTCTCCACCGCGCCCAGGGCGAGAAGCGGACTGACGCGGTAGTGCGCCCGCAGCACATCTCTTCGCGTTGTTTCAACACCCCTGCTACAAACATGGCACTGACGCAGCAAGTTTCCCTGTGTCCCTATCGCATTCCTATGTCGCATGGCAGAATCACATCCCCGACGACGCCTGGTACAGCTCCCTGTGCCTTTGGCGAAGCGCAGAGGCAGCGTGCGGGAGCCTCGCAGTGCCCGGGAGACTCCACGCGAACGGCAGCCTGCGACACAGCATGTACAAATTGCAAGGGTCACAATCCTCGTTGCGCGCATTGCTTGACATAGCCATGTGCTCAAAGCTCGTGTGTTCTTGTCACTGCACACATGGTCAGCAGAATTACCCGCACACGCTGCGGCTCATCTCGACTTGCCCACACCACGACAGCACCGTCACCCCCCCAACCTCACCTCGTCTGCGTGTTCGCGTCGGAGTCCCGATACATCCGCCCGCGGCCCCCTCCGATCCCCGCATACGCAGCCCCGTCCGCATCGCTCGACATCGCCCGCCCCAGCCCGGTCGGGTCCAACAAACACGACAGCCCTGCGCCCAGTTGCTTGAACACCGCAAAGCATGCACCAATCAGCACGACCAGCTCCAAAGTCATCCACTGGCCGAGGCTGCGGGGGCATGGGAGGAAGGAAAGCGGTTAATCGGGTGATCCCGTAATGAGCGTACCTCAGCCCACTACACTGCCGGCTACGTTGCTCCCAGCCCCCTGGTTGCTAATAGAACCCATACTATATACGTTACATACAGCAACATAGCATCACCACACAGCCCCGCCCCTCAAACTCACCCCCCCGGGAACTGCAGGATGCCGATGGCCCCGACGTACAGCATGCACGACGTGACAGCCGCATGAAACAGCAGGGTCGCCAGGCGGGCCGGGTTCCGGAAATGCGTCTCCCAGACAGTCTCGAAGGTCGGGGAGGGCCGCGGGGGCCTGTCACCCCTCTGCAGGGGTGAGGGAAGGGGGAGCGGTGGGGAGGCATGCAAGGGGTGGGGTAGGGTGGGTCCACGAGCGCACTGCAGGGACCGCCTGCCAGCATAGCCATGGGCGTCGCCGACCAGCCACGCTCGTGCCATCCCTCCCACACATGTTGCGCCCTGGTTGCGCTCCCTCACAGCAATGCGTGCCCCCTGCCCCGCATCACTCTCACCTGGTACTGCGTGACGAAATCGTGGCAATGGCCGAGGAAGGCCGCCTCCGGCTCCTGCGACACCAGCTTCTGGCACATGAGCTGCATGCCGGTGGCGATGTGCATGCTCAGCCCCATTGCGAGGATCGAGAATGTCGCGCCCGCCATCACCGCCACGCCGTACATGATCTGCTGCCACTGCAAATGCGCAGAGGAGGTAGCAACATCGCATAGATAGTTTGTGTACAACATGGCTCAGCAAGCGACGGCCAGCTTTGCTAATGGCAGCCCATGGTCGTCATAGGTGTGGGTTCATTGGTATCGGCATCGCAGCAGACAGCGACTAGCTCCGGGCGGTGTCTCACCATCGGGGCGGTCGTGGGGACCTGGTACTGCATCGTGCCAGTGGTGGTGAACCCGGCAAGCAAGGCCGACAGACGAGAGATGAGCATCAGGCCCAACACGCGCTCCTTCACGAGCGTCTCCGTGCGGTCCACGAAACGCAGCCACAGGTACCGGGCGTTATCCAAAGCGCGCTGCTCTGCGAATGTTACGAATTATGTGACGCGTTCAGGAGCCCGCCAGCCGCGGCGGGACGCGCGCCGCGCAGGACGGGGCACGACGCACCGACTTCCGCTTCCCACCACTGCTCCGACAGCGTGTGGATCCGGCGCTGGCGATCCCGCCAATTCAGATCCTCTTTACGCCTGCGAGCGCGGCATCCTCGCGGTCCGCGAGTCCCCGGCGCGACGCGGGTGGGCAGCATTGTCCACAAGGCAGGCCACGCAGCGCCGGGGCAGCAACCGCGCTATCCGCTTCCCACGCGGGACACACCATTTCCTCTCCTCCTCCCAGAATCTCCTCTCGACATAATCGCCAAAAGCTGCGGGGAACGGCGCATATGTAAAAGCGCAGCCCACGCTCCTCTCTCTGCGCTCCATGCACGACGCACGCCTCTCTTACCCTCCTGGACAGCTCTGCCACTGGACAGGTCGGAAAATGGCCCCCATGGTCCCGGCATCGTCCCGGAATCGCGGACAACAGCGCAGTGGAGCTACATGGCCCCTTCGCCTGCCTGGGTGGCTCTCGCTTTCTTCGCAAGCTCCCAATCTCAACCTTGACACGCAAACTAGCCAGCAGACCTAGTGCTGCCCGCACAAATGCATCCAGCGATGGCCCATTCCTGCGCAGGCTGCAGCACAGTAACTCTAACAACAACAACCATGCCCCCCATCACGGCTGCGAGTCTCTCCATCCGACGATCTCCGCCCGACCAGGGGACTGCGTCGATGCGGACGGCGCCCGCCAGTCCTCCCTACTCCGCCTCCCCATCGCACCTATGCCAGTCCCACCCCCACCACCTCCGGTTTCACTCCCACTCCCACCACCGTCCATTGCTCCATCCATCCCCCGCCCGGCCCCCGACACCGCCGCACCCCTCGCCCCGCCCCCATCCCCACCACCCACCCCTGCACCACTCCTATGCCCACCGCCCACCCCAGCCACCCTCTCCCTCGACACCCCAGCCGTCTCCGTTTCTCCCAAACCATCCAGCCCCGCCCCCTCTCGGAAACTCGTCCGCAGGCTAGTCACGCTCCCACTCCTGGCAGTGCGGAGCGTGGTGAGGGGGCTGGGTCGGTCCAGCCGCCCACCGGCATCGCTACCATCGCCATCGTTATCGCCATCGCCTCTCTCGCGGTACCCCTCGTCTCCGTCCAGGTATGCGTCCGGCTTGAATGGCTCGTGGGGGTTGCGCGTGAGGTGCCAGTCATAGGGGAAGCCCCTGGGGTGGGGATAGGGGGGGTGAGGGTAGTGGTGGGGGTCGTGTGTGAGTTGTGGGGGTGCGTGGGGTTGTGTGGGGGTGAGTGGGGATGGTGAGGGTCGAGGGGATAACGACGGGCGATGAGAAGCTAGAGAGGGAGAAAGGTGGGTGCGCACCTGATCTCTGGCACGCCCTCCTGCTCACAGCCTACCCTCCTCACCTGATCTCAGGCACGCCCTCCTGCTCCCTGCCTAACTCGCGCTCCAGCACCGTGGAGATGTCCCTGGTCAGCAGCAGCCGCACCAATCGGAAGTGGCGCACGGCCATGACGACATATGCCACAAACAGCACGATCTCCATGTAGATCCACTCGTGGATGCTGGGGACAAGGCAGGCATGGATTGTGAGAACTATGACTTACAATTAAAAACAAGAAGATGACCGTCGTCTGTTTGATTCAATCACTCATAACTCGCAGTCCGCCCCGCCTCGCCTGTTGGGGAACTTGATGGCGGCGATGAGCCCCAGCATGGCGAAGCAGCAGGGGATGCCGGCCATGAAGAGCAGCAGCGCGCGGTTCCAGTCTCGCTCGAACGACGTCGCCCACATCTTGTCAAAGGTGCGGGCGGGGCGGGGAGGGGCCACCGCGGCACCTGCCTGCGTGGAGGAGAGGCGGGGTGTGGCGCGTCGATCGCGACGACTATCAGTTGCCGATCGAGCTACGCAATGGTACTTGGTAAGTACCATTGCCATTATAAGGTGATAATGGCAATTAAGCACAGCGAAGACAGTCGGCAATTGGGTCCTCACCAACTCCACCCCTACTAACCCCCCTCTCCCCCACCACCCCCACTCCTCACCAGGTCGACCCCCCCCGTCCCCTTCTCCTTCGCCAGCGCCTCCTCCGCCAGCACTGCATCGTGCTGTGCTGCGTACTCCAGGCAAGCGTCGATGAACGCTGACTCCGCCACCTCGTCCGTCAAATCCCTCCCCACACGTAGCACGCTCGCGGCCATGAGTGAAGATATGAGCATGGAAAGCATGAAACACGTGATGGCCATGGCCACGGTCGCAGCCAATGCGGACTTGAGGTTCTGAGGTGGGGGAGACGGGGGAGAGATGGGGGTGGAGGGAGTGGTTGGTGATGGCGGTAGTGACGGTGGGGAGAAGGGTGAAACGGATGGCAGGAGGGATTGGCGGCGCGGGGGATGGAGTGGAAGGGCAGGAAAGAGACGGTGCCCGCAGGCTTGGGAGAGGGGCGCAAGGGTGCGTGCCATGCATGCGCTGCAGATGGTTGCGGGCCGCTCACCGGCAGCGCGTCGGCGGGGATGCCAAACTCGACGAGTCCGACGATGGAGAATCCGCCGAACAGCACGGCCGTCCCGGCGAACAAAGTCAGCAGCTCCACTTTCTCCTCAATCATCGTCCGCGTATGGTCCACGAAACGCTTCCATATGTGGCGCGCGTTGTCCAGCAACCTCTGCTCTGCGAAGTGAAATCGCGCGCAGAAACTCCGGCGATGCGGGCGCGCGGGGAACTGCAACAAATCGCACTTGCACCCTGCCGAGCTGCTCGCAGCGTCCTCACCCGCTTCCGCGTTCCGCCAGTTGCGCTCCAGATGAACTCTGCTGAGCTCGTTATCGCGCCACTCCAGGTCCTCGACGCGCCTGCGAGTTTGGAAGCAAACATTTGCATCGTGGGCAGCTGCTCAGGCTTGAAGAGCGACGAAGGGCTCGCGGCAATGCGACCTGCCGCTCACCAGTGACGATTCTCAGCCATGCGACGCCGCTTGACCGCGATATTCAGGCCTGCGGGCGGCGTGGTTTGGGAACCGGGCTTGCCAAAGACAATTGTAAGCGAGACAGGTGGACCCTGCACACCCCGGCCCCGGCCAAGTTGCGTCGGCGAGTCTTTCACACACTCTTAGTCTATCGACATCGGCCTCACCCTCGAAGAGGGCCTGCGCGGCCTCGGAAAGCACAACAAAACTCATGGTGTCGCCCTCCGCCCGCTCCCCGCGCAGCTACGCGCCAGCCCAGCCCATCCCACGTGCGCGTGCACGAGATGCCCGCAAGTCGCACTCGGGCGCCTATGTTCAGCAGAAAGAGCGTGTGAAAGGGCGGGAAACACTTGTCATCCTTTGTCAACGGTCGTTGTTCAGACAGGCGATGCTGGACGCGGCAGTTCGCATGCGGGACGGCGAGAGCATGACACTCGCCGTAGCGCAGAGGTGAGGGTGGGCTGCAAATCCCCCAGCGGCTCGCACACCTGCGTTTCGACACCTGCGTTTCGGCGCTCGCACTGAAAGCACAGGCCAGCGGCCTGCAGCACTCGCAGGCCCATGCAGGTAGCGCAGATGATTGCGGGTGCCTTGCGGCACGATGCTTGCCGCCATTCTGCTCGCTGCGCTCGCTGCGTTTGCGTTGGCCGGGAGGATCCTTCCCCCGGGGAGCACTCCCGATGGCGTTGACAGCTGCGCCCATGGAGACCTGCGCTTGGCTCTCCAAATTCCACAAGGCGACATGACGTTCGCGCTGTGGCCCGACGTAGCGCCTAAAACCGTTGCCCACATCGTCGCGCTGGCCTCCATGGGCGCCTACGACACTAATCACATATTCCGGGTCGAGAAGGGCTTCGTTGCGCAAATCGCCGACGTCGTGGGCGGGCGGGAGCGCCCGTTGCACCGCGCGCAGCGGGCCGCGAAACACGTCCCCGCGGAATTCACAACCCGCTACTCCCACCAGGCGAGGGCGATGCGATGCTATGAGTGCTTACGAAGCATGCGCTGCACTGGAGCACGCGCTGGACTGCAGTGGCTGCAACGTCGCCCCTCCGCAGCGCGGCACGCTTTCCATGGCCCGCTTCGACGACCCGGACAGCGGCACGTCGTCTTTCAGCATTCTTCTGGGCAACGCGACTCATTTAAACAGCAAGTACACCATTTTCGGCGCCATGTTGGACGGGGACGACGTGCTTGACAAGGCAAGCAATGAATTGACGATGGCGATGACAATGGCGCCGTGCATAGGCCCAGCGTGCATGTGCATCTCAGCATGCGTTCATAGCACCCATCCCTGCTCATGAAGGTGGCTCATAGAGAGAGAGCGTGTCATGACAAGCGTATCTCCAGCTCGTCGATCAACCCTTGCCCCTTCCACAACCACACGCACGCAGGTTGAGAGGGTGGAGGTCGTGGAGGGACCCTGGCACAACGGCATGAAAACGCCCAAGGATCGAATCCCGATCCTCTCGGCCTTCACATACCGGGACCCCGAGTGCCCGCCAATCGTCACGCCCGCACCCCACGATGCACGAGATTCCATCATTGCGCCAGTCCAGCCGGTGTTGCCGGTGGCTATTCCCCCAATGCAGGGGAGTGTGGGGGGCAGTGGCTACGATGCCGCTGCACATGCGAGGCGTGGGGAGGCGAGCCCAGCGCACGTGTCGCTGTGTGCTGTGGCCGGGGCCACTCCGGCAGACGTCGATGTGCTTCTGAAACGGATCAACGCGCAGGCGTTGCTGCTGGAGACGCTGCGGGACAAGTGCCCCGCTCTCCTTCTCGACGCGTCGTAGGCGCATTGTCGCTCAGTCTCGCAGATGGTAGTGCGGTGCCACGCATAGACCACGTCGATGGGTTAGTCGAACTAACATTGGTCTCTTTCAGCGCATGGCATGTAGCATCGCCATGCGTCCTGCTACCCTACCCTCTGCCATTGCGTCGCTGTGACTGGGTTTTAAGTCCCGGCATTATTGCGTGCCACGTACGTATTCTTATCGTGGCGCGTTCTTAGCAGCTTGTGCCCGCGCACCCCATTCGGTGTTATAGTTGAATCGATATCGCTTTCAACAAACCTTGTGGGCCCCACGCGCCCCAACATCATCCGTCCAACCGCCCTCACGGCACCATCCCATTCCCCACCACCAAGTCACGCCTGTCGACACCCCTACCCCTTGCTTCCTCCAAAACCCTTCCCCGTCTCTCACCGCCCTTCACCGCCCCTCCTCAGTCGCCGCCCCGGGGGTGTCCCACACAAACACGCCGCCCTCCTCCCCCACAGAAACCACCCGCGACCGGTCGGGGGCCACGAGGACGCGCGTGACGGTGCCAGAGTGGCCCTGGCCCTTGTGAGTGCACGTGCCGTCATCGTAGTGCCACACCCGCACCAACTTGTCCCCGCCGCCCGTCACGAGCAACACGCCCTGGGCGTCCGTGCAGATGCTGGTGACTTCGGAGGAGTCGGAACCGTCGATGATGCGGATGGGCTGGCCGTCGAAGTTGTCCCAGTACGTGACCTTGCGGTCCGTGCCGCACGTGACGAGCTGCGAGTCGTCGGGGTGGTACGCCACGCCACGGAAGACCGTGTTGGCCTGCAGCGCGATGCGGCGCTTCATGGTGGCCAGGTCCCAGATGATGCAGGAGCCGTCGGCGGCCGCGGACGCGCACTCTTCGTCGCTCGAGTTGCGCATGGCGATGGACATGACCGCGCCCTTGTGCTCCTTCATCGAAGCCACCAGCGAGCGCTTGTCCTTGCCCAGGGACCACACCCTGGGGATAGGATGGGGGGGTTGTGGGGGGGTGGTGGTGGATCGATGAAAGCGTGATGTGGCGTGATGTGTTGTGTTGGGCAAAAAACAGCAGGAACAGGTCGCATGAGGAATATAATGCAGTGAGTCCCGTAGCGATGCGTTGCACCATCTCAGCACCCACTCCCCAGTGCACCCACTGCCCACTCACCGCACGTTGCCCACCCTCACTCCACACCAACCCACCGCCGTAGCTCACCTCACGGTGCCCTCCTCCCCCCCGCTGATGGCGAACTTGGAGTCGGAGGTGCTGGTGATGGCACTGACGCCCTTGGTGTGAGCATCGTGGATGGTCCAGAGCAAACGCCCCGTCTGGGGACCGAAGGCCCGGATGCGGCCGTCGGACCATCCCGACAGGAGGAGCTTGCCGTCGTCGGTGAAGGCCACACACTTGCAGTCCAGGTTGGGCACCACGATGCGCAGGAGCTCGCGGCACGTGTCGAGGTGCCAGATGCGGATCTCCTCGGTGGCCGCTGCGGGTGGGGAAAGGTGGGATGCGGTGGGGGTGGAGATGGCAGATGGGCCGACCATGACCGATGCGAAGACAGATGCAATATAACAACGCAGGTAGGATCTGCAGTCATTTACGTAACTATGATGCGATTCTTTGTCGCTGTAGGTAGGCTCTACTGTTGCCGTCAAGCGTCTCATCCAACGTGCCCTCACCGGTGGCAAAGCACTCCGAGTACTCGTAGGGGAAGGCCAGGTCGTTGATGGGGCCGCGGTGGGCCGTCTGCACGATCTCGCTGGCCATCTTGCCGGAGGCGCTGTCGACCACCATGCGGTAGATGTCCGAGGAGGCGCACCCGACAAACACCGTGTACCGCCGGCCGTCCCAGCTGCCCGCGTCCACGGCGAGCGAGGTGATGGGCGAGGACCCGACCTGCTCCGCGCTCTTGATCGGGATCTTGGAGCCCCGGGCGCCGTCGTCGTCCGCCCCCGCCGCGATGCACAGCAGCCCCGTGCCCCCGCCCACCAGGAGCGACCCGTCGGGGGCGGTGGCCATCGTCTGCGCCCCCAGCTCGATCAGGCCCTTCGCGGGACCCTGCTTCTGCATCAACTTCATCGCCAGGGACACGCGCATGATGTCGCCTGCGGGCACAGAAGCACACGGTGACACCGTATGGGGGTGGCTTGGGGTGGCTTGGTGCAGTGGGTAGCTGGTGCCACTCTGCAGCATGCCTGTCCCGACTCACTCCCTTGCACAGCACCAGTGCCGTGGCCAACAGCATCGGGTAAACGTGTATCAGACACCAATTTCCCACCACCGCCCCTCACCGGTCTTGGAGCCCACGTAGGCGAAGGTGTCGGTGTCATCGACTGTGACGGACAGGAACACGCGGGAGAGGGAGCCCAGGTTGACCGGGTGCGGCCGGAGCTTGTTGTTGACCTCGTCGTACTCCCACACGCACAGGTTGTAGTTGCCGCACGTGATCATGTGCATGGGCGAGCGCGCGAAGTAGCGCAGGTTGAGCGTGAAGTCGTTGCTGGTCGGCGAGCCGCACAGCGCCTGGCCCGTCGCCACGTCCCAGAGAACGAGGGAGTTGTCGTCCTGGCCGCCGAGAGACGCGAGGAACCGGGGCTGGCCGATGGTGGCGTCATCGGGGGAGAAGGCCAGCGCCTGAACCTTCACCTTGTGCAGGCTCATCTGCGGGGGGAAGCAGACGCGTGCTTATCTGCCACTGCTGGCACAGACTCGTTTGAGGGGTTTTGTCAAGCGGTATGAGTCAGTCTTAGTACGACTGAGTGACGCTAAGCGACACACTGCGTGCGATGGCACTGTCGACCCAGCGCTGTGCTGCGCTGCCAGGGCTGGGTGACAGGCCCGCGCCGCCCCACCTTGTGCACGATTTCGAGCGTCTCGAGGTCCCAGAGGATGATGGGCGCGGTGAAGCCCGTGTAGGTGACCTGGCCGGACGCGAGGTACTTGCCGCTACGGGACAGCGCCACGCACGACACCTGCGAGGGTGCCATAGGGGCACGAAGTTTGCGAACTGTGATTGGCATTGTTCATTGTTATGGCTGTTATGTTCAGTGGAGCCAGTGGAGAGCTGCAGGGCGTCGCAGGGGCTAAGGTTGACGAGGGCCGACATGCAGCAGGGTGCGTCTGTGTGTCCCTCACCTTGTCGGAGTGGCCCCTGAGGAACTTCTGGTCCGAGGGATCGTCACGACGGCGCACGACGATCGTGGAACCGAGGGGGTAGATGACGTGGATGCCATCGGGGTGGCAGATGAGGCCGTCGGGGACGTCACCCGCAAAGCCTATCACCGAGCACAGGCCGAGTTCGTGCGACATGGCCGCCCGCCGTCAGCGCCGATGCCCGAAAGGGCGGCGAGGGGCTGCGAGACAGCGCTGCGGGGGGATTGAGGGCCGCGGGTGAGCGAGGGGAGGGGCGGAAGACTGGGCCCGCGAATGTCGTGATGGCATGGCTCGGAAGGGGCGACGCACGGTGCGCGTGGGCACGACGACTGAGTTGACATTGCATTTGACGTACTGAGGCAGCGCGCGGCGGGGCGGGGCAGGCGAGCGCTGGCCCACCTCGGCAGATGCAACACGCGGAGGGTGCCACCGACTCTCGCTTAACCGCGCCAGGTACGCTCTGCACGTGGAAGGCGTATGGATTAGTGAGCACTCGGACAGCGATGCGGGCGACGGTCTGGCGAACCCCCAGGCGCGGGAACATGGCCCCGCGATGGCGCGGCATGTCATGGCCAGGACTGCCCAGGATGGGCACGCAACGCAGGTAACACCACCGCATTCACTCAATGCATAGACAAATGTCAGCGTGGGTCAGTCAAGACGCCCCGGGGCCCTGCCCTCAGTCCCTCGCGGGCCTCAAAAAAATGAAAGCGGCACTAGGGGGGGGGCATCTCCTGTGCCACTACCGTGAGACATGTGCTCGTGAAATAAACATCGTCAGCCAAGCATCTCACCGCGGGGTGGGGATTTGCGACCCGAGCGTCGGACCGGCGCCAGCTAGACGCGCAAAACTCGATGGGGATGATTGCCTCGCACCAGCAGCGGTAATTTGCGACGTATGGAGCGCTGGGCAGAGCACTGGGCGAGACATCGAGCGCCCGAAAGTCGTGTGTCGTCGCCAGCGAGCTTGTTTCGCTGGATGCGGCCGTCATAAGGAGAGCTGCCGTCCGTTGGCGGGCGCTGTTTGCATCTCTGCGACGCGATGAAGGCGAAAAACAAGGGTGCACCGCCCAAGTCGGCCAAGGCCGCCAGGTACCGCGCACGGCAGGCGTCTGCATCCCGGGGAGGCCGGCGGATGCTTGACGGGCTAGTATATACACTCCCAACGTTTCTTTTGCTATCATTCTAGCTTTCCAGCTCATCACGGCTTGCGCAATTGAGCGGTGCACGCCAGGGGCTCCCTCGGGCTGCAGCCCTGCACGTCATGGCCCCGCGCGACGCCCGGTGCCACACGTTCGACCCCCGCAGGCCGTCCGACATCGGGTCGAAAGGGAAGAAGCCGGCAGCGAAGGGTTTCACCGACGAGAACGCCAGCTGGCTGAAGCCGAGCAAGGCGAGTGCAGCCGCCGCTGCGCCTGGGGACTAGGGAAGCCCGCCGCCCCCCGCGCGGCCGCGCCGTCGCCGGGCAGCGGCTCCGGAGCTGATTGACGTGTCAAACTACAGATCGCGGACGGTACCCGGGCCCCGCGACGCCCGCGCCGGCCGCGGCGGAGGGTGCAGCACGGCGCGCGCTCGCGGCGCCTTCCCGCGACGCGTCCGGCCGCCTCGCGCAGAAACGGCGGGCGGAGGAGATCGCCGCGGAGGAGTCGGAGTCGGAATTGGAGGATGCGGATGACGGGGACGCGTTTGCGGGGTCGGGGTCGGGTGAGAGCGGGTCGCAGGGCGGCGGCGACGTGGGTGGGGGTGCCGAGAGCGACAGCGATGGGTCGGACGGCGCCATGGACGACGAGTTTGGGTCCGAGGGTGAGCTAGATGGACGCGATGGGGCTATCTTGTATGCTTGGACATCAGCGTGCATGTTGTGCACGGGCGTGAGTGTTTACTTTGTTCTTGCGAACTGTTGTGGGATTCGTGGTTTCGCAGACATGGCCGGGTCGAGCAGCGACGAGGAGGGAGGGTCGGATGCGAGTGATTTGGATGATGGGGCCTCCAGTGGGGGCGAGGAGAGCGGTGGGGATGACGACGATGGGGATGATGACGAGGATGAGGATGGGGATAGGGAGGGTGACACCGATGGTGACGATGATGACGGTGCTCCATTGACGGCGTTCGAGCGGAGGGCTCGTGACTTGGACCGCAAGCTGAGGAGGGAGAAGGAGGACGCGGAGAGGGAGGCGGAGGAGATGGCCGATGGGATGGAGGTGAGGGGTGGAGATGGGTGAGGGTGAGGTTGTTGTTGTTGCGATAGTGGGTATGAGTGAGGGTGAGGGTAGCAGTGAGGGTGGCAGTGGGGGTGGCAGTGGCAGTAAGGGTGGGGGTGAGGGTGAGGGTAAGGGTGGGGTTGGTACAGTTACCACCACCTACCGCTGTGTGCGTGGCGCCACCGTGCGCCTGCTGGCCTCATCTACACACCGCAACCATATGGCCCTTTGGTAGATGTAAACACATGATGCATGTGCTCTTATCCGCAGACCAACATTGCGGACGGTCACCACGTGGCCCTGGCCGACGAGGAGGGCGGCCCATCCACGGCGGACCTGGCCCTGGTGCAGCGGCGCATCAAGGAGGTGGTACGGGTGCTAGACAACTTCACCAAGCTCAGGTGAGGGGGGCAGAGGGGGTGACATTGGTAGGGGTGGTGCGGGTGCTGGACAACTTCACTATATTTATGACATCGTTCTATAGTACTATTGCTAATTGCACTTCACATCACCCGCCAATCTGCCCCACTCCCAGGGAGCCCGGCCGTTCTCGCAATGACTACCTGTCCTCCCTCAAAAAGGACCTGGCCACCTATTATGGATACAATGCATTCATGGTCGACTACATTCTCAACCTGTTCCCAGTCGCTGAGGCCATCGAGGTGAGACGAGTGACGCGTGTGTGGGTTTGCATATTAGTATAGGTGGTATGCATCGTGAGTTTTGGGATATATTTTATGAGTATGGGGAGGGATATGCGGTATTCATGATATCACGAGCGCGTAGTGCTGCACGAGTAATAAAATTGTTACTATCCGTTACGACATCAGCACTGTAGCATGACCAGTACTATTAACTATTCATAACCGCAACCACACCTATCTACCTCCATCTGAATCCCAGTTTATCGAGTCCAACGAGGTCAAGCGCCCCATTACCCTCCGCACCAACACGCTCAAGACGCGGAGGCGTGAATTGGCGGCCGCGCTGATCAACCGGGGCGTGAACCTGGACCCGATCGGCAAGTGGTCGAAAGTGGGACTGGTGGTGTACGACTCCAAAGTGCCCGTGGGCGCTACTCCAGAATACATGGCGGGCCATTACATGCTGCAGGGCGCGTCGTCCTTTCTGCCGTGCCTGGCCCTCGCGCCGCAGCCGGGGGAGGTGAGGGGAGGGAGTTGGTGTTGCATTCCTCTGATATATGATGGTGTAGATTATAAATGATTATCTGCTTGTACTGTTCAGAAAATGGATGGTCAAAGCCGTAAATGGCAGACTTTTGTATTATAGTTTATAGACTAATGTAATAATTACTCGTTTGACTAGTGCTATTTTATAACAATACCCATCCCCATTAACCCCCTTCGCAGACGGTGGTGGACATGGCGGCTGCCCCGGGCGGCAAGACGACCTACGTGGCCTCTCTGATGCGCAACACCGGGACCGTCTTTGCCAACGACCCCAGCCGCGACCGGATGCGCGCCGTGGCCGCCAACGTGCAGCGGATGGGCGTCACCAACGCCATCTGCTGCTGCTACCCTGGCCAGGAGCTGGTGAAAGTGGTGGGGCCCCATTCGGTGGACCGTGTGTTGCTGGACGCCCCCTGCAGCGGCACGGGCGTGATTGCCAAGGACCCCTCGGTCAAGATAAACAAGACCCAGCAGGATATCTACGATAACTGCTCCCGCCAGAAACAGCTGATACTGGCGGCGATTGACATGGTGGATCCCGTGTCCAAGACGGGGGGGTACGTGGTGTATTCCACCTGTTCGGTGTGCGTGGAGGAGAACGAGAATGTCATCAACTACGCGCTCAGGAAGAGGGACGTGAAGGTCGTGGAGTGCGGTGAGTGAGCGAGGGGTGGGGTGTGAGATGAGTGGGGTGTGTGGTGGGGTGTTAGATGTGTGGGGTGTGGGGTATCGTTGGGGTGGCATGGGGAATGGACTGCACTCCAGATGTCTTCTAACAACAAATGACTTCAAAACGTGCTATGATAATGTGCTTCTACTCCCTCCCCAGGCCTGGAGTTCGGCCGCCCCGGCTTGACGCGTTACCGGGAGTTCCGCTTCCACCCCTCGCTGTCCAAGGCGAGGCGCTTCTACCCCCACGCCCACAACCTGGACGGCTTCTTCGTATGCAAGCTCAAGAAGATCAGGTGAGGGATGGAAACACAGAGACAAATGGTTGTAGTACATGCAAGCTCATGAAGATCAGGTGAGGGAGTGCGAGTGCGGTATAAGAGAGAGGCAGGGTGGCGATACATGTGGCAATGGGTGCGGCGGGCAGTGAGGCTGGGAACAGATGACAATTACGATCGACAGCTAGGCTATCTACATTTATGTTGATTCTATCTCGTCGCAGCAACAAGGTCAAGACGGACAAGGAACGCGGGGCGGGGGCGGGGGTGCGTGCGGGGGCTGACAATGATGGCCATGGGGGCAGCGACGGTGGGGGGAGTGAGAGTGAGATTGATGATGGTGATATGGGGGAGGGCAGGAGGGGGCAGCGGCCGGACAGCGACGAGGATGGACCGGGTGAGTGGGGGCCTGTGTGTGTGTGTGTGTGTGTGTATGTGTGTGTGTGCCTGCCTGCCCGCCTGGTTGGTGACCATGGGAGATGGGAGCTGCGCCATATGACTTTACGTGTATGGTGTCAATATGGTTGATAATCGATGTCAAATCGTCGTTGCGGCTGCAGGGTCGAGCGACGGGGAGGCGGCGGCGGGGGCGGTGGGGAAGCGCAAGGGCGGGGAGGGTAACAAGGGTGGGAAGGGTGGCAAAGCTGCCAAAGCTGGCAAGGGTGGCAAGGGCGCTGGGGCGGTGGGGGAGGGGGCTGGCAGCGAGGGTGGTGTCAGTGTTGCGAAGGCCAAGAAGGTGCCGAAGATTGTGAGGGAGGCGCTGGCGGAGATCGAGGCGGAGAAGGCGAGTGGAGTGGATGAGCGTGGGGCAGCTGTTTGTGGGTGCGTGGCGTGATGACATATTGACAGCAAAAATGTCTCTGCTGTGCGCTGGATGACAGCACGTTTGTAGCTGCAAGATGCGATGCGATGTTCATCTCACCCCTCGTGCTCTGCAGCGCGCAAAGGCCGGGGCCGCGGGGGCAGGCAAGGGCGGTGTCTCTGGCAAGGGTTCTGGCGGGCAGGTGCCAGGGAAGGGTGGCAAGGGGGCGGAGGGGGCAGGGGCTGGGAAGGGCAAGGGGGTAAGCGAGGGCAAGGGCGCTGCGAAGGCTGTGGAGACGGGGAATGGGAAGGGGAAGGGGAGTGGCGAGGGCAAGGGTGATAAGGGTGGCAAGGCGGTGGGCATCAGTGGGGCTGGGAAGGGTGGTAATGAGGGCAAGGGCGATAAGAGTGCTTCTAAGGTTGTGGAGGCAGGGAGTGGGATGAAGAAGGGTGGCAGTGAGGGGAAGGGCGGGAAGGGTGCGGGGATGGGGGCTGCGGGTGGGGTGGCGAAAGCTGGGAACGGGGGTCAGGGGGTGCGTAAGCAGGATGGGCCTGTGGCGAAGAAAGCTAAGAGGGCTGTGAAGGGGTGATGGGTTGGGTTTGGGAGGTGGTGGGGAAGGGTTAAGGCTTGGAGGGCTGTTGAAATCGTGGCTGGGGTGGTTTGGGAGTTGGTTCGGTGGTATGGAAGCTTACCGCTAGCTGTAGTCGCGGATTGGATCCGCGGGTTCTATGGTTAGCATTGCGGCAGCTGAGAGACTGCGATTGAAGCGGACGCTCGCGATGGCAGCGCATGCCGCCAACGACGGCTGGCAACGACGGCGCTCCTCGCATCACTACATGAGGATAGCAGAGCGCTCGACCATTCGACCATTCATACCAGCCATAGTATCGCTCCGCTCACTAAGCAACCCTTTACCGCCCGTAGTGCCGCTCCCTTGACCGACTTCGCACCCGCCCATCCCTGCCCCTCTCCCTGTCCCTCTCCCTATCTCTGTCTCTCTCATAGCCCCTCCCGCTCCTCTCCCTCTCCCTCTCCCTGTCATCCCGCCCCCTATCCCTATCCCTCCCACTCTCACGCTCCCTCTCCCTCTCCCTCCTACCATCCCTATCCCTCTCCCTCTCCCTTTCCCTCCCCCTCCCGCCATCCCTCTCTTTGCCCTCACCCGCACCCCGCCCCTGCCCCTCCCCCCCACGCCCCTCCCCCATCTCCACATCCCCATCCCCACCCCCCCGCTCCCCGAACCCCACCTCCCCCTCCTCCCCGCCAGCGCCAGCGGCATTGCCAGAATCCGCCAGTCCAACCGTGTCGCCATTGGCACCCGGCTCCTGTGGCAGCCCACGATCGACGGAAATTGAACCGCAACAATTGCATCATCGGCCACAGTGGGTGTCCATATCAACTGGTGTCCGCAGGTGTCAATACATGCGCACATAACGTCGGCGGTGCCATCCATGATGAGCCCCTCCACCCACCCCCCTTTCCACCCACCTCGTTCCCCCCACCCCCCGCCTCCGCCGCCGCCTCCACCCTGGCCAGTCCCTCCATCATGTCCATGTCAGCACCCAGCGATTCGAGAAGTGAAGCAATGAACTTGCGCTGAGTGGACTGGGCATCCCGGCCGTCCGCGTCGCCCACTTGGCTGTGCATCTGCGGCAATTGGGTGGTGGGGTTGGGTTACAATAAGTGTAAGGTTGGAAGGTCCATCTGCATCGCCCACTTGGCTGTGCATCTGGGGGAAGAGTGGTGGGGTAGTCGGGTAGGGTGACAATCACAGACAAAGAGCGATTATTGGAGATAATTGGAGTCCCCCACCACACTCCCTCCCCACTCCCCACCATCTCTCTCACATCCGCCAGCGTCACCCCATTGCTCTGCCAACACACACCCCACTATTCCCCCTCCCCCCCTTCCCTCTCACCTCCGCCAGCGTCACCCGCACCGCCTGCAGCGGCAGCTTGTTCTGGTGGAGCAGCTTGATGAGGCGCGTGCGAAGGGGTCCGTCCGCCGCTTGAAACAGCGCCGCCAGGGACAGGCACAGCTGCTGGAGGGACAGCAGGCCCGCATCCACTCTGGCGAGCAAGGGTGCGAGGAACAATAACAACATCAAAAGCATTTGAATTAGGTGAAGGGAGTGGGACGTGGAGACATGCATGAAAACACCCCCACTCTCTCACAACCCCACCCACACCCACACCCACCTGGCCAGCTGCCGCATCTCCTCCTCCTCCCCCTCCTCGTCCCCCTCATCGCCGTTTGCCCTCCCCGCATCGAACCTGGCCTGGGCAGCGCGGTCCTTCTCCAGATACCCCACCACCAGCTCCACCAGCCGGTCGCACTTCTCGTACTCGTTCTCCACGAACTTGGAACTGAGAAAGGGAGATATAAGAAAAAAGAGATAACGAAAAGGAGATATTATGACGAAGTTTGACATAGTTTTACGAAGCATGTGGTTAACGAAGCATGGGTTGAGGGGATGGCAGGGTGGGTGGTGGGTCCACAGGGTCACCCACCCAGCCATGCGTGCACAACAGCTGCTACACCGCCGCTCCCACTCGCTTCCCGCCCCGTCCCTCACCACAGCCGCTCCTTCTCCGCTCCCTCCGGCAGCTGCGAGAAGAGGTGGCCGAGCAGAGACACGGCCCGGGCCTCCAGCTCCCGCATCTGCAGCTCGCCCTCGCGGCCCCTCTCGCGGTCCACCTTGGGCTTGCCCATGAAGGCGCCGAACTGCGAATGGGCGAGGAAAGAGAGGCGTGTTATTGTTAGAACAGAGTGCTGAGAGGCAGCTGCGGGGAGGCAGCAGCAAGCTCGGTGACAGCTGCAGCGGCAATGGCCGAGTGCCACTGCGAAGTTGTCAACCGGCGCCCAATTCTCGGATTCTGTACGCACTTGTAACATTTGCCTTGATCGGATCCCCACGTCTGTCCTCACCAGGGTCTTGAGCCCGAAGATGGTGACGAACTTGGTGCAGGCGGCGGGCGACCGCGTTAGGGCGAAGTCGATGGCCCGGAAGGCCCCGAACCCGGCCTTGCGCTTCGTCCGCAGAATAAGAAGCATCAGCTCGAGGCCTTCGGCCGCCAGGAAACGCTCCCGGTTCTGCAATGGCAGGGAGCAGACATGAGCTTAGCGCGTTGGTGTCCACAAGAAGCGAGCCGAGATACGAGTACCTGGCGCTGTCAAACTAATAGAAAATCGTGAAATTTGCATTTGCCATCGCGCATCTCGCGCAGCGTGGCTCGAGCAACTGCACACACGCCCCTCACCTCCTGCACCATGAGCATCGAGCAGAGGGCGTCAAAGAGGTTCAGCATGTACTCCGTCTCCTCCTCCGACTTCGGGTCCTCTTTCCGGTACGCAGAGATGCTCTTGAGCAGCACGAACACGCCGTCCATCTCCCCGGCCTTGCGGCGGACGTCGTCGCTGCGGGAGAGGGACAGGGAGCGGTGAGATGACATGAAATGGTATGCTGCAAAGAATGGAGGCCACGAAACAGCTGTGTTCATGGAACAAAAGAGATGTACCCCGCGCAAAGGCATCAATCAAGTCCACAGGATGCCCCGTGACTGCACGACGCATGCTGCTCTCATCCACTCTCCGCGTGCACCCCACCTCTGCTGGAGGAGCACGGCGAGGATCTCCGAGGCGTACTGCTTGTTGGGGTCGAACCGCTTGGGCTTGAGGCGGCCCAGGATCCACGACAGGAGGTCCGTGCGCTGCACGAGATGCTCGCCCATCTGGGGCGCCAAGTCCAGGAAATTCTGCAAATGGAAACAGATGTTACATCGACACATGTTCACACGTGCCAAAGCACGTCACACGTGCCGCCAGACGCAACCCATCCACACCGCCGCTTCCGCGTTCGCATCGCCATGCCCCCGCCCCCGCCTGCCTGCACCGCCCTCCCTCACCTCGATCGCCGCCAAAATGTTCTGCACCCCGAGTGCCTCCTCCTCAACCGTCTCGTCGAAGCCGTTGAGCCTCGACGCGAGCGCCTCGAGCCCCGCCTCCTCGGCAAACCCCGCCACCAGGATCAGCGCGTCGTCGCGGGACATCCCGCCCGCGTCGTCCTCCGCATCCGCGTCCGTCAGCTCCCGCAACAAGTCCGCCGCGTCCCCCGCGATGTCGCCGTTGTCGTGGCCCAGTAGGCGGACCAGGAGCCGCACGCCGCCCGCCTCGCAAAAGTCGACGTACAGGTCCGGCACGCTCGCGACCGCGTGCATCCGGCGGATCTCCTGGAAGCGCGGGACGTTCACGCGGAAAGGTAGGCGGAAGGAGTGAAATTGCGCGCGGGGCGTCTGACACTCCGCGCCCCCAGTCCACGTGCCTGGTCGAGGCTGATCTCCGACTCCATGAACTTGGCCGGCTCGTCCGGGTACTTGGCGCGCATCTCCATGTTCTGCTCGAGCTTCCGCTCCAGCTGCGCCACGAGGCGCCGCAGGTCCTTGCCATCGGCGATCTCGGCAAGCAGCGCATCGTCGGCGGCCTTCTCCGCCTCGCGAAGCAAGTCCTCTGCGGCAACAGTGGAGCGAGGGGATAGAGATAACGACAAACAACCGTTGCACGCCCCGAGGCGGGAAGGCGAGGCGGGCTGAGGCGCGGGTTGGGAATAAAACGTTGCGAGCGCGAACGAGCGGAAAAGCGCGTGCTGCCTGGGTGGATGCGCTTGGCGATGCCCTCACCCTTGTTGTCGGGGATCTCAGCTTCGGGGTCCGGGTAGTACCTGTGAAGGGAGGCAGCACGGGGTTCATTCAAGCGCATCGCGAAGTGCAACGCGCCGGGACGCCTCCCTGCGCCGTCTCCGTCATTTGATGCCAGGCTCGCTACTTCCCCGCCTCACCCTGTGCCGGAGGGTCCCGTCCCGAAGAAGTATCCCGGGCGGGGGCCCGTGAATGTCGCCGCCCTGACAAACTGCATCACGACGATCCCATCCGGCCCACCCAGTGCTCCCCACAACCGAGGAGAGTTTCGGAGTGGCCAGCCCGCTCACCAGCTTCAGCGGCCGACGGGTTGCAGTGGCACGCTGGCGACTGGCGGTAGGGCCCTCCCGAACCCGAACGGCAGGGGACTGTTCGCGCGCATGCGGCACCTCATCTGCGTCAGTCGACTGTGAGGAACACTGTTTGCTTCGTATCCTCTCCAACAGCGCGTTCGGGAGACAGCGGCGGGGCAGCAGCCAGAGCCCGGGCATGGCGTCGACCGCGGCGGGCGAGGGGGACCGGGACGGGGGTGGCAAGGTGAGGATACGGACTTGATGTCTCGCTGTCGCTGCACTGCGCGCGCGAAGGGGAGAGCTGGCGGCGGCCTTTCTTGTGCAAACCCGGCCGCCTCCATCTGCCCCCAGCCCGACGTGCAGTTTGGCTCCGGGGCTACTTTCCAGCTCAAGGGAGAGGACCACACGCTGGCGAATGCGGGCGAGTGCCGGCAGCCGTGCCTGGCTGCTCTTGTGAGGCACGCGGGAGGGAAACGAGGCTGTTTCGCGACATTTCCCACAGCGACACGCGGTCTTTCTGTCGCAGTGCGCTTTATGCTGAACAAGGACCCAAACGTGGAGTTCACTGGCTACAGCATACCTCACCCGTCGGAGCAGGTCGTCAACGTCCGCGTGCAGGTGACACGTCTGGGCGCAGCAGAGGCCCTGGGCTTGCTATCTCTGCTCTCAGCCTACTCCTGTCAGAGAGAACTTTGCTACGTAAGCAGGACGCGAGCATTGATTCGATGCTTCGCCGCAGACCACGGGGCAGGTGTCGGCCCAGCAAGCCCTGCGGCAAGCCCTGCTCAACATCAAGGACGCGTGCGCTGAGATCAAAGAGCGGTACCAAGAAGCGGTGCAGGAGGCGGAGAGGGCGAAGAATCAAGAGAAAATGGACGAGGATTAGGCAGTAGAGTCGGTGCTTCCTGTGTGTTTGTAAGCTTGTAGCTATGGCGTGGTCAGTGCCCCCATTCGGGCAGCAATCGGACGCTGGAAGACCCTGTGAATGTGGTGCGTCGATGGCTTTCAGCCCACACTATTTATGTCGTTGAAACTCGTAGCGACACCCCGCCTGGCCTGTCAGATGCTGTAAGACACACCGACTCCCCACGTAGGCGCGGATCGGCTGGATACACGGACACTTCCGCACGCAACTGCACCGCAGACGACGCTCCCTGCGCTCGCCTGCTTGCCCCTGTCATGGCAGCAGCCCTTTACGCCCAGGCCCGCCCCCTGGGGCGTCTCTCCTCGCGCGAAGAGGCGGCTCCGGGGTGCAGCTACCAGCCTGATGTCAAGGATGTGCGATTGAAGCACCCTTGTTGGCCGCATCGGGCGCCGCGCGGGTGCAGGGGGACAATGCTTCGGGCCGCCGCGGTCGTGGAGGACGCTGGCCCATCTCTGCTCTCTGCGAGGGACCTTGGGACGAGCGTCACGCTCAAAAACGTCAGGAAGGAGTTTGTGATGCGGGGAAACAGGGTGGTGAAGGCCATCGACGACGTGAGCCTGCAGATTAAGCCGGGGGAGTTTGTCGCCCTTCTGGGGCCTTCGGGTGAGGCTCTCGCAGGGCGCCCAGGCGCCGATGTGTCAATTGGCGCATTTAGTTATGACTGGTATCCCGGGACCGCCTAGCCGAGGACGCCGCGCTACCGCGAGGGCCCGGCCGCCACGCGCAGGGTCGGGGAAGACGACGCTGCTCCGCATGATTGCCGGGCTGGAGTCTTGCACGGGTGGACAAGTGTATTACGGGGACACGGACGTCACGGACATGCCCGTGCAGCAGCGCAACATCGGCTTCTGCTTCCAGTCCTATGCGCTCTTCAAGCACATGACCGTCGCCGACAACATCGCGTTTGGGCCGCGCGTCAAGGTGACTGCCATGTCATGTCGATGAACTATGCACCGGCGCCATGCATGCGGTGTATCATCCCCCGCATCCGCGGCGGCGCGGCACAGCAGTCGTGATGCTCTGCTCGCAGGGCCAGCTGAAGGGCCAGGACAAGGAGAAGCTCGTGACGGAGCTTCTGGAGCTCATTCAGCTTCCAGAGATCAAGGACCGCTTCCCCGCGCAGCTTTCTGGGGGCCAGCGGCAGCGCGTGGCCCTGGCCCGTGCCCTGGCCCTCCGCCCGCAGCTGCTCCTGGTGACGCCCGCGGCTCCGGGGAGCGCTTAGTGTGCCCCTTCGCAAACATATTATTGCCAGTGACTGACTAGCAAACCTGCTTTCGCGGCCGCAGTTGGATGAGCCCTTTGGGGCGCTCGACGCCTTGGTGCGAGGGCAGCTGCGGACGCAGACGCGCGAGTTGCTCCGGAACCTCGGAATCACGACGCTCATCGTCACTCACGATCAGAGCGAGGCGTTTGAGCTCGCGGACCGCGTCGTGGTGATTAACAGGGGGCGCATTGAGCAAGTCGACACGCCTGCCGAGCTCATCCGCAATCCCAAGACGCCCTTCGTCACCAACTTCGTCGGCGCCGTGACCCAGGCGAGTCTGCAGCCGAGCGCACGCGTGCACGCGCGTGCAGCGCGGCCTGCAACACGCGCTGCGGGTCCTCACTGCGCCTGCCACGTACCCTGGCCCCAGGTACCCAGCGACTGCATCCTCGTGCGCCGCATGAACTTCCGCACCTCGAAGCCACTCGTGCTGGTCCGTCCCGGCGACGTGGAGGTGTTCAGCGGGGTCCCCACCTCGGTGCCCACGGCGGCGGCACAGGTCGAGGACCGGTTAGTCGCGGGACCCACCGTGCTTTACAGGTGAGGGGCGGTGGAGTTGAACTGCGGCATTGTTCGACATATGACATATCGTTCATGCTGCTCTGCTGTAGCTCAGTTGTGCTAAGCCGCTGTCATTGTTGAGAAGCTGGGGTCGTGTTGGCCAGGCGTGTGAGCATCTCAACCTCTGGAGTGTTCATGCGGGGCCGCCTGCTTGCCCGCAGCTTCCGCTTCGACGACGGCGTGGAGATGGAGGTCCCCTTCTCGCGCAACGCGGACCCCATGGTGGAGGTGCAGCAGCGCGTCTACATCCACGTGGCGCCTCTCACGCTCATGGGCGCCACCAAAGACGAGATCTCCTACTCCTTGAGCTGAAAACTGATCGCTTGAATACTACAGATACCATACTCGCATGCAGACAAAATGCCCTTGTCGGCAGATTGTCGGCACAGGGCACGCGAAATGGTTAGCACCTGAAGACTAGCGCCCGCCACGTGCAGGAGCGCCCTGCCCTGCACCCTCTCCCGAAGCCTCCGCGCCGTCTGCTGCAGAACCCGTGAAGAACCGCAGAGCTGACCACAGCGTCTCCAGAACAGAGTCCCACAGGGCTCCGAGGAACCCAGCGGTGGCCCGCGTGTCGTGTTTCGGTGACCCCTCCGCCCGGCCTTCTCTCCACAACGATCCTCGCCTCCCCTGCACCACCCGCTCCCGGATCGTGCTGTGCAGCTCCCCGCTCAGCGTGGAGATGCCAGACGGCCCGCTTGCTGCCGCATCGTCCCCCGACCTCTCCTGCGACACCAGGCACTGAGCGCAGTTGCTTTGACAAGCCATTGCGAACGAACAAGAGGTCGATTCTGCTCAAGCAAGTCTCGCGCTCTTTGCAAGTTCCACTGTCGACCCAGTATAGCATGCAGGCTCGTGTCATGCCACGTTCATCCGCACGCTCGCCTTGTCCATGGGCCGCAGTTCGTGGTCCTCCGGCCGTCGCTGGTTCTGAAACCCGAGGCCCTTCTCGAACTTCCCCCGGAACAACCCCGCCGACGCCCGCTCCGTGTCCCTCTGCTCCGCCTGCACCTTGGCCAGCTCCGACGCCACTGCGCGGTCCTTGGGGTCCAGCGAAAGCGCCTTCTCCAAATCCTCCTTTGCACCCTGCAGGTGTTTTGTATTTATTTGTGAGTACAATTATCACGCAAATGAGGTCGGTGATCGCTTGAGACGTCGCCGTGGGCACGGTGAGACCCGACGGACGTGCAATGCTTTCTGAAGAAGATCCCCGCTTGATCCCGCGCACCTGCAGCTGGCCGAGGTGTCTCCGAGCAACTCCGCGTCGGAAGAATGCCTTGACGGACTTGATATCGTGCTTCAGGACCTCGGAAGCGTGGCTGATGGCGTCATTCCAGCCCTCCCGTGTCCCCACCGCCAGCCCACACGCAGCCAGGTTGAGGTGCACCGGGTTCCACACCGCCAGCGCTTGCTCGTAGTACTGCGGACGGTGAAAAAATCTGCCCCATTGGCGCCCTCAACATCTCAACCCAGGTGGTTCAGCTGGTGTCGCAAGCAGAGAGGGACGGGGACCATCACGCAGTGATCAATAGCCCCGCTCAATTCCGCTCGACTCGCCTTGTCCGCCAGCTGCTGCACCTCGAGCATCAGGTCTTCCGTCACAAACATGAGGGCGCGACGATACATGTCCGCTGCCCTAGCATAGTCGCCCGCCTTGAAGAAGTCATTACCCGTCAATCGACGCTTCTGTGGATAGCAAAGTGCATGGTCATGAGTCTAGATTATTGACCCTCAGTAATGATACTGAGGGCCACCAGCTCACCGCCCCGCCGCCCCTCACCTCCGCGGCCTTCAGCCTTTCCTCGAAAATCATGGACCCCGGCGACGCCTCCTCCTCGTCAAGCGTCTCGTAGTCGAGGAGCTCGACTTCGTAGTCCAAGTCAGCGCACGGGGGCACCGATGGGAACGAGAAGGACCCTTCCTCACCGTATGCGTACTGATGAGAGATGCGGAACCAGGATCGCTCGCCCTTGCGCATGTGCTGCACCGCCAGAGCGAGGCCGCGGTCCCTGGGGGGGGCAGATGGGGGCTTGTGATGGGTGCTTGTGAGGTAGCTGGTGCGGGGGGGCGCGGCGAGGAGTGACGGGGCAACTCGGCCACTCACGTGGGCACTTCCGGGACACCGGCAGTGACTCGCTTCGGCTCCAGGCTCTCCTGACGCGTGTCCATGACCGGAGCGGAGGATGACGCGGCCTCCAACTCGCCTGCAATGTGCAAGAGATGTAAACGCGTATCACTGTCGTGCGAGCGCATGGTCTCGCTAGCTGGCTCGACGATTGCTATCGCACGTGCGAATGCAAGCTTCTCGCCTTCGCTGGCGGGCTCCTTTGGCACCAGGCGGGCGACGTAGTGGACTTGGCACTGCGCACCACGCGGCGGGCACTCCCCCTGGCCCTCCTGGAGCACGGTTGTCCTGACGACGCCACCATCACCTGAATTAAAAGGTGAACTTGACAAACGTCAAACCCTTCGTGCTTTTACGCGCGCATTGACGGCCACAAACGCGTCAACCAATATGGGCGCAGTCCGGCTCAACCATGTTTGAGATGCCCGTTCTGATGCCATGCATGCATCATAACGTCACCGATAGATTCGGGAAGCGAATAAAGCTTCCCTCCAGCCCTGCGACCGCGACGCTCCACACCTGTCACGTCATGCGGCGCGGGGGGCGATTGGCCCTCGGCAGAGGCCATGGCGGTCCCGATGCAACGCGCAGTCGCTTCAGGAGCGCCAGAAGAAGCCAGAACTCAGGCAGAGTGGCCGTCGCCGATGCTGTGCGCGAGGGGGCATGGAAGAGTCTGGTTGCAATGGAGTGCCTGGCCTCCCTGGTCGTCTGCTCGCTCAAGATGTCACCGGATCATGCACAAAGGGTTGCTATGCGAATAAGCGCTCCCCGCATCAGCGGCAAAGCTTTCCTTCCCAGGCGACGCGAGCGAGCGGCTCATGCGTGTCACGACACGCCAGGGAGCGAGAGGGTGGACGTGATGGCAGCAGCATCTGCGCATACCGCGCAATACTTTGATCAATTTGGAGGCCGGGCGCGCACACGCGGGCCCCGCACTTGCCTCCTTTGTATCGGTAGCCGGAATAATCTCGCGACACATGCCACGCCCTTCCCCCGGCATGCTGCGCGCGTAAGCCCGGTGTTCACCCGGCCCGGTCATACTAGACATCGAGGAGAACTGCGGGAGGCAGGCCGGCGATAGGACGGGGCCGAAGTCCAGGTCCGTCGCCCGCCCTTTCGTTTCAACTCGGCGAGCCTCTCCGCCGCGCTTGGTCTCGGGCTAGTTTGATCCCGTCCGCTGCATCTTTGTATACATACGTCATCGCTGGTCTTGCATTGCGTCAAGTAGTCGCATGGCCATCAAAGCGCTTCGGCATCCGTGTTTGCAGCGTGCGGAGGTCCCCGCGGCGGCCATGTCGGACGCGGAGGACGCGGGCCTGGACGCCCCGATCGACGGAGATTTTGACAACGCGCGGGCGGACTACGGCGACCAGGATGAGCCGCAGCTGGGCGAGGACGGGGACGACAGCCCCGCCGGCAGCGACGACGACCCGGTGAGCGCGCGCGGCGCTTCCCCGGCCCCGGAAACCCGCAGCGGAATGAGTTTACGCTTACATTTTTGGGTTCTTGACTCGCAGGACGCCGGGGAGTCGGGAGACGGCGGCGAGAGGGGTGGCCAGGGGAGCGCAGGAGATGGGAATGCCGCAGCAGAGGAGGGCGACACGCAGTTTCGCGTGCAGTTGGCGGTGAAGGAAGACGGCGCCGTGGGCGTGGGCATCCGCACGGTGGCGGAGGTGGAGGAGGAGGAGCGGCTGAGCGCGGAGTTGGCGGCCAAGCTCGCGTGGCTAGACGAGGTGTGGGGCATGGAGGATGAGGCGGAGGGTGACATCAACCAGGCCGCCGCGGCGTCGGATGACGAGAGGGCCACGAGGGTCGACCGAGGTGAGGCCTGGTGGGGAGCTTCCCTGTTGTGTAAGGCGGCTAGCTGACTCCCAAGCATGGTGTGTTGTGTGTGGGGGGTGGCTACCTTCAGAGCTACCCTCTGCACTGTGTGTATAGCCAGCTACCCACCCCAGAGCCCTACATGCAAATAACCTACCCCACCCCCCGCCCCTCGCCCCTCCCGCAGGGCCCCAGCCGGGCGCGAGCACCTCCGGGCGCACGCTCCCCGCCGCCGGCGCTCCGCTGAGCAAGGTCCGCGCCCGCCACGAGGCCGCTGCCAAGTACGACCGTCAGCTGGCGCGCGGGCGCCTGTTGAAGAAACTGGAGGAGGTCCGAGAGAGGGAGGGGCGCATCCGGGCCACGAGGGACGAGATGGAGGCCAAGGAGGTGAGGGGGGAAGGGAGTGGATAAGGGGATTGAATATCATGTCTGTATGCTATCTTGGTGGTGTTAGCAGTGCGGAGATGGAGGCCACGGAGGTTAGTGATTGAGTGGAGGAGGGGGTAAGGGATTGAGCATGTTTACAGATAGATACATAGATATATGTAGATTGACTGAGTAAGGATATGAGTTGCGTTGACATGGGTGTCCAGAGTATCCGATATCTCTCCTCTCTCCGCAGCGCATGATGAAGGACCTGCAGAGCCAGGTTGAGGCCTTGGAGGCGGAGGCGGACCGGCAGGCGACGGTGCAGGGGTCCCGGGACGGCCCCGCCACGCAGACGAGGCGCGACCGGATGATGCGTGCGGTGGACGATGCGTATGACAAGCTCGACGAGGCCATGGGGAGGCTGCAGGTGGGAGTGGATGGGTGGTGGGGGGTGGTATTACACTTGCGATATGCTGGTGAGAGGTGAGGCTGTGACAGGATTTGTCATGAATCGATCGCATGCCATCCAGCCAGCCAGCATCGCTCCTCCCGACACTCATCCCCTCTCACGCCCCCTCTCCCCCCCCCGCAGCAACTGCAAGAGATCCACTACGGGGAAGTCCTGGCCCGCAACGAGGCGGAAGTGGAGCTGGCGGCGTTAGAAGCCGACGCAGCAGATATCAGTGCCGACGACCCCGGCGTCACACGGGGGGGCTTACCCACAGGCAGCGTGGGGGGTGGCACCCAGGGCGCTCCGAGTGTGGGGGACGGCGTGCGTGGTTCGCACAGCGCGGTGGAGCTGGAGCTGAGCCGGGCGGACGTGGCGGTGCGGGCGTTCCACACCCGGCGCGACCGGGCGATGGCGCTGAGGAGGGGCGCGGAGAGGGAGGCGGAGGAGCAACGGTGAGGAGAATGTGGGGTTTGGTAGTGAGTGAGTTAGTGAGGGTGGCATGCGGAGAGGGAGGCGGAGGAGCAGCGGTGAGGGGGATGGGGGTGGCAGTGGAGTTGGGTGTGTGGGTGGCACAGTGAGGGTAGCAGTCACCCTAGTACCCTCACCCTCACCCTCATAACCACGTTTGCTCCCTGCAGCAAGCGCGCCGTCAACGCTGCCTGCTCCATCCCCCCTTTTTAAACCGTGCATCATCTGACGTTACCCCCCATCCCATCCCATCCCCGCAGCAAGCGCGCCGTCAACGCCGCCCGCTCCGTGCTCTCTTCTTTGATCATACACTATCCCACCTCCCTTGATCCGCCCCCCGCCACAGCAAGCGCGCCGTCAACGCCGCCCGCGCCGGCCGCCTGAAGGCCATTTTGCGCATCCGCGAGAAGGTGGCGGAGTTGAACGAGCGTCAGCTGCCGATCAACGCTCTGAGGAACGAGCTGAAGGAGAAGCGCATCCAGGGGCTGGTCCGGCTCAAGAAGAGGTGAGTGGGGTTAATAAGTGATGGTGGATGGAGTGATGAGTGTTGATTGATGAGTGGTGAGAATGGATTGATGAGCTGAAGGAGAAGCGCATCCAGGGCTGGTCAGGCTATGCATCTGCGTCAATGCAGTCGATGCGGTTGAGACTGCATCGCGAGTGACACAATGTAACTAACGCCGGTCACCACGTCGCCTCTCCCCTCGTCGCTCATCATCATCGCTTATTGCTTCGTCACCAATCGCCCTCTCACCTTCACCACTCCCATCGCTCACCTCCCTCATCTCCCCGCAGCGTGGACCAGGCCTTCAGCGAGGTGCTCCGCCGCAACGAGATGCGGGAGAGGCGCCTGAGGGACCGGCTGCACCGGCAGAAGGAGGAGTTCGACGCCATGGCCGAGGGCGGGCTGAACCCTTACGAGGTGAGATGAGAGAGAGAGAGGTGGTGTGTGAATGGGAATGGTAATAGAGTGTTATTGCGGAGAGCGGGCTTAAACATAACCCATTACTAATAAATGCGTAAGCCCTCATCTGTCGATATGCTTTTCGCCCCCCCAGGTGTTCCGTCAGCGTGACATTGAGCAGAGGCTGGCTAGGAAGCAGAAGGCACTCGAGTCGAGGATCAAGAGGGCAGAGATGGTGCTGATGGAGCGAATGGTGAGGGGTGGTGGATGGTGATTGCAATGGATGGCCCTGAGGGAGAGCGTGGTGATCACCTAACACAGTAACACTATCCTGACTACAATACTACTTCGTAATATTGCTATGTTTCCCCCAGATCCGCGAGGACGAGATCTACAACCGCGAGACGGCTGCCAAGCGTGTCGAGGAGGAGTACAAGGAGAAGTTTCAGAAGGAGATGGGCAGGGAGGCCAAGGAGAGGAAGCTGAGGAAGTGGATGATGACGCACAACCGGACGGGTGAGAGAGGAGGTGGTGGTGGGGAAGGACAGGATGGGATGCAAAGCACAGCTGTTTACATGATCCTCTCTTTCACTTCACCCCTCGCCCTTCCCTCACCCTCTCACCCCACCCTCACCCTCACCCTACCCCCCCCAGGCAAGGAGCTCTTGGACCCCACGGGCCGCGTCCCCGTGCACCCCTCGGAGGTTGCCATGGTCAAACCCAGCGGCTTCGGCCTGGGGGTGGCCGACGAGTACGCGCTGGAGCACGTTCGCAAGGCACACGGCCGGAACGTGCCACTGGTGGACGTGCTGCTGCCCCGGTCGTACCAGCAGCCCAAAGAGGCCGAGGAGGTCGCGGAGCTGCCGGACGACGCCGGGCCGGGCAGCCCGCGGAAACTGGCGGCGTCCGCGGCGGCGCTAGAATCGACGTTCGGGGCGGCGGCGGCGGCGGCGGCCAAGGGCGCCAAGGGCGGGGATGCTTCGGAAAGTGACAGATTGGGACGGGATACCCTCGCGCAGCCCGAGTTCGCGCCGCTGTGGGTGGAGGAGGAGAGCCGGGAGACAAGGCGGCTGTATAAGCCCAAGCTGAGCCGGGCGGAGGTCATGAAACTGGAGGCGTTGAAGAGGCAGCACAAGGAGATGGTGCCGTCGGGGGGGAGGGCGCCGGGGGAGGTGAGGGGGTGGGCGGGGGGTTGGTGGGGTGGGAGGTGAGGGGGGCGACACGGGTGCGGTGATGAGGTGAGGTGAGGTGGATGGCGTGGTGACGACGACCCAAGTGACGATCGTGATGGAGGGAACGGTTGCCATCTGCCTTCAGTATAATAGTAATAATAATAATAATAATAATAATAATAATAATAATAATAATAATAATAATAATAATAATAATAATAATAATAATAATAATAATAATAAACCAATCACTCATCATCACTCCCATCACTCCCGTTCCCACTTACCAACCCAGGTGACGATCGTGATGAACCGGGAGTTCAAGGGCGCGGGCTTCTTGGTGACCCCCAAGGAGGTGGTCTTCCGCGACTTCGAGGTGGGCGAGACCTATCGCCAGAAGATCACTCTGACGAACGTCTTTTGGACCAAGAACACCTTTAAAGTCATGGAGATGCCGCCGGAGGTTCGAAACTTCTTTGACGTCGAGTACAGCTTCCCCGGATTGGTGTCTGCGGGCATCACCTGCGACGTCTACGTCAACTTCGAGCCGAAAAGGAACGAGGACATCGCGACGCACATCCCGATTATCACCCAAACGGGACCGGTCACCGTGCCCGTGCGATGCCTGCGCAAGCGCGCCACTTTGTCCCTGTCCGCTCCCATCGTCTATTTCCAGAAGATCACCATCGGAGAGGCGAAAGAGCAGCAGGCGCAGATCATCAACAACGGGGCATTGGCGGTGGATTTCAAATGGGAGGTCGTGTCGATCGAATCGGCGCTCAAGGAGCCCCCGGCGGAGCAGGTGAGGGGGGGTGGGGGAGGGTTAGGTTGGGTGCATGTGGGTACGGGGGTTGTATGTATGTATGTATGTTTGTTTGTTTGTTTGTTTGCCTCACACCCCCCAAAGCGCCTGATGGAGCTCAAAGAGCCCATCATCCACCCCCTCTCACCCCCACTCACCTTCACTCACCCCTCACCCCCTTCAGAAGAGCCTGATGGAGCTCAAAGAGCCCATCACTCACACCCTCTCACCTTCACTCACCCCCACTCATTATCACCCTCACACCCCCTCTCACCAACATTCACCTCCACTCACCCCCCCAGAAGCGCCTGATGGAGCTCAAAGAGCGCGGCGCGGACGACTGGGCTTTAGAACGGCTCTTCAAGGAGAACATGAGCGCCGCTCGACTGAAAGAGCTTGGATTTTTACTGTCGGAATGGAAGGGGTCCGTCAAGCCCTACAGCCGCACCTCCTTCAGCGTCAGCTTCCAGCCCCCCGGCATCGGCATTTGCACGGCCAAGCTCCGTGCTGCCTTCACGGTGCACGATGATGTCAAGGAATATATCCCCGAAGTGGAGTTGGAGCTGCGGGGCGACGCGGGGGACTTGCCGGTGGTGTGCGAGAGCCAAGTGATCGATTTGCAGTGTATGATACGGGGGCAGGCGTATACCGTGCCATTGCGCATGGTCAATCGCAGCAGCGTGGCCATCAAGTGTTTCCTGCAGCGAAACCAGGTCATGCAGAAGTATCTGCAAGTGTACCCGGGGGTGGGGTACGTGCAAGCACACGACACGTTCGCCTTCAGCCTCAAGTTCAAGGCGAGTGGTTGTGGTGTGGGATTAACTATAAGATTGATATGATTGTTTCACCATGTTATGTATATAGCATGATTGTTTCACCATGTTATGTATATAGCATGTCAGCCTCAAGTTCAAGGCGAGTTGGGTGGGGTGGCTGGGGTGTGTGGGATGAGATGGAAGTACAATGATGCACTAAAGCTAGCTATATGATTATCCAGCGATGCATGAATTGTAACACTATCAGTGATGCATTCGCGGTCTCCCTGATCGACTCCCACCAACACCGTATCATTACTATGTTCCCCACCCACTACCCGCAGCCGACGTCGGAGATGCTGGACGAGATCAAGGGATTCGCCAAAGTGTCGCGTGACGGTGACGACGGTGACTTTGAGATCCCCATGCGCGTGGCGGTGCCGGACCAGGCGCTGCCGGCCACCTTCACGCTCAAGGGGAGCCTGGTGAGTGAATGGATGATGAGAGAAGAAATAAGGTTGCTATAACTGTGATTGCTATGGCCACCTCCACGCTCAAGGGGAGCCTGGTGCGTGGGAGATGGGGGATGAGAGATGAGACAAGGAGTAACAGTGATATAACTGTGAAGGGTATGGTTACCTTCAAGCTCACTGTTCTCTCGCTATCAACATCAATTATCATCATCGCTTACTCCCTCACCCCAGACCACCTCCGACATCCGCCTGGAGCCCACTTCGTTGGACTTTGGCGACTGCGCGCTGGGCGAGGCCACCGGCCTGCACCTGACGATGACCAACCTGGCGCGGCTGCCCCAGAAATACGGATTCTGCAATCTGAGGAGGGGGCTGCAGGTGCAGCCCAACGACGGGTTCGGGACGCTGCTGCCGGGGCAGACCGTGTCGTGCGTGGTGTCCTATACACCGGACATATCGGGTGAGTGATTAGGGGATTATTAATGTAGATATGTTAGATGTTGACGACGCTTGCCGTGTCGTGCGCGGTGTCCTATACACCGGACATATCGGGTGAGTTTATACAGTAGTTATAAACGGATCGATTCATAACAAACAGGCACTGTGTCGTGCGTGGTGTCGTACACGCCAGACATATCGGGTGAGACAGCGACTGGGGGAGGGTGGATATGAGTAACCATTACTCAACTTATACACTGTCTCTTGCCCCATTCCCCTCACTCCTCACCTCTCACCCCCCCCAGGCACCCACCACTTCCCCTTGGACCTCCGCACCCTCACACCCCACCTCACCTCACACCCCCACTCAGCCCACCTCCCCGCTCACTCTCATATTTGAACCCCCCCCCCCCCCCCCCCAGGCACCCACCACTTCCCCTTAGACCTCCGCACCCTCCTGGGCCGTCACTTCGTCATCCCCTGTCGCGCCGTGGTGACTCCGTTACCCGTGCTATTCGACAAGAATAGAGTCACCATGCCCGTCACCGAAGTGGGGAGGAGCTCGCAGACATCCGTGAGATTGAGGAACCAGAGCGCCACGCACTGCTACACATTCCAGGCGAGTGTGTGGAAGAGTAGTTGTGGCTAGTATATGAATGGTTATGGAGTAGAGGTGAGGGTTACAGCTGAGTACCACGCACTGCTACTCATCCCAGGCGAGGGCAGATGCAGGGGTTGTGTTGTTCTTGCTGTTGTGTAGGTTAAGAAGAGAGAGTATGCAACTGCTACCTCACAGCCTCACCCTCACCCGCACCCCCACCCTCACCCCCACCCCTCACTTTCCCCCACCACAGTTCACCGTCCCGCTGTCTTCCCGCATCAAGGTCTCCCCCAATGTCGGCCGCCTGTCAGTCAACTCCACCATAAGAGTGGAGGTTTCCTACAGTCCTAAAGAAGAGGACTTTGGGGAGCTGGGGGAGGCGGGGATCATGAAACCTGGGGGGGAAATGAGGGGTGAGGGTGGGGGCGAGGGTGGGGATGGGGTTGGGATAGAAATGACTAAGGGGTTGGACTGTGTAGTACTGCTGTGTTGAGTTGTTTTTAGACCAAACACATCACTGCACTGCAGCAAAGCACATCAAACACCACACCACACTCCACCCACACCCACCCCTGAACCCCTCCAGACGCCGGCAGCGAGGTGGCCCCCGGCACGGAGGACGCCCACCTGTGGGTGCAGCGGGGCGACTGGACGGTATCGTGCTTTCTGCGGGAGGAGGAGTACGTGCCCGAGGGACCCAGGCTGTCGATCAAGCCCAGCGCGGCACGGGAGATGGAGAGCTTGAAGCAGGACGCCAAGGACGCACCGGGGGTGGAGGTCATGCCCATACACCTGCAGGTGAGGGTGGGGAGAGGGGTGGGATGGGGGTATGGGCATGCGCTTGCAGGTTAGGGGTGGGTGATGGTGGGGTGATGGTGCGGTAAGTGTCAAGGTCATGCCCAGTTACTCTCACAATTACTTCACTACTGCGGCAGCTCTTGCGCTTAGCCATTACCCTCACTGCCACCCCCACTGCCACCCTTACCCCCACCCCCACACATCCCCACCCCCTCCCCCATTCACCCCTCAGGTCGTCACGGCCGCCAAGCTCCCCGAGCTGGTCTTGGACGGCCCCGTGGAGTGGCGCCCCGAGATCGCCAGCTACCAAATGAACTTCGGGGAAGTGGCATTGGGACAACGAGTCCTCAAGAACCTCACCGTGTTCAACAACGGGCCGCGCAAGACGTTCCCAGTGTTATCGGCCCTCAATCACCGCGAGACATTCTCGGTGGTCAATCCAGCCCAGGAAATCGCCCCATTGACCGGGCACGGCCTGCTGGTGGCTTACTGCCCTGAGAAGGCGGGCAAGCACAGGGAGTTGCTGACGCTGTCCAGCAGGCACACGTCGGTGAAAGTGGCGCTGGTGGGGACGGGCATATCGCCGTCGTTCGAAGTCGACAAGGACCGGTGAGGGTGGCATGGTATGTGAGATAAGACTGTATGTGAGATGAGAGCTGTTGGTATATGTAGCAAACAAGGACCGGTGAGGGATTGTGGGAAGTGGGTTGGGATTTATATGGTATGCGACTGAAGCCACACCTACGCCATCCATTCCACTACCGCTGCCCTCACCCTCCGCCCCTCGCAGCCCCACCACCCCTCACACCCCCTCACCACCCCACCCCTCACACCCCTTCACCCCTCACCCCACCCCTCACACCCCCTCACCACCCCCCAACCCCTCACCCCTTCCCCCCCCAGCCTGGACCTGGGCGATGTGTACCGCGGAGAGACCGCCACGGAGTCCTTCACCATCGAAAACACCTCTCCGTTCCCGCTCAAATACAAGCTGCAACTGAAGGAGGGCGCGCACACCAACATCGGCGGCACGCCCGTGTTTGTGGTGAAGCCCAGTGAGGGAACGATTCCCAGCGAGGGGGCGCAGGAGGTGGAGGTCACGTTCCTGCCGGACCATGAGTACCTGTACTTCGAGAACGTGCTGGTGAGGATGGGCGGAATGTGATGTGGTGTGATGTGCTGGTGAGGGTTTGAGTACCTGTACTTCGAGAACGTGCTGGTGAGTGGACTATGTGATGTGGTGAGGTGATGCAAGGGAGTTGACTATGAAGGGCCGTCGTGTGCGAGCGTGCTGATGAGAGAACGGTGCTGCGTGCATGTGACTAACATCGCATAACAGCCAACGTGCTCCTGTAGTCCACAAACAATCCTAACAACACTCACCCACCTCTTCCCCCTCACTCGTCCCCCAGAGTGTGTTGGTTCCCAATCAGGAGGAGGACGTGACCGTGAGCCTGCAGGGGCGGTGCTGGGAGAAGGGCATGTACATTATTGGGGGGGACCGAGTCACGGCGATCGAGGACCCGTTCAAGTCCAAGCAACTCGCCAAGGTGAGGGGGGGGTGGGGGTGCGGGTGGTGGTAATCTCCAGCCCGCGATCAACCCCAGTGATATCACCCCTCACCCCTCATCTCACCACCTCACTTACCACAACCCCTCACCCCTCTCCCTCATCCCCCTCCTTGCAGTTCGAGGGCCTCAAGCCCGCCATCAACCTGACCCTCACCTTCCCGAACGAAGTCTTCCCGGGCGAAGTTTCCAAGGGGACGCTCGAAGTGGGCAACTTGAACGCCCTAGCCGGCAAGGAGAAAGGGGACTTCCAAGTGGTCGAACTGAGCCACGCCAACAAGGAAGCGGGATGGTCCGTGTCGCCCGAAAAGGGCACGGTCGACCCCGGCCGGCGCGTGCCCCTCACCTTCAGCTTCCGCTGCCCCGACGACCCCGGCCGGCTCAACCTGGCCTATCTGGACATGGGCGGGTGGATCGAGGCGTCGATCGACGTGGTGTTGAAGGGAGGGTTCCCGGCACCTAAGGACGCGGGGGGTACGGTGTACCGCATCCGGGCCAGGTGCTACATCAAGCCGGCGAGGAAGAAGGCGGCCAAGAAGGGGCTCAGGTTCAAGGGGTGATGGAGTTGGGGGTGTGGTATATCAAGCCGGGCAGGGAGGGGCTCAGGTTCAAGGGGTGATAAGAGTTGGGGGGCTGGATTGCTACGTCAAGCGAGTTGAGGAGGGGTGATGTGTGTGCGGTGACTGGGGAGCGAGGGGTAGCGGTGGGTGTGGGGTTGGTATTAGGGGTGGATGTGGGGTACCGTGTTGTAACGAGCCAGGCTTTGGGTCTTTCTATAACTGGGTACCTGTGTGTTTCTCCTGCTTGCACTGTGTCGCGGGGACGAGTGCAACACACGTTTGCCATGCAGCGGCTGCCCTGCTGCACCTCGTCTCAACGAGTGCAGCCGGAACGCAGTACTAGTGCGATAGTCCGTGCTGCTCCAAAGCGTTCAAATATGATATGATCACGTCAAGGTTCAAATCATGTCGACGTCGACGCCGAGCCTCCACAGTCGCACCGTGCCGTCGTCCCCGCACGTCGCGAGCACGCCATCGCCGCCAGGACGCCACTGCACGCAATTCACGTCCCCGGGAGGGTGCGCTTCTGGCACGGTCGCTAGAACCTCATACCCACCCCCGCCACTGTCCCCATCCCAGTCGCCATTGCGCCCAAACACCTTGACGCTGTTGTCCCGCGAGCACGCCGCGATGCGCCCCTTCTCGTCCATATCCACGGCGTACACGGGGCCCCCGAAGTAGCCCTGCAAGGTAGCTGCATGGCGCCACACCCCCGCCCCGTCCGGCCGCCACACCTTCACATCCCCAGCCTCCGAACACGTCGCCATCTCCGATCCGTCCGGACGAAAAGAAACCATCCATACCGTCGACGCGTGGCCCCCCGACGCCTGACTCAGCTCTTGCATGCGTTCCCATCGGTCGGGCCCCGCCTCTCGCCAAAGGCTCGCGGTGTCGTCGTAGCTGCACGACGCGAGGATCTCTCCGCCCGGATGCCATTTCACGCATTTCACGTCCTGCGCGTGCGCGCCCTGCTTCACGTCGACGGCCTCATACTCCCCGCCCCCGGCGTCCTCCCAAACCCACACTGCGCGCGGAGACGCTGCGGCATGCTCGTAGTCGGTCACCGCGCGATTTAATATATGTATTCGCATCGTTACGCGCCGCTCGCCTGACTTGTCGCGGCTGCAGGTGGCCACCAGGTCGTTGCGCGGGTTGCACGCCACGCCCTTGACCTCGTTCTCGTGGCCCTCGAGCAGCCCGACCTGTTCCCACACGTCCCCGGACTGCTCCCAGACCGCCACCGTCGCATCGAAGCTCCCGGACAGCAGCCGCCGCCCGTCGCGCGTCCAGCTCACCGCCCGGACCGTCCGCGCGTGGCACTTCTCCAGCACCGCCGCGCAAGCCCACCGCCCGAACTGCGCGTTGAAGCTCCACACGCGCACGGTTTTGTCCGCGCCGCAACTCGCCAGCTGCGACCCGTCCGGCGACCACGCCACCGCCCACACTGCAAAGAGGGTCGACGCGGGTCGATGCGCGCTGGGAGCCGTTCGCTTTGACACGCATCGCGCCGGCGATGAAAGCATCTCCGACGCACCGCAGCCCTCGTGGCCCTCCAGCGCCTGCACGAGCTCCAGCCCGCCCGCCGGCATGTGCGCTCCCCGGCGCTGCCCCGAGGAGTCTCTCGGCGGAAACACCAATCTCCACCGCCAGTCGCGATGGCATAGGGTGGTTTCACATGCCCGCGTTGGCGAGCATGTCTTCCCTATAGCGATGCACTCGTGTCTGACCACCGGCACTCTGCCACTGGCGATCCCAGACGTGGCCTTGAGGGCCCGCGCGCTGTCACCGCACTCGGACAGTCACGTGGTAGTCGTCACAGCCGGCATCGAGGAGATCGCCTCTTCGCACGACCGCACCGGGTGAGCGTGCCTTGGCTCCCGCATTTCAGCCGCGCGCGCGCCTTTCGTTCGTCGATACAGAGTCCCTCGTTTGCGTCGGAGTTATTTGTGGCCGGTGCGGTACTTGGAACTCCCCGAGATCCCCTCCACGCGCGCGCTGCGGGCTCGTCGTCTCAACGGCCCTCGTCGCAGCGCAGGCGGCCATCCCCGCGCGCGCTCCCGGCATCCTCGCGGCGGTCGGCACGCTTGTGATTGCTTGTTCCCGCGCGCAACGTGCTCGCGGCCGCGAGAGGCTCGCGCGGCTCGCTGGTGTGCCGGGACCGGTCGAGACCCTGAACGGCTGGCCGCGCGCCCATCGTACGGCGGAATGCCCGTCGCCATTGGCTGCCGCGTCGTTTCTGTCATTCAAGGCCCGTCGACGGTCCTTTAGCCGATAGAGTCCGGGCGCGTCGGCCCGGGGACCCCCTTTTCCCCCACCCGCTGTGACCGTGCGTCCCCGCCGCGTTTCTTTTCCAATTCGAGCCTCGTACGCTCTTTCGCTGTACGTGCCCTCGTGGCGGGGGCGCAGAGTCCCGGAGGCGCAGAGCCCGATCCCTTTCCCTCCCCTCGCGCAGGGCAGGCACGCTTGTGATTGCTTGTTCCCGCGCGCAACGTGCTCGCGGCCGCGAGAGGCTCGCGCGGCTCGCTGGTGTGCCGGGACCGGTCGAGACCCTGAACGGCTGGCCGCGCGCCCATCGTACGGCGGAATGCCCGTCGCCATTGGCTGCCGCGTCGTTTCTGTCATTCAAGGCCCGTCGACGGTCCTTTAGCCGATAGAGTCCGGGCGCGTCGGCCCGGGGACCCCCTTTTCCCCCACCCGCTGTGACCGTGCGTCCCCGCCGCGTTTCTTTTCCAATTCGAGCCTCGTACGCTCTTTCGCTGTACGTGCCCTCGTGGCGGGGGCGCAGAGTCCCGGAGGCGCAGAGCCCGATCCCTTTCCCTCCCCTCGCGCAGGGCAGGCACGGAGGACCCGCCCAGGGGCACGCCGGGCGGACCCTGCGCCCTCGCGCCGGACCCGCCGTATTCTTAGCATTGATCGCGTCGCCGGGAGCTGGAGCTTCGGCCATGGACGACGGCGCGGTCGTGGAGGCGCCTGCTGCGCCCTTTGGCCCAGGTGCGGCAGGCCCCGCGCGCCCTCGCGCGCAGCCCCGCCCTCGCGCACGCGGCTTGGTCATAGCTACAACCTGAAACGTCCCGTTGCGATCCTCTCTGGCCTGCAGGGACCGAGGCGGACGCCGTGATCGCGACCCAAGTCCTGCAGGACCAATTCGCGGGCTTCTCGATTAAACAGAAGGAGCACGAGCCCGACATCTCCGACTCGGACCGACCCATATTCCACGTCCACGTGAGTGCCATCGCCGGGAGACTCTCAGCAAGCACCGCACAGCCCCACAAGCGTGGCCCGGAGATGCGCTGCTGGTGCCCGGCCCCACATCGCCCACCTTGCTCCGCCCCGCTTGCTCACCCCGCAGGCCAAGAAGGGCTGGATCAACGACCCGAACGGCCCCTTGTATTTCAACGGCCAGTACCACATCTTCTACCAGCACGTGCCTCACACCGCCAAATGGGACTTCGGCATCGTGTGGGGTCACGCCGTGTCGAATGACCTCGTGCACTGGCGCCACCTCCCCGCGGCCATCGCCCCGACGGCGGGGTGGCTCGACCAAGACGGCTGCTTCTCGGGTGCGTGTGTGGGGGTTGTGCATTAAGAGAGAGTTATGGTGGGCGCATGTCGTGTTGCGGGGCTCGTCAGGCAGTCGGAGTGCAACACGACCCCTCCCCCATCTAGCATCACCATCCATCCACCCCATTCCCTCCACCCCTGCCCCCCCAGGCTGCGCGGTGGAGTACGAGGGTGAACCGCTGCTGCTCTACACGGGCGTGCAGCTGAAGACGCGGCTGGGCGGACATTTCGTCCACGGCAACGAGGGCGTACCCAACCAGCCCTTTATCGAGTATCAGTGTGCGGCACGGCCCAAGTGCCGGGGGACCAGCAGGGACCTGCCAGAATGGGACAAGTCGCAAGAGCCGTTCCTGCCCGCGCCCCCCGCGGACCTGCCCATCGTGGGGTGGAGGGACCCGTTCATCGTCAAGAGGGGTGAGCTGAAGGATACGGGGTGGATGGTTACAGATGGCAGGGCGCAGTTGATTGGCAGTTGATCCAAGCAAAGCAAACGCTCGCTTTGTTGCTTCACCACCAATGCCGTCTTTGTCAGCAATGCCCCTCCCATCGCCTTGCCCCCAGGCGAGGGCGAGGAGCCCTGGGTGATGGTGCTGGGGTCGGGCCTGCAGGGCCAGGGTGGCACGGTGATGGTCTACCACAGCCGGCACCCCTTAGGGCCGTGGAAGTACGAGGGGCTGCTGTGCCTGGGGAGCCTGGAGCACGGGGCCATGTGGGAGTGCCCGCTGCTGCTGGAGCTCAAGCCACATCCCAGGTGAGACGAGAGAGGGCGATGATGTGAGGACTTATCGTCGCACATTTAATGGTGGGTGAAGCGGACGGCGGGTGATGGTGGGTGACTGGGACGTGCTCATAGCATAGCTGAGGTGAGGGTGGGCATCTGCAGCGCAACCGCGAAGCGTTTGTAGTGTTTGTAGTATCTGTAGCACGTTCAATTGTGACACTACCCACGACCCTTTCCCCACAGGAGCGTGGCCGGCAAGTACGCCAGGGCCCGCACCCTGGGCCCCCGCACCCCCACCACCGGCCGCGTCATCGTCGCCCCCGGTTCTTTCGGCCTCGCCAGCGCCTCGCAGAGCTCCCTCGCGCCCACGGCGTCGGGAGGCGGGCTCGCAGTCAGCGGTGGCGGCGGTGGCGGTGGGGGGGGCTTGGCAGGCAGGGGCTCTATGACGGACCTGTCGGGCCTGGGCCGAGCGTTTATGGGGCACCCCTCGATTGTGGTCCCTTCTGATCCGGAGGACTCCGCGGCGCCTAGCGAGTCCGAGAGCGAAGATGCGGGGCGCGGGGGTCGTGGGGGCGGCATGGGCATCCCCGGCGGGGCGGGGCGGGGTGGGGCGATGCGACGGTCGGCGTCGGTGGCGTCGAGGGGGGATAGCATGTCGGTGCGGGGGGAGGGCGACGCGATCGGGTTTACGTACTCATCTTCCCGGGTGTCGCTGGCGAACCTGGCGGGGATGGCGCGGCAGCTGGCGAGGGGCGGGGCGGCCGAGGGTGGCGGGGCGGTGGGGGCGGGGGCGGGGACGCCGGCGGCTGCGATGCGCCGCGTGTCGTCGTTTAAGTACTCTGGGGCGAGCGGGGTGGACATCGCTGCGACGCCCAGGAGGGACAGCGACCGGTGAGGGGGGCGACGGGGTGGTGGTTGAGTGTGGGGGTGGGAGTGGGAGAGAGCGCATGGTGACAAGGGGGGTGGCTGAATGTGCACTGGACAGCGTTGTATGGTGACATGGCATCCATCGTCACTCTCACACTATTCCCTTTGCCAATACACCCTCACCCTCAGTGCCACCCTCACTGCTACCCCCACCTCCACCCCTACCCATACCATCCCCACCCCCCGCATCCCCCCCAGTGGCACCCGCGTGAGTGAGGACCAGCCCGACCGCCCCGTCCACCTCCTCTGCGTCTCTCCGGACGCCCCCACCAACCCCGTCCTGTACTTCCTGGGTCCTTACATCGACGGTCGCTTTCTGCTGGAAGAGGCCACCGGCCCTCACCGGCTGGATCTGGGGGATACCCTCTACGCCCCCAACACCTTCGTGGACGCCAAGGGGCGGCAGGTGTTGTGGGGGTGGCTGCAGGAGAAGAGAGATGGGACGGGTGAGGGGGGGAGTGGGTGGGGAGTGGGGTGGGGCATGGGATGAGTGATGAGGTATGGGTGGGAAGTGGCAGTGATGCATATCATGAACTCCTGACAAACGCACTCACTTTGCTACAAATACCACTGCACGACTGCACGGCACACTCACGGCTTCCCCATCACCTCACCAACTCCCCATGCCCCCTACCTTCCCCCCCCTTCAGAGGTGGGCTACGCGGGGTGCCTCTCCGTGCCTCGTGTCGTGACGGTGCTGGACGGCAGACTTCACCAGGAGCCACTGCCAGAACTGAAGCGGCTGAGGAGGGGGCAGGGGTGGTACGCGTCGTGGGTGGACGTCAGCCCGGAGCAGCCCGTGGTGAGTTGTAAGGGTGGGCGGATGTGATCAGAGATAGTGAATGCGCGTGATGAGGGATGGGGGTGGTTGATGCGTGTCGTTCAGTGCACCCCAGCACAACTGTCTTCCCCTGCCACGTCCCTCCCCATCGAGCGCGACTCTGTATTGCTAGCATCCCGTCCAGCATCGCCTCTACAACCACGTCACTTCCTTTCCCTACCCTCCACCGCAGCCCGTGGAGCGTGTCTCCGGCCGTGCCTTAGACATCGAAGTCATCATCGACCGGGGCCAGGCGTCCGCGGCGGGGCTGCTGTTCAACTCTTTCAGGCGAGCACGCGTGGGACAATGTCACCGAGGCACCATGCAACGCTGTGCAGTGGCACGGCAGCACGGCATCCGTGGGTCATATCGAGTGGGTCATACCGAGGGTTATACCGAGCAACCGTCATGGTCACGCATCGCATCCTTTGACCACGCCCATTGCACGTCTTTCATCCGCCACCGCTTCCCTCCTGTCCTTCGTGTCCCTCCCATCCCATCCCCGCTGCCCTGGTCTCCCCGCTCGCAGTGACGACTGCGGCAGTGCCGTGGTGGTCTACGATTGGGACCGAGCGATGCTGGAAGTCATATTCGAGGTGCCGCCGAGAGATGCCGAGGCACCGGGGCAGATCGCCAAGAGGGTGGGGGGACCGGTGGAAGGTGAGAGACGCTGCATTGGGCGGTGAGCATGTGGGCCGGTGGAAGGTGAGAGGTGCTCCTGGGGTGGTTGTTGACTGGCTGTCGAGCACTGGGGCAGATAGCGACCAAAGGTTGTGGTTCGCTCAACCCTGCGCCCCACCCACCCACTCATCGCCCCCACCCCTCCAGTGGGAGAGGACGAGCCAGTCAAGCTGCGCGTGCTGATCGACCACTCCTGCGTGGAGATCTACGAGAGCGCGGGACACGTGCTCTCCACGCGCATCTACCGGGGCCGCCAGGGGCCCCTGGAGCCAGGAGCGGCCTTGGGCATCGAGTTCGTGGCCTACGGCGGCACGGCGCATCTCGTGCGCGTCGAGGCGTGGGAGATGGGCACGTCGTGGGAGAACTGAGGGGCTTTTGGGAGATGGGAGATACGCACATGGGCAGGGAACCCGCCCGCCCAGCACAGCCCGCGCCGGGCTGCGTCCCACGTTGAAACGCGAACTCAATGTGTGTTTTCAATGACAGCAGTGACGTGTTGAAAACTTTTGGGAGGTAAAAATCAAGCGTGTTGATCGCGCTGGCTGTGGCACTGCCGGATGGTCCTCCCCCACGCCGCGCGTGTGATCGACCGTGTACTGGCACCCACCGCATCGTACAGACTAGGTGGTGCGTAGCTGAGCTTCCGGCCGTGTGCGCACAATCCGGACGAGGCCCTGAAAGCACGAGCTAACAACGAGTTACAATCGAGGCCTCGCAGCGTGCAAGGCCTTGACAAGCAGCGCAACGACACGTGAGTATCAATCGTGTTTGCGTGGCAGTCGACGGTGGCCAGAGGACCTCGATCGCCGCGCCTGCGCTCACTGGATGGGCAGCGGACGCGCTGGCCGTTTCCGCCCGTGCCCGCAGGCGAGGCGGCAATGTCGGAAGCTATGAGTCTGGTGACGATGTCAGAGACCCAGCGGATGGCTCCACGCATCGGTGAGGCGAGCGACGAGGGCGGGCTGAGTGACCGCACGCAGGGTGCACGCCCGCGTCGTCGCAACGCGCATGTGTTGCTCGTTCTCGCAGGGTGGGGCGACCTGCCCGGGGAGCTGCATCGCGAGATCCTGCGGCTAGTGCCCCTGCGCGACGCGACGGCGGCGCGGGGGTTGTCGCAGGAGATGCGCGACGAGGTGGACGAAGTGTGGAGGGCGTGGGGCATCCGAGCGTCCGCGGCGGACTTGCGGACGAAGATCCGGTCGGACTTCATCGAGGATACGAAGAGCAACACCTGTAGCCCTCGACCTGAGGTCGACGGAGGCCCGCTTGCGGTGTACGCGTCCGGCGGGTCCCACGCGCACCACCTGGCGAGCATGGGGCTCGGGTGGCTGGCGCTGGTGGTGGTGCGGGAGGCGGGGGAAGCTGACCAGCTCGTGGGGCTGGTCGGATCCCGCGCAGTCCCCGCTAACATTGCTGGGGCGGGCGCGGAGGCCGGTGGGGCGCGGGGCGGACAGCAAGGTGGCGTGGGCGTACGCGCTGGGGGACGAGGAGTTGGCGCGGCTGGTGCGGGTGGCGGCGGGGATGGGGGCTGACGTGAGCCGTCAGCTGGGCGAGGCGTGGTCTCCGTTGTCGATCTGCGCGGCGCGGGGGTTCCTGGCCGCTGTCAAGACATGCCTGGCGGTGGGGGCGGGTGTGGAATTGCGTCGGGCCAGGGGGTGGCGAGCGCTCATGTCCGCCGCGCACGGGGGTTACGAGGCGGTGGTGGAGGCGCTGCTGGAGGCGGGGCCGTCGGCCCAGGCTCCCCGTCTGCTGGCTACAGCATGCAGGGGAATTACGACCCCGGGCATCGTGAGGCGGCTGGTGAAGGCGCGGGCGAACGTCAATGACCGTCACGAGTCTGGGACGGCGCTGTATCACGCCACGCTCCGCAACAACCTTGCCGTGATGGAGGCCCTGGTGGATCTGGGGGCCGACGTGGTGGGTGCGGGCAAGGGGGGGTCGACGCCGCTGCACGTGGCGGCGGATGGGGAGGCGGTGCGATGGCTGGTAGCGCGCGGGGCGAGCATCCAGGGCAACGGGGTTGATGAGTCCCCTCTGCTCCGTGCCTGCCGTGAGGGGCGCATCGACGCCGTCCGCGCTCTGGTGGAGCTGGGTGCGGACCCCCGTGACAGGGACTGGTTCAGTTGCACGCCTCTCCACAAGGCGGTGTGCCTGGCGGATGAGCGGGTGGCTGTGGAGCTGACGCGGCTGCTGCTGGCGGCAGGGGCCGACCCCAATGCCGTGGATGCGGAGGGCCGCACGCCCCTGCACTGCGTGCAGCACGGTGCATGCGCGGACCTGCTGCTGGACGCCGGGGCAGACGCAGAGGAGCGGGACAGGGACGGCAAGACTGCCATCTGCGCTGCTGCGACGGAGGATCGGCGGGAGGCGGCGCTGCAGTTGGCCAGCCGGGGCGCAGAGCACGCCGACAGTGACGCGCTGCTGTGGGTCGTGGACAGCGTCGTGCAATCTCTGCGGGCCAACGGCAGCGGGCAGCCGGCTGGGAGCTGTCTGGGGCGGACGGCAAAGGCCATGGCGAGGTTTAAGGCTCTCAGGAAACGGCGTGCCAGGGAACAACACGGTGCCAATCGCTGACGCGGCAGGGCATACCTGGGGCGCCTAGCTCGCATCGCAGACGTCCTTGCGAGCCGCGCGGCTGCACCTGTGTTCGTGTCAAGCCCCCATGCTTTGCAGTGGCTGTGCCACTACGCGCTTGTTGAACGACAGCTGTAACGTTACAGTGTCTGTGTTTCCTGCCTGTGTCCGTCATCCACACGGCATAGGCTCGGCCACAGGGCTAGACCGATGCATGCCTAGTGGTAGTGTGGTCCGCCAAACGCCCCTGCACTGTGCTCGGAACGCTGCTTGCATGGAACAGCTGTTGGTGGCGGGGGCGGATGCCCGGGTTGTTGATGCGGAAGGCTGCACGCCCCTGCACGGTGTTCTCGATGTTGCTTGCGTGGACATGCTGCTGGATGCTGGGACGGATCTGGAGGCGCGGGACACGGAAGACATGACTGCTATCTGCGTCGCAGCCTGTGATTTGCTTGGTATACCAGAGGCGGTGCTGCGGCTGGCCGACCGCGGTGTGGACCTATTCGACACGGGCGGGGAGCCGGGGTTGGTGGAGCGGCGGGTAGAGAGGCTGCGGGCGCTCCGTGCCAGCGGGCAACGGGAGCCGGACGTCTTCGACCGCATGGTTGCGCTTCTTGACGACGAAAGCAACAGCAGCGAGGGAGACTAACATGCACGCCAGGTGCCAGGTGCAGGTGACTGAGCGCGCTGGTGCATGCGCAGTCCGCGGCGTCACGATGCAGCGCGCAGCTGGGTGCGGGAGGTGCCGGCGGCAAGGCATCGGCTAAGACGTCGGTGTCTGCATGACGCTTGCGTGTGGCTTAGCAGCTTTAAGCGCATTGGCGCCCAGTCCAGCTCCTGGCTTTTACACCTCTGCCTTATCCTCAAGCCTTCATGGCCTGACCCGCTCCCAGGGCACGCCACAGCTCTGCCGGTGCAGGCGTGCCCTCACCTGCCAGGGCACAACCGGGGTCTGCAGAGCCCCTGCAGCGGGCGTGGCGGCGCGAGGTTGGGGCCTCGCCGCAGCAAGCGACACGGGCGTCCCAGCAGCGCCGCGAGCGCTTGCATGCATGTACATGTGCGCTGGATGGGCAGTGTGAGCCGCGGGCAACTCGACTTCTCTGCAAAGCACAGCTATGCGCAATATGGAAGCCAGGTTATGAGAGCAGCACCTGTATGCTGTACCGCTTCTGTCGCTGTGCGTCTCGTTCCTGCTCAGCCATTGCAATCGCTCGCTTCAATAACACGCCTTCTGCCGCTGTCGCATGCGCTCTCGCGCACGCCTCTGGTCGGGCGGCTCGTTTCAAGCAAAGGCCAGTCTCCTGGTTGCTGGCGCTCAGACATAGATGGCGGCGCAGGGCCCCCCCTGCGGCACCCCGGCATCGCACGGCCAGGGCAAACCCCACATGCCCTCCATGAAGACCCGGTCCAGCCACGCGGTGCGCCGCGCCGTGGACCCGATGCACGCGTGGAGCAGCCCGGGCGGCGCGGCCAGGCCCAGGATCGTGCTGCACTGCCGGCGGCGCCAGGAAGACGCTGCGAGGGCAGGGGCGTCGACGAACAGTGATGGATGTGTCATAAGGACCAGTAGGCATCGGGCAAACATGGTTGCTCAGTGGAGAGGAGCTGATGAGCCACGTGAGAAGTCATTGAGCTTTATCGCCGTCATGTTGCGTTGCCACGGCCCCTGGATGTCACCTGCAAGGATGGCCCAGCGCAGGGGCAGGGCGACGAGTGCGTTGGTGGCGATCCAGCCAATGACGACCCCAAAGGGACCCCGAGTCTGCAGCCACCGCACTCCCTGGCGCATGAAACCCACGACCGTGACGGCGTACCACGCCAGGGTCAGCACCCCCTCCACTGCGTCCGCGGCCGCGTCTGCAAAACAGAACGCTGGTTGCGCTGCGTTAGGTACAACAGTCAGATGGGTGAGTTGTGACTATTAGGGCAGATGAACGGCAGGTGCTGGCGATGGGTCACGGGTACACGCATGGCGTGCTTATTAGATAGCACACAGTTTCATGCATTCACATCTCGGTCCGCTGGCTCACCGGGGTCGTGCAGGAGCCCGTAGGTGAGGAAGGGCAGGGCCAGGGGCAGCCCCAGCAGCGCTGCGACACCGAGCGACTCCCGCAGAGCCGTGCTGCCTGCGAGTGCCAATGTGTGGGACATCTCTGCTCGTGCTGATAAAAACGACAGCAAAGATTCGAAGATTAACAACCATGGATGGTCGTGCCGTAGCTGCTAGTCGTTACTGGTAGTACCAGTATCTCTTCTGGCACGCGACGCACACCTGGGTTGTCGTGGGCGGAGGCGGGGATGCGGAGGGGCGTGGAGACAAACACGAGCATGCGCCAAATCCAGCACAGGAAGGGGAGCAGCAGCCCAGGGTCCTCCATGGGACGGGGCCGGGGACCCCGGGGGTCGCGAAGGGCAGGGTTCGCTTTCCGCGCCTGCTCAATCCTCGCCCGCAGCTTCTCCGGCAGCCCCGTGACCTCCGCGCCGCAGACCTCACACGTGGCGTCCACTCTGCGGCAGAGCCGGAATGTGACGGCATGCGGAAACGGGAGCACGGGGTCACGCCCCGCAACCACCGGGGCTCTTCGGACGCTCACCGCGTGTCGCCAAACCAGCGCTCCGCGCACTTCCGATGCATAAACTCGTCGCCGTGGCTGCATCCGCAGCCCAGGCGCACGCAGCCGTCTCTCCGAGACCGCACCTCCCCCAGACAAATCCTGCGCGGAGTGCGAAAGCGCGAGCGGCGTTCGCGCCGCCACCGGAAACAAGTGTAAATGCTCCGTCCATCGCAATGGCTTGCTGGGGCATCGGAGCCCGACGTCGCTGGCGGGGTCAACACCAGCCAAGAAAGCACCAGCACTCCGCGTCCACCTGCATTCCCGGCCGCGGGTCGGGGGCCCGGCATCGTCCTTGGATCCACCCATTGCGAGGCACTCGCGGAGGACCCTGGCTTTTCTCCTCCACGCGAGGATCAGCGGCATCTTGGGCCGCCGCGAGGCCGGGCCCTCGGAAGCCGCGCGCTCTCCACTGGCCGTTTGCCTCGCATTCACAAACCACACGAATTCATCGCAACGAGATGTTCTGCGCAACGACCGGCACCTGTGGGGTTCTACAAGCGTGCTACTGACGCCTGCAACGAGTCAGGCAGACGCTAAGCTAGCTCCCCGCGACGCTCCCGCCGGCGCTCCATCCCTCCCGCGCCTTGCTCGCCCCGCGCTCGCCGCCGCGTCCTGCAGCCTCGCCACCGTCGCTGCGTCGAGCTTGCTCTCGCGCAAAACAAGGTCCAGGGGCACAGGACGGGCCCTGCAGGAGAGAGAACAGTTTAAGAAGACTTGGCGAAGAAAGGCAGGAGCGCGTCCGCATTCTGCCGCGCGCCCGGGCGAGGGCATCACGAGCGTCGCCATGCAGCTCGCACCGGAGGGCCGCCTCGAGGAATCGGGCGCCGTCCGCGCCGAAGGTATTGCCGGAGATGTCGAGGCGAGCGAGCCCCGCGTTGTCGCGCACCGCCTTGGCCAGCGCGGCCACGTCCCGGTCGCCCAGTTTGTTGCGCGCCAGTGACAGCGAACGCAGCGCCCGGTCCTCCGCCAGCGACGGCAGCAGCGCGGTTAGGCCCTCCGAGCGCAGCCGGCACCTGTCCAGCACCAGTTCCCGCAAGCACCCGCCCCCCAGCGCCTTGGCCAGCGCCCGCGCCCCATCCGCGCCCAAGTGATTGCGGCTCAGGTCCAACACCGCCAGCCGCGGGGGCGCAGACGCTGCGGGGGCACTCTCCGCCCCAGATCGCGTCGCCGATCCCGCTCCCTTGCCCCCCAGCGACCCCTCTCCCACGCCTGACCCTGCCCTGACCGCCCCCGCCCCGCCCTCGCCTGCCTCCCCTTCCGCCGGCACCAGGAGGGGCCACAGGGCCCGCACGCCCTCCCCCGCGATGTTGTAGTGGTCGGCGAGGTCCAGGGAGGTCAGCCGCGGCATCCACTTGGCAGCCAGGGCCGCCACCGCAGCCGTCCCGGGGTTGCCCAGGGCGTTCCCCGCCAGAAACAGCGCCGAGGGGCTCAGGCGCGGCTCAGTCGCCGCCGCGAGGGCCTTGGACAAGTCTTTGACCCCGTCGATGGAGACGGCATTGCTAGCGAGGGACAGCGACTCCACGGCAGAGCACAACACTAAAGCTGGTGCGATGCCGGCCACCCCCACGTCGCCCAGCCCGCACGAGGCGATCGTGACTTGGGCCAGGGTGCTCTTGGAATCGCGCAGGAGGGAGGCCAGCTCACTGCAGGTGAGGCAGGGGCGGAGGTGCTGCCCGTGCTGTGGGTGGTGCATGGCATGCATGTGAATATCAGCACATGTCCAAAAGCACGCTTGCAATTGAACGTAACACATAATTCTGAGCAAGAAAACCCCGCCACTCCATCCCTCGCCTGATCGTGCTCCCGTGCGTTCCCAGCAGCACCCCCCGCACCGTCAGCGCCCGCGCACGTGCCGCGTAGCCGCTCTTGCGCAGCGCAGCGATCACAGCAGTCGCTCCCAGCGGCCCACAGTCGAGTCCGTCCAGCTTTACTTCGTCAAACGCGTCCGGCATCGTCCCACGCATGTCGTTCATCTGATGAAGCCCCGCATGCGCACCAGCCCCAGCCCCAGCCCCGCCCATTGCCGTGCCACCGATAGGGGCCTCCCCCGCAGCCACGCCGCCCCCAGCGAGCCGCGCCACTGCCTCCCGCACACTCCCCGGCGGCGGCAGGGCAGCCACCGGCATCGTCGGCCCCACCGTGACCCCACTGCCCTGACCCCGTTTGCCATCTGCACCAAGCTTGTCGGATACTCCGGGCTTGGCCTCTCGTGACCCATCCAGCAGGATCTTTGCCAGCACGAAGGCCCCTGGAGTCCCCACCGCACCAGACAGCACCATCGCCCACGCCCTGCCGCCCACAACCCCATCGCCCGCCCGGGCCTGGACGATCGGCAACCCCACATTGTCCGCACCGTCACCATCGCCACCCGCGGGCAGGCGCACGGCCGGCAGGGCGACGCGGCCGTCCACCCCGCGCACCAGCTCCACTCCGTTAAACCACCCGACATGAGGATTGTCGCACGCGGCGCATGCGAGGTCCCACCACACAGACGCCGAGGCGGTGGCGGAGGCGGACGCAGTCCCGGATGCCGCAGCCGCGTCTCGCTTGGCCCTGTCGCTCTCCTCGAGCATCCTGTCGATGTCCTGGTGCAGTGCCTGGGCCACTTCGTCACCGCCGCCCCTCGCGGCCTTCGCACGCCCCGACCGGCTCCGCTCCACCTCTACCCTGGCGTCGCCACGCGTGGCAGGGCCAGCCTCGATGCGAGACTCGCAATTGGGGAAGAGAGGGACGCCCTCCCCGGCTGCACACGCGATCGACTCTGCCAGTGCATGGTCGATGTCGATAGTGATACGCGACAGGCGGCAACCGGGCCAGGTGAGTGCCCGGCAGAGCAGCACTAGATCAGGGGCCGAGAGGGCAGGTCCCCGGAGGGAGAGGGTCGCGAGGCGGCCCGCGCAGATGTGCCGGAGGGGTGTGCGTGCTTGGAAGCCGAAGTCCGACAGGCGGTGGTCTGGGGAGGCGCAGGCGTGGATGGCACAGTCGGACACTGCATGAGCACACCTGGGGGTAGAGGACGGGGGTAGATAGGGTCAGTGATGTGTATTCGTGACAAGCCAGTACGTATTGGTGAAATTAGGCATATGATGGCTGTTTCCGTATGATTTGGATTTCAGTACTCGCCTCATGGGCGCCCCGGCAATGGTCATGGACTCGACGGCGACGTTGCCAGCGATGACGTCGCACAGGGCCTGCGTCAGGCCGGGGATGCCCTGGGCGGCGGGCGTGAGTTTCAGCCGTAGGTCGGTCGGGGCACTCGATAGGTGGCAAAGGTCCATGGATGCCACCTCGGCAGGGACGCGGCGGGCGTCGTCACCCTCGCCGACTGAGAGAGGGAGGCGGAGTTGGTGCTTATCAGTGGGCCAGTCAGTGAGGGCAGGCGGGTGAATGTCAGTGGTGGTGGCGTTGACGCGGATCGGAGTGGAGAGCGCAGAGCGTGGCTCGCAGGGCATTGCAAGGCATGCAGACAGCATCCATTAACGTGCGTGAACCATCTAGGCAAGCAACACACCCTCCGCAGCTTGCCACCCGTTCCAATGCACTCTTGCACCGACATGTGCGCCACACTCACCCTGCGTCAGCCCCACCACGCGCCCCCGCTGCTCCGCCACCGCCCGCAGCGCATCCACGCTCAGCAGCGGGAGCATGGTGTCCGGCATCCCCAACGCCCGGCCCAGGCGCCACACCGCATGCGTTGCCAGTGGCCCCTTCTCTCGCTCCCGGCCCTGCCCCGCAGCAACCCCACCGCCACCATGCTTCGCGTTCCACTCCCACACGTCCCACTCGCCCGTCCCCGCGGACCCAGGCGGCAGCTGCAGGTCTGGAGCGTCCCCAGAGTAACTGACCATCGCCCCCACCGCCCGCTCCAACGCCACCGCCGCCGCTGCGTCGATGTCCTCCAGGCCACGCCGCAGGGCGAGCCGCCCCGATGTGGCCTCGGTGCGCGGTTCTCTCAAAGGGCTGCCCTCTGCCCCTTTCGCACGCGACACCCCACTGTCCCCCGCCTCAGCCCCAGACCCGCCGCCCTTCTCACGACCTTGCCCCTTCCTCTCCGCGCTCTCTCCCTTCCCCGTCGCCACCCCAAAGTGCGCCCTTAGCTCCTCTGTAGACGTGCCATACGGCGCAAGCACCATCACACGCGCCCCATGCAGCGCCGCCTCCCGCAGCACCACCCCTCCCCACCGCCCCGCCCCCGGCACCAGGGAGCCATTGCCACCCAGCTTGCCACCGCCTTTGCCACCGGTGTGCGGCAGCTTGGGGACCACGAAGAGCACAGCGTGGGCCACGCGGGCCAGAGGTGCGGAGAGGGGCTCCTGCCCAGCGTCGTATGCTTCCAGGGTGGAGCTGTAACCCATGTGGAGGAGAGAGTTCTGCATGAATGTGGAATGAGATGCTGTTGCGTGTTTGTGTGTGGGTGAGAAGGGTATGGAAAGGTACAAGGACATGGCATCGAAAGGAACAACGGTGGAATGACTGTGCTTTCGCCATTGCACACCCCAACCATGCCCAACCCCACGCTCGTCGCAGCAGCCCCGCTCGCTGCCTCACCTGCACCGCCTCCGCTGCCGCCCAGGCCGCGGACCCCTTCCCTCCCCCCACGGGCACCGTGAACACTCGCACCGCCAGCCCCAGCGCCCGCAACGCCCGCGGCGCCCGGCCCAGCGCCTCGGCCAGCCGCCTGCGCTCCCACGCCCGCAGGTGCTCCTCCGCTCGCTTCGCCTGGCGGCACGCGTCGTCCCAATCGGCAGCGTCCCTCGCAAGGACGGCGTCGGACAGAGCGTACACCACCCTGAGAGCATGCGAAGGTGCTGGATGATGACATGCGATGACTAGTAAGCAAAGACGACAGAGAGAAACGTGTGCCGTGAGGGGTGTTGGGAACACAGCACTGGCATCCCTCAGTGCTACTACACGAAGGAATGGGCTGCTGTCGCTGTCGACATCGATGCCAACAGCAGAAAAGCATAGACCAGGCAGGCAGGCCACCCGCTGATCCTCACCTCCGCATCTCCCCCACGTCCTCCACCCCCGCAAGCGCCCCTGCCTCCTCCCCCTCCCTCTCCCGCCCCTCCCGCCCCTCGCGGCGTGGGTGCCGCACCGGCGATACCCCCGGTGACTTAGTCCCCTCCACGGCACCCTGCCCCGCTGCGCTATGACTCGCACCCGCCTGCCCCGGCGCTACTTGCTGTGTCGCCACCCCCGCTGCCTGCGCCTGCCTGGCTGCTTGCTCTGCCGCCTCTGCTGCGCGCCGCTCGGCGTCCGCGGCTGCTTCCCTCGCCGCCGCGTGCTGCGCCAGTCGCCGCAGCGCCGCCCGTTCCGCATCCTCCGCCCGCTCCCGCCGCACCCGCTCCGCTGCCACTGCGCTCTCGGCCGCCGCAGCTCGCCCGCGCCACTCGGCCACCTCCGCCCGCGCCACCCTCGTCTCCTGAGCGACGATAAGCAAAGAGTGATTGAGTACGTGGTTGTGTTGCAACGTGGTTGACAAGATACCAGACTGCGTCAGTCACGGTCTCTGTGCCTTCATCGCTGCAAGACCCACACCCTTGCTCTCATCGCACAGCCACCCACACCAGTCATCGCACCCCCAGTCATCGCTGCCACGCCTCACCTCCGCCGCCACCCCCGCCGCCTTCTCCGCCCTCTCCCGCCTGTCTGCTTCCGCTGCCGCCTTCTGCAGTGCCTCTTGCTCGGCCCTCTCTGCCCTCTGACTCTTCTCCCTCGTGCGCTTCACCTCCTCCCACACCGCCTGGGGTTTAGCCATACATAGCAAAGGGTTTGTATGTACATAGTACGTACTACACAGTCGCATGATCGGCAAGGGGGTGGGCCATGAGTAGTAAGACATCGGGCTTTTGTACATCTGGTCAAATACTTGGCCCACAATCATCGACACTCCCCGCACCTGCAGTGCCTTGGCAGACTCCTCGGCCTGTTCCCTCGCCAGCCCCCGCAGGCTCAGCGTCCCCGCCTCCACCTCCCGCAGACGCACCGCCATCGCCGCCTTCTCGTCTTCCAGCTCGCTGCGGAGCCACTGCGATGGGCACACGAACATACATGGCAGATGTCAGACATCGATAGAATGACCACTAACTGCCCCGATCCAACCATGCACACCCCCGACCCCTCTCGACCCTTGTGGTATCCTCAGCAACCAACCAGCCCCCACGTGTGTCACATGTGGCACCCTGATCGTCGTGCTACTCCCTTCCCCACATCTCCCTCCCGTCTTCGCACCTTGATCTGCCCCTGCGCCTCCCCGTATGCCGCCCGCAGTGCCCCCAGCGCCGCCTCGGCTGCACGCGCCCGCTCCTCCGCCACCTCCGCCGCCCGCAGAGCCTCCGCCTTCTCCCCCGCAGCCCGCGCCTCCAGGTCCGCCACGCGGCGCCGCAGCCGGGCGATCTCCGCCGTCGCCCCCGGGTCGTGGACCGCTGCTGCCGCCTCGGCTGTCACTGCACGCTCGCATGCGGCCAGCAGCGCCGCACGCAAGGAAGCCACAGCCAAGGCATCCACAGCCAGGCCCTTGGCATCCGCTCCAGTCTTAGGCGTGACCTCCGCCCCCCTGGCCCTCTCTGCACCCTTGTTACTGCTGCCTTGCTCTCCCTCAGCTGCCCCTCCAACCTCTCCCCACGCTCTCCGCGCTCCCCCAGGCACTCCCTGACCGTCCCCAGCATCCCTGCCCTGCCGCTGCGTCACAGTAGCCCCACCCTCCCCACCGCCGGCACCGTCCGTCCCCGCCCTCTGCCCCCCACGGACGCCGATGTTGGCCTTGGACCCCGTCACCCCTTCGAATCCCCGCAGCACCGTGTTCTCCCGCGACGTCGCCAGCGGCAGGTCACGCCCCGCCAGAATCGCCGCCTCCGCCTGTGCCAGAATCACCGCAGCTGCCGCGAGCGCGGCCTCGCTCGCACCCCAGTCGCCCACCCCGGCCTGTCCCATGGACTTCCGCGGGTCTAGCCCCAGGAACTCCAACGGCCGCGCCTTCACGTGGAAAGCCGCCAGCCTCGTCTCCTCCGCAGCAACCCCACCCACCCCGACCAGACGGGGCGACGTGGCGGCAACAGCCGGGCCTGGCCCAGACGCCCCATCCAGCTCCCCACTCTCGCCGTGCCTGTCCTCATGTTTGCCCGCAGCCCCGCTGTTCCCTTCTCGCGCAGACGACCCACGCACCCCTGCACCCGCCGACGCCCCATCCGCTGCAAGACCCCTCCAAGCACCGGTGTGTGTTTCTGGCACATGCTGTGCCTGTGCAACATCCCCCGCCTGCTTGGGTAGCGGATTGGACGTCGCAGTGGGATTTGAAACAACACCCGGTGCTGGTGCGGGTGGCTGCGTGGGGGGCGGGCCCCGGCCAGTGCCTGCACAGGGCAAAGACAAGAGTGTCAGAGGGTCAGCAGTGAAGGCCAGCTGATAAAACTGAATGGAGCCGAGGTTAACGATACACACACCACTCGCCTGTGACGGGGGCGATGGGTCCTGTGGGGCCAGGGATCGGCACGTTGCGAGACTTGCGCACCACTGACCCCGACGGCCCCACCCCCGCGGTCCCCTCGACGCCCGCGTCATCTCTCGGCCCTTCCGACGCTTGCGAGGGTTCTGCCCCTGGCCCCGTTGGCGCCCTGCCCGCCCCTGGAAGCGCATTCTCCTTGCCCCCAAACACGCTCACGGCGCCCGTCACTCTGGGCTTGGGCATCGTCGCCATCAGCACACCTGCGCGCAAATGTGGGAGACGGCCGGGGATGGGGAAGCGCGAGCTGTGCGTGGATAAGCCAGTTGGCACGAGGCACGGACACCAACATCGCATACAGCCTGCTCCGTGCACCCCACCTGAGTTGAGGCTGGCGCTGGCACGTGCCTCGGGGCCCCCTACGCTCGTCACGCCGTCAAACATGTCCGCCGATCGCTGCACTCCGCTTGGTCCCGCCTTGGGCGCGGCTGGCGGTGCACGGGGGCTACCCGGGGGCGTGATGGCGCTGCGGGTGGGGTGGGGCCAAAGGGCTACGACGTTTACAGAGTATGCCAATCCACTGCATCGGTTCTAAGTCACGATTGGCAGTCGGCTCTCACCTCGCCGGGAGGTCCTCGTACTCGGGATGAAGAAAGCGAGTGCTGCTTCGAGCTGAGGACGCTCCCTCCGATGGCTCGGGTGCCAGATCCGCAGGTCCGGGGGTCGTTCCGGGACCTTCGTGCGGAAAGGAGGAACGGCATGGGTTTTTCCACACGCGGGGAAATCGGAATCCCTCGGCAAAATGCGAATTGCATGTTGTCATCTGAACGGACGGGCGCGAGAATCCTGAGGCCGACGCTGGCCGAGGAGACTCACGTGGTAACGTCTTAAGCCACGAATTGATGTGGCGCAGGTGTCCGGCCCCTCGGCCGGCCTGCGGCGGGCCAGGGGGGCCCAGCTGCGCCACCGCCCCGCGCGCGGGCAGCATGTGGCCGCGCTTCTTCCCCGGCTGCGCCGACATGGCAGCGTCTTCAGCAATCACAGATGCGCGTCACGCGTTCATCCCTAGGCAACAGGGCAAGCTTGGGAGCACGAAAAGACAGGGCAGGCATCCAAACATCAGCGCAGGCGGGGTGCCATCGTTTTCCTATGGCGTTCGTTGATCCCTCGCGATAGCTGCTGGGGCATGAAGGCGATCGAGCTCTCTGATTTTCTTGCCAGTGATTGTACGCCGTCGCAAGTGTTGTCCAGTGGTTTTTCAAAGAGGTCGCCGGGCATTGAGCCGCGTCAAGCTTCCCGACCTCGATACCTGGACGTATCAAGCTCGACATCGCTCCTTCCCTCGGTGCTTCCTGCCCGCCCACCGTGGGTTTCGGGCCTCTTCGTTGCCTCGCCGCGCTCTGACTGGGGACCCTCGCAGCCATGGACTTGCACGCGCAGGAACAGTGAGTAGCTGCCACTGTCAGTGGCCGCGGAAAGCCCAAGCGCGGACCTCATGGAGCCGTGCAACGGAGCTTGTGGTGCAACGATGGATTTTGCAGCGATGTCCGAGCCCTGTGCGTCGTACAGTGAACATAGTGTGGCGGTTCGATGAATGACTGTGGGAGGAGCTGTCGTGATGGCCGGCGGACTCCCTTGTTTGGGTCATGTCAACACGTGGCTGCCCAGCAGATCCTGAGCTTTTGGCGATCCCGTCGATTGCTGAGGGTGCATCTTTCTGGTCTCCTTCGATGGCTGTTGGAATGCGGCGTGTGCCAAGCGCGGGGTGGGGCGGCCCCGTGCCTTTCCTTGCCGCCGGGCCGCACCAGCCCACTCGAGGGCCCCTTCGCCGCGGATGAGCGTCGGCGATGTCCCCGCCCTCAGGATGGCCATCATGGCCGCGATGGAGAACGCCAAGGCGGAGGCGGAGGCCCAGGTTCGCGCGGACCCCACCAATGCGCAGGCCCACTTGCAGTGGGGCGCCGCGCTGCTGGAGCTGGCTCAGGTGAGGCGCTCGCTCGCTCGCTGACAATACGAGTCATGGAGGGGGGCGCCAATGATGCGTATTCGTTGCGCGGGGACCTTGCGAGGCAGCATGGGCACTTTGCATGGGCTGGCCCCGCCGAACGACGGCGCCTCTTCCCGCGAGCAGCTCAAGACCGCAGACGAGGCGAAGAACCTCGTCACGGAGGCGGTGGCCAAGCTGCGGCGGTGCTTGGAGCTGAAGCCGAGCGAGCACAAGGCGATGTGGTGCCTGGGGCAGTGCCACCACGCGCTGGGCTTTATGACGGAGGACAGGGAGGAGGCGGAGGAGCTTTTCGCGGTGCGAAGTTTGCAGCGAAAGGCACCGCGGTTTCCAATCGCGCGTCGTCGCGTGCAGCTGAGGTCACATCGCGTCGCGTTGCCCACGCAGACCATGACGCAGGAGTTCCGCAGGGCGGTGGAGCTAGAGCCCGGCAATCCCGTGTACCAGCACAGCGTGGAGCAGGCGCGTCAGACCCTGGACATGTGGGAGCAGATCCACGAGCAGCTGCAGCACCAGCAGCGGCTGCAGGACGTCGGGGAAATCCGGCCAGCGCGCGGAGCGGGGCGCAAGGCGACGTCGTCGAAGGTGGGATCGAACGCAAGCGCGTGTCATGTCCAGCGGCGCTTTGTGGGGCCTGCCGGGCGTGCCAGGCCTGCCCTCCCATGTGTGTCAATGTACCTTCATCAGGCTCGGCGTCAAAGACCGCAAGAGGAAATTTTCCTTGCCGCAGAACGCCTTCTGGGGCATCTCGGAGGACACGTGGGTGGAGGGCATCGCCTGGGTGGCCACGGGCGTTTTGGCAGTGGGCCTCATCTACATGCTCAACCGCGCAGCGCCCCCGCCCCCTCCGCCCAAGGCCTAATGCCTCATCCGAAAGGGCGCAGCGAATGGCCTGCACTCCACGCCAAGTTTGCTGCATCGCTGCCTGTATGTGCCTGTGACGAGCTGAGCCGGGCATGTTCTGGATTGAATTGACTTTCGCCGCCCCAAACAAATGACTAGAAATGCGACGGCGCGGGCAAAGGGGCCTCTTCAGCGATGGCTTATAAGCCAGCGCTCGCCAGCTGCAAGGCGGCACGCGTCGACGCAACTGCTGGACTCGAGCCATCTGGCTCAGAAAGCGAGCACCGCCGCGTTGCGCTCCACGGCCGCCCTCGTCTTATCCTTGAGGGCACCCCGCGAAGACTCGAGGGACCCCTCCAGGAAGGTGCGACTGCAGGCAGAGTAGCAGTGGCAGTGATAGCCGGGTATATTGTCGCCCCGGCTAAGCGTCATATCCTGGTCGGTCATTCAGTCCAGTTATTCCATGGTGGCTCACCGGAACGTCTCCACCGCGCCCTTCATCGACGTGTGCTCCCACCCCGGCTCCGCCACCCCGCTGGCGCGCGCCTGGTCCAGCTCCTGCACCAGCTGCCACACCGTCGGCACTGCGAGGAGACGAGCGACGCATGGGTGCCATGATGAGTTTGATGAAAGCCCCCCCGAGGTTCTCACAGTGCCCTAAGCAGGGTGCTCCATCACCTGCTTCGGGGGTGAAGTCCAGAGCGGTGGCCGGGTCGATCGGCACGCATATCTTGCCCGTCTTGGGGTGCACGCTGCGAGAGACAGGGACGCGGGGTGATCAACACGGCCCACGTGCGATGGATCGTGCCAGTCCATCGACCGATGCGCTGGGTAAGTCAAAAGGGAGCAGTCAAGGTACGAGTGTCGAGTGCTGCCGTGGGGCTCACCAGAAGGGCGCCTTGAGAAGGTGGTTCATCTTGCGGGACACTTCGATGTCGAGCCGGGGATAGGTGTAGGCCAGCACGATGGTTCTAGAGAGAGGGGAAGGTGGCGGAACATTACAAGCATGAGCAACCCGTGTTAGGCGAAAGTGCTGCTGGGATGGTGCATGTGACTGGCAGCGGCAGGCAAGTTAACGTGCTCACTTCAGGGACCGCTCGAGCTCGTCCGCCTGTATCCTCGCCCCCTTGGCGTTCTTCATCCCCCGCAGCCGCCTAGCCTCCTTCGCCACCTCCACCTTCAGCTCCGCCCACCGCGCCACCGACACACTCTCGGACGCCTCTGCGGCCACGAGCAAGCGTGCGACGACTGAATACATCAAGAACACCGGCATTGCGACCACCCGGGTCGTCTAACCCGTTCGCTGCCTCGCTCTGCCCCTCCCACTTCCTTGGCCCCAAGCACCGCCGACTGTACCACTGACCCCGCTCCTACTCGCCTTCCTCGTCTTCCATCTCGGAGCCCCGAGAGTCGCTGGGAGACTCGGAAACGTTCCCCGAGCTCCACTGGCTCAGCAGACGCGCCTGCAGCTCTTCGCTGGGCACGTACCTGCAACCACGTCGGCCAGTCGGGGGAGTCAGACGCAACGCGCTTCCTACCCCATGCTCTGTACGTCGCCAGCCAGGCCCGCCCCCCCCGCACACCACCCCTCGCCTCAACAGGTCGCGCGTCGCGCCCTCCCGCTCCAGCAGCCGCTGCTTGGGGAGGTACCGGGATTCGAACTCGGCCTCGAGCACCCGCAGCGACTCGGCCACGCTGGGGTGCGGGTGCTGCCCCAGGTCCACTTTGGCGAGCCCCTTGTCGTGGCCCCGGAACACCTCGAGGTACGCCGCCACGGCCGCGCGGGCGTCGTCGGCCATGGCGCGCGCGGCCGGGTCGCAGACCCAGCAGTGCACCCCGCGGCGCCCCGAGAAGACCCACAGGATGTGGCGGAACCCGAAGTCGTGGCGGAGGACGCGGTCGATGACGACGAGGGCCATCGTGAGCAGCGGCCAGCACCTGGGAGTGGCGGCGGAGACGTGTGTGAGCGACCCGTGGCGACTAGAAGGAGCGGCCAGGGGCTTAGCGATGGGTGGGGTCGTGCGGCTTGCGACCGTCGCGTCCTCAAAGGGCCAGCATGGGTGCGTCGGACGCTGCCAGCGTGGTCAGGAGCTCTGCTTGTCATGCAAGCGCCGATCCTTTTCACCTGTGGCAGAGGGAGGAGCCCTTGCAGCACACCCGCACGTCATCGTAGCCGTCCATGTCAATGTCGAAGACGAGCTCTCGCTCCACGGGGACGAACCCGCCCCCCGACTGGTAGGCTTGGCGCTTGGAGGGGTCGACGTTGTAGACGGGACCGATGTCGATTTTCGCAGGGCACCTGCGACGGTGATGGGGAGCATTAAGCGGGCTCGCCAGGGCCTTCGCTGCGACCTTCGGGGCGGTTCGCTGTGCAGACATCTCCACCTCCACAGCCAGTTCCACATGTCATCGCCCGCGCGCATCCGCCGCGCCGCGCGGGGCGTGCCACTGCACAGCATGCGCAGCATGGCTGGGTCGTGTTCTCACTTCTTGACGAGCTCCGCACGCAGTTGCTCGGCGTCCTTGACGGACTGGTACCGGACAAAGATGTCCCCGTCGAGCGTGAAGCAAAAGTCGCGGCGTTGAAGGAAGGAGGCGTCCGCTTGCGGGTGCGGGCCGTTGTTTCCGTACGCGAGCCACTGCAAATAAATACGCGCGCGAGAGCGCTGAGAGGGACGCAGAGATGATTATGCATTCAAGAAAGCACCGAATGGTCGTGACCTCGCCTGGATCATGTCGTCGTAGGGGAAAAGGCGTCGGTAGTACATCGGCATCAGGTCCTGCACGCGTCCGGAGTGAGATGGGGCCGCGACAGTCCCTGCAATTGGAAGGAACAAGGACGCGTATGGCATCCCCACACGGCCGGACGGAGGCGGGCGCGAGGAGAGGGCAGGGCGCGGCACACACCCGGCCCGGGGGATGCGCCCTCCGGCTCTGTCCTAGGCTTCTTCGGGGTCGGCTCGTCCATGGTGAGCACAGCTATGTATCAACTCAAAGGAGGCCCCGCGGGGCGGGTGTCTCGATGGGCCAGGCGGGAGCAGCAAAGTTCAAACAATGCCACGAGGTGTCCAGGGCTGCGCCTGGGCACAAAGAGAGGGACAGGGGGGTTACAGTCACTCAGGACGCGTAACCGAAAGCGAAGTATTCGACCGCGACATTTGGCACGCTCTTCGGCGACGGGCGGGCTCATCACGGGGTCCGCCAGTTTGCCAGAGCCCGCCGTTTCGTCCAAAGGCTGGCAGCCGGGATCGTCTGGCCTCAGATGGTGCATTTGATGTAGCTTCCTGCGTCCAGAATTGAGAAGGCGTCAGGAAAGGGACCCTGACGCCCAGGCTTGGTACACTCAGAGCGGGGGCGCATCCTTGGCATGACGGCGCCCGATGAGGATGCCCTTTCCCGCGCACGCAAGGCGCTCGACAATCTCGTGTATCTGGAGGGGTTAACGTCGCGCACGCTCGCTCAGAAGGGGACCGATGCGCCCAGCACGTCCGCGGCCCAGGCTGTGCCGGAATCGCACCGCGCATGCCGACCCTGGGATCGCGACGACCTGTTCCGGCGGCTCCGAACGTTCAGGTCTGTGCACGTTGCGTGCGGCACGCACCCATCGCCCCCCCCCCCATGCGCTTGGCGCTGTCGTGACTGCCCCTCGAGCTTCGGTGCCCCCCCGCAGCGCGCGCACCTGGTTCTGCAAGCCGGCGCCCGTTTCTCCACTGAACTGCGCGCGTCGAGGATGGGAGAACCTGGGAGTCGACAGGCTGGGCTGCGAGAGCTGCTCGGCGACGCTGACGTTTGCCGTCAAGGCGGGCCTCTCCGCCGCAGAGCGGAAGATCGCGGCGGACAAGTTCGCCGGCAAGCTCGAGTCCGGCCACGACGACCTCTGCCCGTGGCGCGGCAAGACCTGCAACGTTTCCCTGGCTGCGTTCCCGCCTCTGTCGCAGGCGGTGATCGAGGTGATTGCGAGAGGCAGGCCAGTGGGTGTCTCTGCGCTTCCCGCTGTGACCGCTTCGTCACCGACGCCTCCGCGTACGCAGGCGCGCTTCCGGAGCCGCGTGGAGGCGATTCAGGGCGCCTCTGCCCTGCTGGAGATCCCAGCCCTGGCGCCTGCAGCCGTGGCACGCATCGCAGAGACCCACCGGCGGTCGCTGGGGATGCTCGTGCAGCAGGGCGCGCTCCGACAGCATAGTCTAGAGGTGCCGGAGAGCCCGAGGGACCCTCGCAAGGGCGCAGAGCATGGGGAGGGGGCGGCACGCAATGCTGGCACCCCGGCAGCGGACAGCGAGCCGCTGCAGGCGGCGACGGCCGACGCCACCGGGGCGGCCCGGCTCCTGGCGCTGTGTGGGTGGGACCTGGTAGCCCCGGGTCTGACGTCAGAGCCCGGTGCGTCGCTGCCGGATGCCACGACCCCTCCGCAGCTGCGGTGTGGTCTTTGCGGGGCCAAGCGCGTGCTTCGGACGCGGCTGGAGGTGTCGGGGGACAGAGATAACAGAGGGGCGGGGGATGGCGCGCGGGCGTGGAGTGCGGGAGAGGGCCATGCCAGGCCTGCACCTCCCGTCGCATCAGCAGACGCCATCCGCCTGAGGGACCTGGGCCGCACCATTGCGGGCGGGGATCCGTCGCAGGCCGTCGTGCGCGCCGCTCGCCTCGGCCTGATCTCCGCGGCGCCGTTCGGGTCGCGCAGCGTGCAGCCGGCATTCGGCCCCGCCACGCCGCCACCCCTGGCCCGGACGCGCCCGCCGCCGGTGCAGACGCCCGCGAGCGCGCCGGCCACGGTCGGTGCGGTGGTGGGGGAGGTTATGACTCCAAGGATGGGGCCGCCTGTACCGCGGAGAGGCAGGGAGGCCGAGGAGGCGACTGCCATGGACCCTCTGGCGGCTCACCGGCCCTTCTGCCCCGTGGTGGTCTCTCCAGTGGGAGAGGAGGGCAACTACGGTGAGGGGACTTACAGCATGTGCGCATGGCGAGGCCAGGAGGCGCAAGTGGGTGGGTGGGATCGAGTCTGGTCTGGCCCTGTCGTGTTCTGCAGAGACGCGCCCGACGGGGGAGGCGCGCATCGGGTGGGCTTACTGCCTGGAGGCTCTGGTGGGACCTGTCGGTGAGGGGTGTTGCGCCTGGGCGCGTGTGTGTTGTGACATTTGTCTGGCCGATGGCTTGAGAGAGGGGAGGCCAGTTGCCATGCTCATCTTCTACCCCGCAGATGGGGGTCGTGGCGACGAGGGGACCGGCAATGCGGGTTCGGGCAAACGCAAGATGCTCGACTCGGTCGACACGGGCTACCAGCTTTTCCGGAAGATCATGCGCAAAGCAGGCATTTGAGGGGCCGCTTGGCACAGGCTCAGCACAGGCTCTGTTTGAAGACAGACCGTTGCATTCAAGCACGTCTACGACTAGTAAGAAAGGGCAACATTGTACTGATGGGCCGCGACACGCGCCCAGGAGGCTGCGACGAAGCAGCACATCATGTCCAACGCCTGTGCGCGCCGCCTACCGCGCCTCGTACTGCACCACCCGGTTCACACGTTTCTTATACAGAATCCTGCGCAAAGTCATGGGTAGAAGGTGGTAAGTGTCAGCAGCGGCGGCGAGGGGCCCTTGCACACTATGCTCGTGCGGCCCGCCCACCTGCCCCCGCATTCGCGGCAGATGATGGCGTCCTGCGGCTTTAGCCTGTTCTCGTACCCACAATCTGCATGTGCACGGCGCGGCGCAGGCTCTCGCGCGGTGGAGGCGGCGCGGCGCGCGATGCACGGCTGCCTCCACCGAGCATGGGCATACGCGCCCCACGGCGAGTCTGCATGGCACCCTCGGTCGGCGATGTGTCACAAAAACGGCTCTGAAACCCAATCTCACCCCCACACAAGTAAGGCACGCCCAGGTTGGCCTGCCCCTGGCCCTGGTCCATCTCCACTCTGCAGTCTCCCCCGTTTCGCGTGAATCGTCTTAGCCGTCAGACGCTAGTTTCAAAGGCGGAGATATGGAGGAACCACGCAGAGGCAGAGAGCTCCTGTCCAGGCCAGGGCGCTCTGGCGCCCCAGGGCAAGCCTCATTTGCATGGTAATGTTTCCGGGCTGAGAATCACGTATGGCGCGGCGAGTCACAATGCGAAGATGCTAAAACACAGGTGCAGACGGTATGTCAACCAAAGCAAGGGTGCGCACAGGACACACGTCCGCGACTAGAGCCCGCTCCACTCCACCATGCCGATGACCTGTGCGGCCCGGTCGCCGTAGAACTCCGCGAGGCCTTGCCCCCGGCCCTTTGACAGCATCCCGTGCAGCTCATCCATGAACCGCACCCGAAAGGTGCCCGGCCCCGGCTCGCCCCGGGCCGCGGCGTCCCCCGCCGCGTTGAAGGCGCAGATGGCGTGGGCGGTGGCCATCAGCGGGTCCGCAGGACACGCAGCGACGAACGCCGCCACCACTGCGCGGGCAGGGGCGCAGGCAGTTGCTAGGTATGCGTGGTCGGTGTGTGCGGCTCGCCCGCCAAGGAAGCGCGTCCGCACCTGATGAAAGAGAGCACCCGACGGCCGTGACCTTGGTCATCAGCGGGTGCCCATTGCGCGTGGCGACGACGCGGGCGCCGTCTGTGATGTAGTCCACGTGCCCGGTGCACGCCACGACGCACTCGAGGTGCCGCGCCAGGGCCACGGCGTCATGCAGGGCCGCGTCGGTCGAATGCGCCGAGTCCACGCCCTTGCCTGCGACTGCCGAGTGCCCGCCGAGGGCCGCATACAGTGACTTGATCTCCGAAGCGTTGCCCCGAATGACGGTCGGCTTCATTCGAGCCCTTTCGGCCGTGCAGCGGGAGCGGTACGGAGTCGCGCCCATGCCGACGGGGTCCAGCACCCACGGCTTGTTCATCGCGCGCGTCTGCTCCACCGCCTTCTTCATCCCCGCGACCCACGCCGGCGACAGGGTGCCCAGGTTGACGCTCAGCGCCGATGCGATGCGCGCAAAGTCCCCCGCCTCTTCCTCGCAGTGCACCATCTGCGATGCAGCTGGATTTCATGGTTGAAGCCACCGTGAGCTTCGCACAACGGCTTTCATGACGGGCACTTGTCGGCTGGCTTCTCACGGCGGGGGAGCATCCGAGAGCCAGCAGGACGTTCGCCATGATGTCCATGGACACGTAGTTAGTGATGCATTGAACCAGGGGCGCCGCGTCCTGCACCCTCCCCACGCTCGCAGCGACGTGGGCCACCGTCGCGTTCATCCTGCCCGATGGAGATGCGATTGGCGGGCGGCTTGGCCAAATCAAAGCAGGCGTATGCGATCGCTGCGATGGCGGTACTGACGGCGCTAGAGAGCGGCCGGTGACGGCAAACCTCGCAGCCGGATGTCACGTGCTGCAGTGCCAGTTTCTCTCGATTCAAGTCCACGCGAGCCCCAGGCTCACGTGCGCCTTTCATTTGAGGAAGATAGGGCGCACGTCCGACTCGGCGAACGGCGTGTTGCACGACGGGCACTTGCGGGAACGGCTCTTGATGTTCTTGTCGATGCATTTTTTGCAGAAGACGTGCATGCACTTCGTGATGACGCGGTCCTTCTGGTTGTTGCGGCACAGCCCACAGAAGATCATGTTGCGCGTCACGCGCTGCTCCTCCTCCATCCGCTCCAAGGCCTGCAGAGCCATCAAACGGTGCAGGTGCGATGGAAGACCGCCAAGCCAGCAGACACTCGGCCCAAACCGCCCGTGACCTGACAGTAATTCGTCCATGCTTCTCGCCTGCAGGTCCCGCGACCCCAACAGCCCCTGCAGCCGCATGACCTTCTGCAGCGCGAGCTTCATCTCGGAGACAGCCCGCTCTTTCTCTGCCTTTGCCTTCTCCGCCTCCTCCACCGCAGCCTCGACCTCCCTCTTCATCGCCGCGACCGTCTCGCGCAGGACCGACGCCTCGCCCTCCACCCTGGCGGAAGCGACAGGGGGGTGACGAGAATCACCTCGGTGCACCACACAGGCGGGGAATCAAGACAGGGTCGGGTTGCAAGGGATACTTAACAAACGCCAAGTGCGGAAACCGTTGCACACACCGGGTGCCATCCCCTCTGTTGCGTCAAACATCACCCCACCACTCGCGCTCACCTCGCCCGCTCCGCGTCGTTCGCCACCTGGCCCCGCAGCCCCTCCCTCAGGCCCCGCAGGTCGGCCCCCAGCGCCTCCAGCGCCGCCCACACCTCCGCCACGTACTTGTCCGCCTCGGCCAGCAGACGGGCCTGGCGGTCCGACTGCGCAGACAGCGGCGATGGCAACAAGATTGCCATCAGGGACATGAAGCGACAGAAAGCAGGGCACACAAACTACAGAACCTCGACGGCAACACCGTGCTTTCATCACAACGCGTCACCGACCCTGGTAGCCAACCCTGGTAGGGCGTACAGGGTGTCCCACCGCCCCCATAGCACCCCCGCCCCCTCACCTCCTCCCTCGCCCTCGTCACGTCCCCAGCCGCCGCCGCCAGCTCCTCCCCCAGACGGGCCTTGTCCTTCTCCAGCCCCGCGACGTTCTCGTCCAATGCGGCCACGCTCGCCAGCAGGTCCCTCGCCTGCCCCTGCACCCGCTCGTACTCGGACCCCACCGCCTCCACCTCCTTCAGATACGTGGCCGACTCCTCCTGGGCCGCCAGCAGCGCGGAGGCGGCCTGCGGGGGCGAGAAGCGCGGGGGTGACGAGCTGTTGGCACGGTGTCGGTCACCTCTCATGGGCGGCAGCGGCATCCAGCGTCCCCGCCGCTCTTCCAAACCCTCACCTCCTCCCTCGCCGCCTCCAGTTGCTCGTTCACCGCCTCCAGCTTGCTGCACTGCTCCCGAGCAGCCGTCAGCTCCGCCTCCACCTCACGCACACGCCCCTCCAGGCGCGTCACTGCATTGGAAGAAATTCAGCCAGGGTCTTTGACATCATAGTTAGTGTAAACCGGAGAAATAGCCACCCGAGACACCTCTTCCAATCAAAACCCCACAGCGAGCCCCCTCTGCCACCCTGCTCACCCTCGGCCCCACCCCTCAGCCCCGCCACCTCCTCCCTCAGCCTCTCCACCTCCTTGCGCAGCTCTGCCGCCTCCGCGTGCCCCTTCGCCGTGTCCAGGTCGTCCCCGCACGTGGCCGTGAGGACGTCCAGGAAGGCCCGGTGGCGGCGCTCGGCACTCCGCGCCTCCTCGGCGTCTTTTTCCAGAGCCGCCACGCGTGCCTGCAGTGCAGTTGAAATGTGTGTGACGCCTACGGCTTTGCTTAATTGTTGCCTATGGAATGGTAGCTACTGCTTGTCGCTCAGCTCCCCTGAGCCACGCCACGCGCGTGCCCCATCAATCACGTGGCTCTGTCCCATCTCTGCCAAGACCACTCGCCTGGGCTTCCTTGAGCTGCGCGCGTGCCACGAACAGCGGCCCCTGCTCCGCCCCCAGCTCCCGCCGGGCCGCCGCCACCTCCCCCGCCGCCGCGTGCAGGTCCGCCCCCTGACGCAGGCGCTGCTTGGCCGCGGACAGGTGCCGCCGCAGGGACGCGTTTTCCCCGCTCAGCCGGCCCACCTCGGCGCGGAGGGCGTCCCGCGTCTGCCGGGGGGGGGCAGAAAAGGCGTAGTGAGCGACCAGACATACTGGCATACTGGGGCACATCGTTTCGGTAGTGCAGAACAGGGAGAAGTGATATGCAAACGAGACAAACACATGGACGTTCGTTAACGATAAGAGCTTCTCTTGTTCCTGTCCCGTAACAAAAGGCCAGCTGCACCCCACCACCCCTCGCCTGGCTGGACGGGATCTGCGCCTTGAGCTCCTCCAGCTGCCCTGAGAGCCGCGCCCGCTCCGTCCGCATCCGCGCCACCTCCCCCTGCGCCGCGTCCAGCTCCGACTTGAGCCTGTCCCTCTCCAGGTCAAACACCGACACACGGATCCGAAGCGTGTTGGACACATCATCCAGCTTGCCCAGCAGGCGCTTGGTCCACGCCGCCTCCAGCGTCCGCAGCTCATCGGTGAACTGCAAAAGAACGTCGGTACGTGGTCATCAATTGAGGGGCCAGGGCATTGAGAGTCGTGCCACAGCTTTCTCATGATGAAAGGACGACCGGCGTGCGACCACTGTCCCACTCCCGCATGTTGGGGGTTCCCCAGCCTACGCCCGGCCCTCACCTGCCCCAGTGCCGCATCCCTCCGCTGCCCCTCCGCGCGCCGCTCCGCCTCTCGCCGCTCCTTCTCGAGCCGCGCCACCTGCTCCTCCAGCCGTGAGACCACCTCGTCTCGTGCCGCACGCAAGTCCCGCATCTCCGCCTCCAGCTCCTCCTGTACCTTCCGCTGCGGCAAGTGATTTAAAACAAAAGCATGTGAGCGTGTCAAGGGGCCCATCGCGGCGCAGGGAGCCTCCCCATGTGCAGTGGTGCAGCAGCTCACAGCGCGCTGTGGCAGGCGCACCTGAGCCTCCCCGTCCGCGGCCGGCAGCCCCTGCGCGTCGGCGCCGTCCGTGTTGCGCGGCGTGCGCGACCCGGGCGTCGGGTGCGGCGTCCCGGGCCGGGATGCGTCCCCCGGCACGCTCACGTGCAGCCCCTCGCCTAAGGGCTGCTCCACCCGCGCCCTCTCGGCCTCCGCGCGGGCCCTCTGCGAGACGACACGTGTATATATAAGTCCGAGCGGCCGCACAGCAGGAGTTGGTGCACATCTTTCACGACACGCCACACACCTCCACGTCTCGCCGCGCCTGGTCCAGCTGCTCCTCCAGCGTTGCTGCCTCGCCACGCAGCCGCGAGGACTCCAGCTCCTCCCGCTCCAGCGCCACCGAGAGCTGCGCCGCCCGCTCCTCCGCGGCGATTGCCCTGCAGGCCAGGCAGAGGCATCTCCCTCGTGTCGCCTGGCACGGTGCGATGCGAAGGCTGGGGCGCGAGCCATCACGTGCAGGGATGCACGTGCCCGATCGCGTCTCATCTGCCAGCCTCACCTGGCCGCCGCAGCGTCCGCCTCCGCCAGCAGATCGGTGCCTGCTGAGCCCCCCGCAGCCTCGGCCAGGGCCAGGGCCGCTGACAGCGCCTGCTGCGTGCGGGCGAACCGCGCGCGCAAGAGCGATTCCAGCTCGCCCATCTCGACCACCGGCGCGTCCGCCCCGCGCTTGCGCTTGCGGCTCGAGGAGCCCTCCTCCCGCAGCGGGCGACCACGCAGCAGGCGCTGAAGGAAAGGGTCCAGTTGGTCCGCCTTCGCGCCGCCCGCGGATGAGTCATCCATCGCACCCTCGTCACGCGGGCCGGCCTGCGCGTTTGACCCCGCGCGTCGCGCAATCAGCTCGACGTCTTCCTGCAGCCGGTCCCACATTCTCGCCACGCAGGACGTCGTCTCTTCATACTTGTCCCTCTTCTCGTCCGCCTCATCTATCTTCTTTCGAAGCGCCCGGATCTCTGCGCGAACGGGCGCGGCAGGCCGTCGGCAGAGCGCAGGACGGTCAGGTGGTCCTTGCGGTCCGATGCGTCGCCGCCCGCTGACCTTCGCGCTGGATGCGGAGCCGCTCAGCCTGCTTTCGACACAGGATGCGCACAACTCGCAGCTCCTCCATCGTGGGCGACGGGGCGCTCCCAGGCCTGGTCAGGCAAACTCAAGATCAATGGAGGCAGCAATTCGCTGGGGGCGAGAGGCCAATGGCCACGGCGACAGAGACGTAGCAAGTTCACCAAACAGACCGCAGAGCCTTTTCTGCGCGCCAGGGCACGAGGACTCGCCGGCGTTCACTTTTCGAAGGGCGCCGCAAATTTGGGGCCCAAGGAAGCGAAGGCTGGACAGAGTGGCTGGCCACGGCACACGAGTGAGGTGAGGACAGGATTGCAGCCAGATGGAGGAGAAGGAGCCCACCTGCCTGGCTTCTGGCGAGGGCAGCACAGTGCTGACTTTGCGCCAGAAGCCTAGCCATTCAAGCGTGCTGTGCAACTAGATTCGTGATCGAGCTAAGCGTGGGTCACGGCACCGGAGGCACAGGTCAAACGCCGGATCCAGGCTCTGCATGCCCTGCGCGCCGTGAGCGGATGGCAGAGCCGCTTCTTGCCCCGGCGCTACGCATCCCCGTCACGTTCAGTCGAAAAAGCTGCTGGCGAACTCCTGGTACGAGATCTTCCCGTCGTGGTTGGCGTCCATCTCGGCGAAAATGACGTCGATGTCCTTGTCCCGCGTGCCCGGCATGCCCCGGATCGCCACCAGGATCTCATCGCGGTCGAGGAAGCCGTTGCCGTCTGCGGGTGCATTGATATACATGTGAGCACCACCATCAAGCGAGTGATGGACGCACCAAGCAAGGACGACCGACAACTCCCGACACTGAGTTACAGCACGGCAGCTCGCGCACTGCACCTGTGTCGAAGAGGCTGAAGACGTACTGCAGCCGCTCCTGGCGCGTCATCTTGACCTTGTCCACCGTGGCGGCCAGGAACTCCTTCCAGTCGATCTTGCGGTCCCCGTCCAGGTCCGCCGCCTCCAGCAAGTCCTGGATCTGCTCCCGGCTGATGCGGTAGGCCGGGTTCTCCAGGGCGCTGCGGAGCTCGTCGACCGTGATCGTGTTGCTGCGGGGCAGGCGGCAGATGAATGGTGGAACACCTCGCGACTCGTCTTTCGTGGCCGAGATGGTACGCTGCAGGCAGCGACGTGCCAGCCCTGCCCGACATGCGAAGTGCGGAACGGAAACGGCCTCACCTCTTGTCCTTGTCAAGGTCCTCAAACATGTTCTTCATGCCGCGGATCTCGTCGTCGGCCAGCGTGTCGGCCAGGGCGTACATGGCGCGCTTGATGAGCTTGTTGTGCTTGCTGAACTTGGCGATGCGCTCCGCCACCACGTGCGACAGGACCGTGTCGGGGGCGTGGCCACACAGCCACGGGTCGCGCAGCACCTCCTCCGCCGTCGGCCTGGACACGAGCGAGCCGGGGGACGGAGGCCGCTAAGCCACGGGGACTCCCTTGCGAGGCCAAGCAACTTGAGAACCGCCAGGAGCCTCGACGATGCCGTGCTCATCAAGCATCCGACTCCGCCCCATGGCACGCACCTCATCTTGATGTTGCGCTCCAGCATCTGCTGCACGAGCTTGTGGGCTCCCTCCGAGACGTTGGGCCACGGGTCCGTCTCGAAGTCGACCGGCTCGTACCGGATCTGCCGGTACACCTGCTTCTGGTCGCCCCAGAAGGGCGGGAGGCCGCTCTGCAGGGAAGGGGAGGACGCGGGGCGTTGCCGGAGGTGCCCGGGGAGCAGCCCTTGCTTCTGCACGGCCATGCTGCTCGGCACCACCGCTGGCGCCACCGCCAGCGTCTCACCAGGAGGATGTAGAGGATGACGCCGACGGACCAGATGTCCGCCTTCTCGTTGTAGCGCGTGACGAGCTCCCCGCGCTCGTTCTTCAGGCCGCACACCTCGGGCGCCATGTAGTTGGGGGAGCCCAGGTGCTCGTTGAACCACTGCCCCTTCTTGAAGAACGAGCTGAGGCCGAAGTCGGCGAACTTGATCTGCCCCTTGCCGTCCATCAGGAAGTTCTCCGGCTTGATGTCGCGGTGGATGACGCCCATCTGGTGCATCTTGGCCAGGCTCATGAGGATGTTGCGGATCATGTCCGCGGCCTTCTTCTCCGTGTAGGGCACCTCCTGCTGCACCTTGTCAAACAAGTCCCCCCCCGCGCACAGCTCCTCAATGAGGTGCACCTGGTCCTGGTCCTCAAACGTGTCGACGATCGTCACCACGCCCCCCGCGCCCTCCAGGTGCTTCATGATCATCACCTCGCGCCTGCGCAGGTCACAGCTGGCGTGGGGGTCGAGGCGAGCGCGTCCAGGCAGCACGACACAAGAGGCCATCCGATGGCAAAGAGGCTCTGTAGAGGCCGCAGAGGCTCAAGAAAGATCAAGAACAAATAAGGCCTCACCGCACGTCCTCCACGTCCAGGATGTCCTGCATGCCCGGCGCCTGGTGGTTCTTGTCGTTGCGGGCAAACTTGTAGATGGTCTTGCAGGCGAACACCTCCCCCGTCTCCTTGCTCGTGCACTCGCGCACCAGCCCGAACTTGCCCTTGCCGAGCACGCGCCCCAGGTTGTACTTGTCCGCCAGGGGCGGCGTCTCGCGCCCCAGCACGAACGTCGGCTCCCCGAGCTTCTTCATGTCCGTGCCCAGGTGCACCGAGATGTGCTTGTAGTTGTCCTTGAATTTGGGGACAAACGGACCCCTGAGCTTCTTTTCCTCGTCCGTCATCTTCTGCCCTCCCGACGCGCAGTTTCCCATAATCAACGTCCCCCAGGCGCGCCCAGCTCTCCAGTGCGGGCGCGGGTCGCGGAACTGAGCGGGTCAGATCCGTGCAGAGCTGCCTCGGTCCGCTTCGCCGGGATCCGCGGCGGGGAGCACCTGCGGCGTGGCACGCGGTGGCGTGTTGGATGCCGGCAACCGGGTCGCGGAGCGAGGAATCCAGCGCTGGCGTTGAGACAACTGCTGATGTTTGCAGACACAGCGGATCAGACCGGCGTCTGGCGCGGGGCCGGCGGCGGGCAAGAGGCGATCGGAAAGCGCCATTTCCCGGCGAACGGGCGCTCGCGCCCCCTGCAGGGCCCCTGCTGCAGCCATCCTGTGCAATCGGCGCGACCCGAAAAAGGGGAGCAGCTGGAGAGATTAGCCGGTTGTTATGCGTGCCTGGGCGGCAAAAGCATCCCCAGCACCTGCGGAGCTGGTCCCTTCCCTCCCGCTGCCCCCAAACCCGGGAAACGATTCGCCAGCAGGATGCCGCGGTCAACAGAGAGCTGGTGGGATGCAGAGGGCTGCGCGGGCACCTCCAGGCGCCACAGGGGGCGTGCAAGGCTACAGAGCTTTTGACAGGGCGCCCAGGCACGCGCTGGGCTTTCCGCAGACATCCGAGGGGACAGTCACCGTCAACATGACGACTAACCCACGGGAACAACACCCATCGCTGCCCAGAGGCTCGAGCTGGGCACACCAGGGCAGACATGCGAGGTCCCACGGTTCCCTGCGCTCAGCAGAGGCGCGACATCCCCGCGGTCTCACCTCTTCGGAAAGCCTGACGGGCGCTTTCGGCGTCCGATCACGGGGAGCGGGACGGCGCGATCTCCCTGATCCGACGCTCCGAGACCACGCTCCGGGACAAGCGCTGCTTTACGACGATAAACGTGCCGACCTCACCGCTTGGCGGGGCCCGGCGAGCCGCTGCCAACTGTGGTCAGCGAGTGTCAGAGCCAGCTTGCCGCGGGGGGGGGTAGCTGTCGCTCAAAGGGCGCTGCCGGGGCGCGTAGCCGGCAGACGTCTCCCCCTTCACCCGCTTCCCGACTCTCTCGCGCTCAAGCAAGGCCACAGGGCCCCAGCCAGGCGAGTCCGCGCGGGAGCCGGGGGCCCGGCGGGGCCACGGCGTCGCATCTGTCGTAAATCAGCATTTCCGCACTCATTTTCTGCCGTGGGAGGCAAAGAGTCCCCAGTAGGGCTTAGGTCGCCCCGGACATGTCGGGCAAGGCGACCGGTCCCCGGGCGGCGTGTTAGGACCCGTTAGGTCGCTGCGCGCGATGCGAGAGCACGGATCGATCTTGCGACCGCCTGTGGACGCGCCTTGGCGCTCCCGATCGGGTCCCCGCGGCAACTTTTCGCGCGCGTTGTTGGGCGGGGCCAGGGAGCGCCCCCGCGGCCCCCCGCCGTGCCGATCGCCGGTCCCTGAGCCGTTTTTGCAGGAAAGATGTCCGCTACGCACGGGAAGTGGTCCAGCAGCCTTTTCGGCTGCTGCACCGACTGCGGCGTCTGCTGCTACGGCCTGTGGTGCCTCCCCTGCCTCTACGGGAAGAACGCTGACTTCCTCGGCGCCGGCGGGTGCTGCATCCCCTGCCTCTCCTACTACTTCATCTGCTGCTGCGTGGCGCCCCGCACCCGTCGCCAGATCCGCGAGAAGTACCAGCTGCCGGAGCAGCCCTGGTGAGCGCGCGCGTGCGGCACGAGGCCGGCGGCCACGCGGATTGCGAGCCACGCGCGGTCAATTTGAATGGCATGGCATGTGGCCCCCTGATCCCTTGGCCAAACCTTCGGCGGCTCGGCACACCTCGCCGTCAAGTCATCGCTCATCGGCACTCCGTCTCCCTCTCGACGCAGCGGCGACTGCCTGGTCCACCTGTGCTGCAGCCCGTGCGCCGTGTGCCAGGAGGCCCTCGAGATCAAGCTCAAGTGAGTTCGGGGCGGGGCCGCTGGCAAACGATTGAGCAATCGCTCGGGCAGCGATGTCACGGAGCGGTGCCGTGTCTTGTTCCTCGCAGGGGCGAGCGGCCGGAGATGACGGGCCAGGTCAACGTGCAGACCAACGCCCCGAACCAGGTCCGCATGTAAAGGACGTCCTCGCCAGGGCGCCAGCCGCAAGCGCAGCTGACAAGGCCCAAGCGATCCTACCTATCCTGCTCTAAGCTACCTCGGCAGCGTGTCTGCGCATCGACACAGATTTGAAACAGAGCTATTCAATTGTCACGCCGCCCGCTCAAAGATGAAGGTTCCGCGCCCAAGCACGCTCCTCCCGATCAGCATATCGTCGTCCAGGTAAGTCAGCAGGTACTGGCCGCCTCGAGGCGCCCTACCTGTGCTCCCTGGGGGCAGGGCGGAGATAGCAGTTGTGGGAGCATGTGACTCGGGTGTCACAAAGCGACAGCAGGACAGCGAGCAGGCCCTCACCTGTCTCGCGATGCACGGCCCCAAGCAGCGTCGACGGTGTCCGCAGCGGCACGGTGAAGCGCAGGTTCTTGACCTCCTGCAAGAGCCGCATCTGCACGAGTGTGCGCGGGAGCACGGCAGGCGCCAGGAGGTTCTGCAAACCCGCAGAGATGTTGACGTCCGAGAGGGACGCCTCCCTGCAGACGACAAGTGAAGGTGTCCGTCACGGACATCAGCCCCCGCTGAGGGCAGTCCCCGACCATGGCCCGACCACCACAAGACTCGCCGGAAGGTGAGCTCGATGCGATGTGGGGACGTGACTCTGTAGTCGGCCCGCACGGTCGCGGTGACTCCCTCGCTCTCGTCTAGGAGAAAAGGCACGCTCAGCTTGATGATGTTCTCCACGATGCCCTCCTCTGCAAAGGGCATACGGGGACCAAGTCATCCTGTCATTCATGCAACTGGACGCGTGGCCCATCCATCCGCACGCACCCGGCGTCGAGAAGCGCTGGTAGATGTCGCCCACTCTGAGCGGCACCGGCAGGCCCTCGGGCGGCTTCGCGACAAGTCCCAGCACGTCTGGCGCGGTCGTGTACAGAAGGCGCCATGTCCCCGCGAGCTTGGCGTAGTCCAGGCGGGTGCCGAACGCCTCCACGCCCAGCTGGGCGTCCTCCACGGCCCCCTGCTGATTGGTCGACGCCGTGCCCCCTCGGTTGGTGTACGCGATCTCAGAGAGCAGCCGCTGCTTGGCCTGCTCGGCTTCCTCAGTCACGCTCCGTCCGGAAATGTCTTGGCGGGCCGCGGCCGCGCCGGGCGTGGCGCGAACTCGCGAGTCGCGGATTCGTGGCTGCGGTGGATGGGGCGTCGCGGACTCTCGCAGGGCGCGTAGAGTCATGCGATGGTGTCAATGATCACGCTCGCCTCTCACCACAGAAAGCGCGGCCCGTTCTCGCCGATCGGGAATGCCCGGCCGCCTTCCCAGGGAGGCATGCGCATGCAACAACGCCCCGCTCATAGTGGCCGGGTCTGCCACCGAGGCAGCCGTGCCTACGCGATGAACAGCGGACGGAGGTCGCCGACGTGCCCTGAAAAGACACAACAGCTGGTATGAGAGACCGCAAAACCTGGATGAGTGTCTACGATTGCACCGGGCCGGAGCAAGGCAACGCGACTGCAGGTTGACTCTCTCTTGCAGCGGGCATTAGTCGGTAGTCCAGGATGAGCTGCCGCGTGCCGTGTGCCTTGCTTGTGCTGCAATTTGACCTGCGACTACGCGGGACAGACTCGCCGCACAAGCGCCGATCCATGCTCTGGCGTGCGTAGGGCGTAGAGAATCCGATTGCGGTGCGGCTGTGCCGCCGGCGGGGCCGCCCGCGTGTCCGGCTGAGGCGCGGCACGCTGGCGACGCGGCACCGCGCGAACGCGCTTTACTTCGGCGAATGAGCGCGGTGGCCTCCGCTGCCGCGGGGCCGGCAAGCCCTTCCTCAGACCTCGACGCTCGGGAGGAGGAAATCAAGCGGTTGCGTGCCGAGAGGGAGCAGTGAGCAGCCCGTTTGCGGGGGGGGGGGGGGGCACGCTGGGCACCTGCTCCTCGGCGGGAGCTCCGATTCGTACTTGGCCGTCCCTCGCGCGTCCGCAGACAGCTTCGCGATGCGCTGCGGGAGCGGAACGAGCAGCTGCGCACGGCAGCGGAGGCGTTGGCCCAGCTGCGCAAGGACTTCGACTTCAACCTCGAGGCAAGGGTCGCGCGGCCCCCGGGGAGAAGGGACGGGGCGCTCTTTCCCGCCGCGACCATACTGCCATCCGATGCGCAGGTTGTGAGGGCCCGGGACCGCGAAATCGCCGCGCTGGACGAGGAGGTCCAGGAGCTGCGGTCCGACATGCAGGCCAACGCGCGGCTGTTGTCCGAGGCGCGCCTGGCCGTGTCCCATGCCGACGCGCAGCTGTGGTGAGAATCGAGGTGCTCTCTCGCCACGGTCCCGGGGCGCCTGGCGGAGCGAGCGGCAGGATTGTCACGTCCTTTGGGTCGCAGGTCCGCTCGCCAAGGCGCTGCTGAAGAGGTCCAGGCGCTGCGGTCCCAGCTCGCAGCGCTGGCGGGGCAGATGGAGCACGAGCGCGCCGCGGCGGTGCAGGAGCAGCTGCGGCTGCAGGAGGCGGCGGCGGCGGAGGGCAGGCGCCTGCGTGCGCGCATTGCCGAGGTGAGGGCGGGCTGCGAGGGGAGGCACGCGCGCGGTATGGACCTCCGGGGCTGATATCAATACCCCAGCTCTGCCTCAGCTGGAAGACGAATCGGCGCGGCAGCACGAGGCTCTGTCGGCGAGGTTTGGGGAGGAGATGGCGCGGCGGGAGTCGGACGCTCGGGTGCGCGCGCTGGCCGCCGAGCAGCGCGCCGAGCAGGCGGACTCGCGGGCGCGGCAGCTGGCGGCGGAGGTGGAGGGGCTGCGTGGGAGGGCGCGGGAGATGGCGGGGCGCGCGACGGACGCCGAGCGGCGGGCGAGGGAGGCGGAGGCAGAGACGGCGGCAACAAGATTCGAAGCCTCCGAAGCGGCGCGGCGGGCGGAGGATGCGTTGCGGGAGGGGCAGGTGGGCGCGTGGCAGCCCAGGCACGTCTGCCTTGTCATGTGGCAGCACTCCATGGCTGGCTCCCGGCACCTGCGCAATCCCGTGTGTCTTTGCAGGAGCAGGTCCGCGCGTCCGAGGAGGCTCGCCGATCTCTGGAGAGCGACCTGCGGAAGGCGCTGGGCGAGGAGCGGCAGCGGAGTGCGGCGCTGAGCCGGGAGGTGGAGGGTGCCAGAGCCGCAGCGGCGAAAGCGGAGGCGCGGGCGAGGGCAGCGGAGGAGGAGCGGGAGCGGGCGGGGCGCGCGGCGGCCGAGGCGGCTGCTGCCATGGGCGAGGCGATGCGAGGGGAGGTGGCGGAGCGGGCGGCGGAGGCCGAGGTGAGGAGCTGTGCGGGCTGTTGGGCGACATGCGTGTCGCAAGTGAACATCGGGATGCATTTGGTGTCAATCAGGAATCGCAGTGTGGGGATGCCCGGCGAATGTGTGGCAGAGACGCAAGTGTTTGATGCGCCTACGCAGTCGTTGCGGGAGCGCCTGTGGGAGCGGGAGCAGGAGGTGGGGTCGCTGATGCAGCAGTGCTCTCTGCACCAATCTCTGTGTGAGGCGAAGGAGAGGGCCGCGGAGGAGGCGGCGGAGGAGGCCCGGCGGGCGGAGGAGAGGGCGAGAGAGGCACAGCGGCAGGCGAGGGGGTGGCAAGCGGGCATGGTGCCTTGCCAAGACAACACCGCGTGGCTGTCTAAGCAAGAGATCTGGAGTGGACGACGCAGCCAAAGGGTTTGTCCCTGACAGCTGCGCCGCGTCCCTCTCGGTGGGCATCGCACGATCACACCTTGATGCCCCTGTCGCCCCTGCAGGCGGTCACCCTGCGTCTGCAGCTCGAGGAGGCGCGGTCCGTGGCGGCGGAGGCGGAGTCGCGGGCGTCAGCGGCGGGGGAGGTGGCGAGGAGGGCCCAGCTGCGGGCGGAGGGGGCGGAGATGGCTGCCATGGCGGGTGAGGCAGAAACGTGTGGTAGGCACATCGTGTACTGTGACCTTGGTTTCATAAAGTATAACCTTACGCAGATGAGGATGTCATATCACCCATGCTCACGCTCGCACCGCCCACCTCGCCACCTCGCAGCCCCGGCACACGCCACGCCCAGCCCGGCCCGCCCGGCAACGTCGCCGCCTGTGGCACCTGAGCGTGCATCCCTCGCTGGGCAGCCACCCGGCTCCCAGCCGAGCGCCACGCACCGGGCAGACGGCAGTCCTTGCCGACCCCTCCAGCACGGCGGGCAAGTGCGGCCGCTGGCTGTGGCGGGTCGCGACGACGCGGGGTTGCCTGTGGGTGAAGTGCATGTGGGTGCAGTGCAGGAGGTCAGGGCCTCTGGCGACTCCTGGCCTGCGGGGTGCCATCCGGGGACTTCCATGGAAGATTCGCTCGCGTGAGTGGCGGGGCGTGGCAATCATGGTTTGGGGTAGGGACTCAGGTGTCCGTAGCGTGAAGTGTCATCAGGGTTGGTGACTGCGCAAAGGGAGGGATGCTAGTTGTTAGCCATATGCACCAGCCACATCTTCCTCTCTCATCCATCACACCTGCAGGAGTGCCAGCTCTCTTCGGTCTCTCCCCGCCAGCCCCGGCATCGACAGCCACGGTCCGCCCTGGGCCCCCACGCCCAGCCGCCTGCAGCCGGGGCACCACGCGCACGATGCCTCGCCAGCCGCACACGCGCATGTAGAAGATCGCACGGGGAGGCCCGGGGTGGCTGGCATGGGCACGGGAAGGCAGTCGTGGGACATGGGCCAAGCGGGTGCCTTGCATGGCGGTGACTCAGAGGGTGGCCAGGCGCGGGGATCCTGGGCCGAGGAAGAGGGCCCCTCTTCGGGTGTGCGTGAGGTGTTTCTGGCATACCAGGAGGCGGCGGCGGATCTGGGGAGGGCCAGGGAGGAGAACGCGCGGCTGCGGTGAGAGGATCGGGGGCGGGGGCGAGGGCCAGGTTGGTGGGGTTGGTTTGACAGGCAGAGGGTGAAAGTGGTACACTCCCACAACCACACGTGTCACTTGGGAGTTACCCTGTCCATGTCCGTGTCCATTTGCGACCACGCACTTGTCACTTGCCCTCAGGTCTGCGGTGACGATGATGAGGGAGGAGATGGAGTCGCTGCTGATGGCGCAGAGGGGCCGAGAGGGCGAGACTCGAGGGGCGGATAACAACGCGGGGCTGTCGATGGGGGAGACGGCGTCGGTGCTGCTGGGCAAGCTGGCGCGGCTGCAGCAGCGCAATGCGCAGCTCAAGCAGGCGAGAAAGGGACTGCGAGAAATGGGCATGCTGTGATGAACATGCCAGGGATGTCTTGTACATAGCACGAGCAGCTGCCAACTGCCATGGCAATGACAGGCTTGGTGCCGGTCGCCTGCTTGCCCCGGCCATCAGGCTGCTCACAAGGAATTGATCGTGACTGTGCTTGGCTCATGTGTGTGTGCAGGAGAACGCCCGTCTGCTGGAGCTGTCGGTGGAGGCGCGTGCCGAGGTCCTGGCGCTTCAAGAGGAGTTGGAGGAGGCGAGGGAGGGGGTCGAGGGGGTGGCGAGGGAGGTGGCCGAGACGCGGAGGCTGGGGGGGGGACAGGTGCGGCGGGGGTGCCACCCAGGCAATGTTATTAGAATCACTGGTAGTAGTGTCATTAATGATATTCATACTGTGCAAGCCACACGTAAGTAGCTTTGTAGCTCAGACCCTGACACCGGCACCCGTTACCGCTGCAGGCAAACGAGGCAGAGGCGTCCCGTGGCCCTGCATCGGCTCAGCCGAGGATGGAGGCCCGCTTTGACGATGATCGTGGCTTGAGAGAAGTGGGTGGCGATGCAGCACACGACGCGGCCACTGCGGCACTGCTGCGTGCGGCGGGGGCGAGGGGTCCGCAGTTAACACGACCCTCGCGCAACGCACGGAGGCGGGCGGAGGTGGCGCGGACGGTGCACCCGCGAGCGGAGCCAGAGGGCGGTGCAGCGGCGCAAGCGCGTGCAGAGGCGGGGCGGCGGGGGCGCGATGGGGCTGGGGATGCGTGGGCGGGGGAAGGGGCGCGACAGGCGGCGTGGGGTGCGGCGCCGAGTGGCACAGCCGTGGATGCGGCGCAGGACCCCCGTCCGTCGTTCCGTGCGCCGTCGGGTCGCCCCAAGGACCTTTACATGGAGCCTGGGGACTACGTGAAGCCTGGGGACCGTGACAGCCCAGAGATGAGGCGGTCTCTGGAGATGCAGCGGCAGGGAGGGCCGCTGGCTGCCGCACAGGTGAGAGCAGAGCACTCTGTGCTTCCTAAGTGGCTGCTTGCTAAGAGGCACTCGACATGACGTGTCGAACAACTTGTTCTGCCGTGGTCGACGCAGCGCACTGCTGACATGGCACGTGCGGTGGCTTGCTCCGTAATATGAGGCATGACTTCAGCACTTATCTACCACCCGCACTCTCTGCAAGCATGTGCGATAGCCTAAGCACTGCTCCACCCTCCCACCCCGCAGACCCGGGCGTCGATCGATGCGGCCCGCCGGTCCCTTTCCCATGGCCTGGCCCTCGCCCTGCGCGCCTTCACGACCCACGCCCACTCGGGGTTTCAGAACGGACCCGGCGCATCGGACCTGGCAAACGTGGCAGATGCAGAAGGGACTGGGGGAGGTGAGGAAACAGTATTGCATCACTCGCGACTCCAAGTGCCAACGTCTGTTGATGTACTAGTTGATAGTCTGCTATCAAACCAATCAACTGCTGGTCAGGGCCACGGAATGAAGCATTGCCAACAGCTTGCACGTTTGGGCCTGCCACTCAGTCCGCTGCCGCGTCTGGTCTTTGCAGGGTTTGCGGCCTTCCCATCTGACCCCTACTGGGCCGCGGGGGGCGCAGCGAGTGATCCGGAGGGGCTGGCGAGGCGGCGGGGAGGCTACGGTGGGATGGATGGCGAGGGGGACCACACTGGCGGTGATGGGGAGGGCGCAGAGTCGGATGGGCCATGGGCGGGGGTGGCCGGGGCGGGCATTGGGCTCGAGGAGCGCGCGCCGAGGACAGCCACGGCGTCCTCGCGCTACAGCGAGGTGAGATGAGAGGGTTTGAACACATGACGGTGCTGTATCCATGGGCTCTTCGCGGGTCTTTGAGTCTCCCACCCTTTACTCGAGTATTGTTGTGGCTCTCGCAGTCGCAGCGGCGCAAGCTGCGTCAGCTGGCCGAGCGCCGGGCGCGGCAGCGCAGTGGGCAGGGGTGGGGCAGGGGCCGTGGGATGGAGGGCCTCGTGAGCGTGGAGACATTGGAGCGGGTGAGGGGTGGCTGATGGGTATCTTGCACTGCTATGGCCAATGCCATGTGTGTGGGGGATGGGCATACATGGCTTGTGGCAGGCGAGAGCAGGCGTCAACTGTGACGTGTAACGTCAATCGTGACATGCATTTGCCCATTGCAGATGCGGAGGTCGTCTGTGCTGTCGAGCCGTGCCCCCAGCCGTGGGCGGGGGATGCTGGGGGCGGAGCGGAAAGCCCCGGGGCCGCATTGGACGCCGTGAGGGCCAGAAAAGGGTGGGCGTAGGGTGGCGATTGTGACGTGCGACAGGGAACGTGCTGCGGGTGCCGTTGTGATGTGAAGCGAGGGCTGCGAGGCTTGCTAGTAGGCAAGCAAGGAAGTCATGAGCAGACGAGTTGCCAGACACTTCAGAGTCACGCGTCAGCTGCTGATGATGGTTAGTCACTAAGTAAAGGGACCAACAGGCGCTGGCAAGGCATGGGCAGCTGGTCGAGTTGCCTGGTGTCTCGGTCACAGTTCCCCACGAGTGTCCCCGGCCCGGCTCTGCGGGGCATAGGGAGGCTGACTGACCATTAGACACCAATACCAACGCTTAGCCGCGTTCTACTCATCCGCTGCTTGCATGCGTGTGGTGTCTCGAGCAACCCCACCCGTCCCTCGCCTGCTTCTGCGTGGCTCTCCTGTGCGCGTCCGCCAGTCTCTCCTTGTACTTCTTCTCCCTCTTGGTCATCGCGTCCGCCTCCAGCAGCCAGCTGTTGGGCAGCACCACGCCCTGCTCCCGAAGCGTCTTGCGGACCTGTGGACGACGACAGGATGCGTAATGATGGCAAACGTAGCAGCACGATCGAGTACTGCGTCACTTCCACTGTGCTGGACTGTGTTGGCACTGAGCCATTGAGTGCTTTGGTTCTGCCTCCAGCCACGGCAGGTGCCGCCCACGCACACCACTCGCCTTGTACCCCCGCACCCACGCCTGGATGCGGATGACGGCCTTCACCGCCAGCTGCAGCCTCAGCATTTTGTGGTGCCGCCAGCGCTCCTGCACCAGCCTGGCCGCCCTGCACACCGAGCAATGAGGCGCCTGGCGTTGCATGGATGCCACACGGCAGCGGTGAGCTGGGCGGAATCTCATTTCCCTTTCTGCACCACGGCTTATTTTAACAAAACTGTCCAACAAACAAGTGCAACGTACCCCCGACCCCCCAACCCTCTGCCCCTCCCACGGCCCCCTCACCTCTGCATCATGGCCGCCATGGCGCTGCCCTCCTCGCCCTCCCTGTCCCCCTGCGCCCGCGGCACCATGACGGCCCCCGCATTCAGCACGCTCTTCCCCGCCGCAATGCGCAACAGCTCCGAGTTCGCCCTCGGCGCCACCGTCAGGTCGCCACCCGCAGCCCCCGACGGCCCCGAGGGCCCTTCCCCGTCGGAGTCTCCCTCCTCTTCGTCAATGGTGTCGAGGGAGCCGGGGTCCAGCCCCGCGTCTGCCGGCACGTCCGGGCGCTTCGGGCCGCCTTGCCTGCGATCGGCGGGGAGGTGGGCGGTGCCAGACGCAACGACAGGGCGCGCGTGGTATGAGGAGGACAGCGGTGCCTGCAGCGCCTCTTGTCGACGAGTAGGTGTGCTTCGGCGGAGAGCAGGGGAGGCAGCAGCCCGTGCTGGGAATGGGCTGCGACGGGGCAAAGGCAGGTCACAGAGCAATGCGTGGTCCTCTCTCACCTCCTGCGTGGCCTTGCCGCGATGGCGCTGTCCTGGGGCCGCCCCGCCGCGCTCGCGTGCTCGATGCGCAGGCGCCTCATGTCCGGGTCCTCCCCCTCCACCACCTCCACGCCCGCACCCGCCCCGACACCGCCTGCGGCCGACGAGCGCCCCACGACTTGGTGGCAGGCAGCGATGGGCGCGGTAGATGTCAAAGCACACAATAGGCTGAGCCTACATTGGTTGGTTGCGCATGTGAGACACAAAGACTTCTGCCGTGTGTGGGCGCAGCCAAAGGGACAGGCAAGCAGCAACCGCATTTGTTTCCATGCTTCTCATTCCCCTCCTCACCCGTCTGCAGGATGCTCTCAAGTTCGTCCTGCGGCTCCGGCTCGGTGGTGGTGTTGACGGTGGGCGTGTGCACGCTGCGTCGCATCCCGAACGACCCCGACCGCTGCGTCGTGATGGGGCGCTTGGCCTGCTGCGGGGGGAGAGAGATGAGGAGATCGGTATTGGCTGCTGGCGCTGTCAATAGCAACGACAGGGCATGCATCAGAGATCCCTGCATCGCATCACGCTGCGCATGGTACAAGCCGCGTCGCCCTCACGTCTGCGCCTGGCGGCGGCGGCAGTTCCGCCACCCCGCCCTCCCTCAGCGCCTTGCTGTTCGCGGCCACCCTCTCCAGCAGCTCCGGCCCCGCCTCGTCGTCCGCAATCAGCACCGCCTCCTCGTACGTTGCCCCCGCCACCATGGCACGGTCTGCGATTCGGCAACGTTGCTGGAATGCTTAGCAAATGACGATGTCATTGGTCGCATCAACTGATATCGAAAACGTGCGCATGTCTCCGCGAGCTGGGTCGACGACAGCGCACTCAGGCTCTCCACACTGCCCCAGCGCGTTGTCTCACCGATGACCCGCTTGCGGATGAGGTTGATCTGCTGCTCCCGCGCCTGCGCGTCCCACATCTGCTGCTCCTTCTCCCGCTTGAGCGCCTGCGCGCGGTCGCTCTGCAGGCGGCGCCGCAGCTGGGCCGCCCGGTCCTCCACGTCGTCCTGGGGAGACCCGAGCTCCGCCTCCAAGCCCTCGCCGTAGCGGACGATGCGCGCCTGCGCAAAGAACAGGCACAGCGGGGCGTTTGCATCGCGGCGCAGCAATCACCTCATGGCATGGGTAGCGGAGACATCGCTTTGCAACACGGCAGTCATCAACCGGCACAGCAAACACACTCTGGCACAGCAAGGGCCCCCCTCGGGACAGCACTCGCCTCGCCACCACATCACGTTCGCCGCACAGCCGCCCCATGCAATGCAACCGACCCCGACCCCACCCCGCTCACCGGCGTCTGGTAGACGAGCTCCTCGACCTCCTGGGTCGGGTCTGGCACGAAATCGAAGTTGAAGTTGCGGAACCCCAGCTGCAGCGTGTACACCTCATCGGTGGCCGTGCCCGTGGAGGCGCCACCGCGCGCGTCCAGGCCCAGGCCCCCGATGACCCACATGGCGTCCCCTAGCACCGTCGCCGTGTGGCCGGCGCGGCCGCGGATGGCGTCGCCGCCCACCTGCGCGGGCGTGGAGGAGGCAGCCGTTAATTGATGAACGCAACGACCTCAACCGTGCGGGGTGAGGACGGGGTGAGAGTACCATAGTACCATAGTCGTTACAGCGACGGGCCACCATGGCGACTGATGACGCCTTGATCATTGTCATACGCCGCATTGACCGAGTTGCTTCATGACACACTCGTCACTTGCACCCCACACCCAGGTGCCTCTCGCCTTGATCTGGTGCCACCGCCAGTCCTTGCGGGGGTCCCCTTTAACCGACATGACGTGCACCTCGTTGCTCATCGTGACGCCCGTCCAGCCCCCGAACAGCACCACCATCTGCAGCTCCGGCACGTACGTCAGCGTGTGGCCCGACCGCGCCGAGGGGGGCTTGCCCTGGGGCATGACCTGAGGGTTGGGTGGGCGACAGGGAGAGTGACGGACAAAGCACGGAGCGGATGCAATGGGGGTCGTCCGTAGGCTCTCATTTAGTGCAGAGCAAAGGCGCAGGGGGTGCCGCGAGTGTTAGCGCGACAATGTCATGACCCTCATCATCCTTCTTACCAGGATCCACTCGAATCGGTTCATGTCCAGCACCCACATGTCCTGCCGCTGCCCGTACTGGTCCTGTCCCCCGTGGATCACCATCCACGTCCCGTCCCTCATCACGCACGACGCCGAACTGGCACGCGGTGCGGGGGACATGCCCTGCAACGGACGGATGCACGGTGCATGGCAACCGACGATTCGATTGGTGAATCTGCTGCATGCGCCTGTTTTCCAGTCCATCCCTACCCATATGACCCATGGGTCAGTTTATGACGTCACCCTGCCCTCTCTGCCCATGGCCGCCTGGCCAAGCCACCGCCCGTCCCCTAACACTCACCCCGTCGTCCTTGACCCGCTTCAGCGCCCATCGCCACGAGTCCGTGTTGAGCACGTACACATGCTCGATGAAGGCCGTGTTCCACCCCCCGTACACGACCATATGACGGCCCCCAAACGACACACCACACGAGTGGTTGCAGCGGCCCACGGGGACGTCGCCCTGCGGGGGATCGGACCCGATGAGCTAGCTGTTTGCTTTACGTGGCTGCCTCAGAAATGTCGCATGCTTGGCTGAGGTGCACGGCAGCCTGTCTGATGGAGCCCCCATGCCTGACGTGCAGCTAGGCAACGAGGGTGCTCATGCTCTCACCTGCGGCACGACTGTCCCCCAAATGTCCTCCTCCAGCCCCGCCGGTGGGTCCTTGCCCCTCAGATGCCCGGGGACTTCGAGCTTGGCAGGCGGGTTGGGCCCACGCTTCATCACGCCCCATTCCTCCAGGATGGCCAGGTCTGGCAAGAAACGCGGTGAGAGTCGATATCGCAGTCATCACTATGCAGTAGAGAGGGGCGCCTGACCACAGCGCTGAGGTCGGGCCACAGGGCGCGGCCATGCATGTTGATGGGGCAGAGTGATGGTGCGAGCAGGGTGGCCATGTCTCTCACCGGACAGGCAGTCCCCGCGGTTGAAGCCGCCGTACAGGAGCAGCACGGGCACGGCCCCGCGTGCCAGCTTCCGCTGCTCGGGCGCCACGATGGCCGCGGAGTGGTACGCGCGGGCCCGGGGGGGATAGTAGGTGTGGACGCTCTGCCACTTGAGCGTCTGGGTGTTGAGCGAGTAGAAGTCCTGCAGGAACTGGTCGCCGTTGGCCCCGCCGAAGATGAAGATGCGAGAGTCCTTGGGGTTCATGATGAAGGCCGTGTGGCCGCCGCGGGGAGGGGGCCTCCGGACCTGGGGCATCACCCCGGTCTCCTTCTTCGTCCATAGCCCCTGCGCGGGCGCGGAGGGGGCGGCGCTCGCTCCGGGGGCGGAGAGCGAGCCTCGCATGAGTGACAGCGTGCCTGTGGGCCGCGTCCCGCACCTCGATGTGGCCTTCCCCGCGCTGGCGGTCCTTTGCCTGCTGCACCCAGTCACTCGCTCCAAGCACGTCGGCCTCAACCCCCTGCGGCAGCGCCAGGAAGGCAAGCATGGATGGAAATCCAAGCCAGGGCCGGGGCGCGGAGAGCAAGGACAAGCGCATGAGATAAGGAACGCGCTTGCGGTGACGTGGGCTGCCCACGGACGAAGCAAGCGTCGGCCAGAGCGCACCGGCGCTCACCTTGTCCTTGGCCTTCAAGAGGCTCGCGCCGGTCCGCCGGTTCTTCAACATGGACGCCATGACGGTATGCAGGCGACTCAGGTCCGTCGGACAGGACGTCTATTCACCCGCGCGAGGGGCAGGGCGACGCGGGCGGCACGCGCATGTGCATGTCTGGCCCAGCAACAGTGTGAGGTACCGGGCTTCACTGCGACCGTTCCGACAGGCGACACTTGCGAAAATAGGGCGGCGCTGGCACATAGAAGGGACGGGCCCCGCGAGTCCGACCGGGGTCAGCAGTCAGAACCCGCGTGCGGGCGCCCGGCATCAACGGTTCCGCCGTGGGTGCGAGGAGCAATAATCGTCGAACCGAGCGACGTCGCCACCCGCGGATGCCCAACCCGGAAGCTCCTTTGGCCGGACGTGGAACCCACCCCGCTGCGCGCTTTCCCGCGGCTTGCCGTGCACCGCGAGGGTCGCAGGCCTGCTTCGACAGTGCGAGGGAGTGACCGCGCCGTGCCTGACTCGCGCGTGTGGACGAGGGTGGCGGGAAGCTGCGTGCCGGCATCCGGTTGCGGTGCACCCGTCTGCTCCTCGCGTATCGGGCAACGCCGTCGCCGGAATGCATAACCGTCTACAATCGCTCGCGAGTACCTCCGCGGCGGCCCCGTCGAGGCCTCTGCGCGCGCGACGGGCCGCGCGATGCAGGGCGGGGCCCCCGGAGGGTGGGGTCGGCGACGCGGTAGCCGCGACGGGCCAGGTGCGCTGGCATGCCTTTTTGCGCCTGGACGTGTTCCGTGCGCGTCGGCTTTACGCTGCCGCGTTAACGGCGCGGGTGGCAGGGGAAGCTTCCTGCCCCCCGTGTGTACGGCGCGAACTCCGCGGCGGATGGCGGCTTAACGGCTTCGCTTCCGAGCGCCATCCAATGCTTGTTACTAGCAGGTGCAGACGTTGTCCATCGAGGAGCAGCTGGACGTTCTGCGGAAGGCCCGCGAGGAGTCGCTGGTGCGTGGCGGCCTCAGGAGCACTTCCCGGCGCGCCCCGGATCTCGCATACCCCGCGACATGACGCTCCGCTGTTCTTTGTTCGCAGAAAGTGCTATCGCAGTATCCATCCATCTCGAGCAGCATCGTATCGCCCGCGCTCGTGCAACAGCCTGGAGCCAGGGCTGCGGGGGGCGTCGGCGTCGTGGACGTCCGGATGTACGAACAGGTGACCGCGTCGTGCTTTGATTGTTTGTACGGTATTGCGTGCGGGAGGGCGGTCCGAACGCGGCCTCCTCGACGACGTTCTCGCGACCTCGACCGGCCGGGCTCTCTGGACCGCAGCTGGAGAAGAGCCGCGCGCGGCTCAGCGCGCAGCTGGCCGAGGAGCGACGCGTCAACGGATTCCTTCGTCGAGTCGCGGAAGAGCGAGAAAAGGAGGTTTCGGACGGGGCGGAGCTGCTTCGGAAGGTGCGACCGCCATGCATGGTTGGGACCGCAGCTGACACTGCCCCGTCTCCTTTCACTACCCGCGACTGCCTCGAGGGGGTGAGCTAGTCCATGCATCGCAAGCGCGTGACGGTCTTTGATCCCGTCTCCCTCGCAGGCCGCCCAGGTGGTCAGCGCGGTGATGCGGTTAGCGCGGCGTGCAGCGGACGTGGTGCGCTTCGGGGTGGATCGGGACGAGATGCTCTTTGGCCTGGAGACTCTGATGGAGCGGCTGGAGATGCTGAACGAGGTCGTGGTGCGTCGCAGCGAGCGCAGGGGTGCTGCTCGAGGTCGCCAGCCCATCTGTCGCTCGCTCGGCTCGTTGCTGCTCAAGCATCGCCGTGCTTTGCTGCAGGGTGAGACGGCTACAGAGGCGGACGCGCTGCGGCGGCGCGAGGTGCCGATCGAGTGGCTGAGCCCCGCGAGTGAGGTGCGCGTGATGGGGACGTTTGACGAGTGGACGACGGGCGTCGAGCTGTCTCCCGAAAGCATCGAGGACTCGGGTGAGGACCGCGTGCAATGCCGTGTGGTGCCCGCATGGCTGAAGAGCCCAGTCTGCCCGTGTGGCTGACGTGGCAGGAGCTGACACGAGCTGCTCTCCGCTCGCAGTGATGACCCGGTTCGTCGGGACGCTGATGCTCCGCCCTGGGAGGCACCACATCAAGTTCTTGGTGGACGGGGAGTGGCGCCTGGCCCCCACGTGGCCCATGGAGCAGGACGAGATGGGCAACGACTGCAACGTGGTGGAAATCAAGGCGACAGACCTGACGCTGAAGCCGGTGAGAGGGGGGCCTGGTTGCTACTGTTACCTGAAGCCAGTGCTTGCATGCCCGATGCACCCTGCCGCACCTGCTAGGCTCGCCTGCGCGCCTATGCGGAGCGACACCAGGGCAGCCTGTGGTCGGGACTTGGCTGGTGACCGCGTTCCGTGGCCGTCACTGTGACGTCATCGCCGTCTCTCAACGTCGCCACCGTCGCTGCCGTGTCTGCAGGAGACGCGCAGCCTCGTGAGGGAGGGCCTTCCCGACGTGGCGCGCCCCACAACCGGCTCTGGCAAAGCCCTGGCCGACCTGGTCGACGCCGAGAGGGCCGCGTCACCGGCCCCCGACTCGGCCAAAGTTGATGCCAAGGCCTCTGAGGCAGAGGCCAAGCGGGCTGAGGAGGCCAAGCGTGCTGAAGAGGCCAAGCGGGCTGAGGAGGTCAAGGCGGCAGAAGCGAAGGCTGCCGAGGCCAAGCGGGCTGAGGAGGCCAAGGCTGCTGAAGCCAAGCGTGCGGAAGAGGAGACCAAGGCTGCTGAGGAGGCCAAGGCTGCTGAGGAGAAGGCTGCTGAGGCCAAGCATACGGAGGAAGTGAAGGCGGCTGAGGCCAAGGCAGCCGAGGAGGCCAAGGCTGCTGAGGAGGCCAAGGCCGCTGAAGCCAAGCGTGCCGAGGACGAAGCTAAGGCGGCAGAGGCGAAGCGCATTGAGGTGGAGGCCAAGCGTGCTGAGGAGGAAGCTAAGGCGGCAGAGGCGAAGCGCGCTGAGGAGGAGGCCAAACGAGCTGAGGAAGAAGCTAAGGCGGTGGAGGCGGCCAAGCGTGCGGAGGAAGAGGCCAAGGCGGCCGAAGCCAAGGCTGCTGAGGAGGCCAAGGCTGCCGAGGCGAAACGCGCCGAGGAAGAAGCCAGGGCCGCAGAGGAGGCCAAGCGTGCTGAAGAGGCCAAGCGCGCTGAGGAGGAGGCAGCTAAGGCTGCTGAGGCCAAGCGCGCTGAGGAAGAGGCCAAGGCAGCTGCCGAGGCCAAGCGCATGGAGGAGGAGGCGGCCAAGGCAGCTGAAGAGGCGGCCAAGGCTGCTGAGGCCAAACGTGCTGAGGAGGAGGCCAAGGCAGCTGCCGAGGCGGCGGCCAAGGTTGCGCAGCCCGCGGATCAGGGCAAGGGTAGTGGCACCGTCCTCACCAACACGGGTGACCAGGGCAGCATTGAGCGGTACGTGGCAGGGGTGGACAGCCCCGCGCCCGTCTTGCCCAAGGTGGAGGCGTCCATCATGCACGCGCTGGCGCAGGCGGCCGCGCCCATCGTCCAGGCGCTGACCCACGCGACCGCACCCGCGGCGCCAGCAGGCAAGGCGGCCCCCCCTGCCACCACGCCGGCTGCCAGTGCGCCCGTTTCCGGGGACAAGCCGGCCGCCCCGCCTGCCCCGGCGCCCCCCGCGTTCCAGTCGGTGTTTAGCTGGGGCAACCCCACTGTTTTCGAGGCGCCCATCTACGCCAAGCCTGCTAAGTCGGCCCCTGCTGACGCGGCCCCTGGCACCCCCGCGCCCGTTGAGCCGGTTTCCGCGAGCGCAGCGCCGGCGGAGGCGGCGTCTCCCAGCCCAGCCCCCGCTGCGCAGGGCGAGGGCTCAGACCCGCCCCGGCCTGCTGGCCAAGTGGCTGGGCAGGAGCCGCCCGCCCCTCGCCCTCCCTTAACGCCGCTCCCCTCCATTTTCTCGCCGCACAGCGGCGCCTCCTCCGCCCAATCCAATGCCGTGCCGAAGCCCATTGCCCCCGCGGATGCCCCGCCCTCTCCCGCCACGCCTGCCGCCCCCGCCGCGCCCGCCACCCCTGCCGCGCCCGTTGCTGCTGCCGACGCGCCCAAGCCCCTCCCGCTGCTGCCGATCGTCGGCACCTCCCGCGTGTTGGGCTCCAAGGGCGTCGCTGCTCCTGCCAGCGTGGACAGCTCGGACAGCCCTGGTGACCGTGGCGCGCCTGCTGGCCCCCGCGCCCCGCCCTCTCCGCCCATGCCGCCCATCGTCTCCCGCCCCTCCGGCGAGGTGTTTGTGCGCCCCGAGAGCGCCACGCTGCGCAAGCTCAAGCAGGCCATCGAGGAGGCCCGGGCCATGCGCGAGCTGCCCATTGTTCGGAGGTCCCAGGACGGCGACTTTGAGAACAAGTGACGGGCCATGGGTGGCGAGCTAGGCACTAGCCAGTGCGCGGCGCCGTTCTGGATAATCTTTAGACTCTAGGCTGCCGGCAAACAAATTGAAGTAGGCGGAAAGACAAGTTACGACATGGCACATACGCTGCACATCACGCCCCTACCCCTGCCCTCGGCCCCCGCTCCCTGTCGCCGGGGCCGCCCACTCTGGCGGGGCCAGGATGCGCGCGGAGGGACTCTCCGGCGCCCCTAGCTGCCCGCACGCTGCCATCTCGTCGTCGCCCCGGCTGTCGCGCACCGTGCACACGTACCCGTCGGCGATGAGGGCGCTGCGGAAGGACGCCACCGCGGCGGGGGTGCTGGGCGCGAATTGGGCGCCCTGGTGGGGGTTGAACACGATCAGGTTGACCTGCGGTGCAGGTAGCGAGGCAGAGTTGATACAATGACGCCCTTGTCATGCCACACTGGTGTAGAAGGCGTGGGAACCGGCCATGGCGGTGCCATTGCAGCGTTCCGATGGCCTCACCTTGCACTTGATCCCCCGCAGCAGGGCTCCGAGCCTCTGGGCGTCTTCGGCCGTGTCATTCACGCCCTTCAGCATGACATACTCGATGAGCACGAAGCCCTTGCCCTCTCTCGGAAACAGCTCCTCCAAGCAGCCGAGCAGCTGTGCCAAGGGGTACCTGAGAGGCATGGCAAGAGAGGCATGACAAGCAGGCGTCCAACGCATGCTCACAGAGGAACCGTTCCCTTTGCAAGCGACAGCACAAACTGGCCAAAGCACGTTAGCAATCGATCCCGGCCCCTCGCCTGCGGTTGACGGGCACGATCCAGTCCCGCACGGCGTCGGTGGTGGCGTGCAGGGACACCGCGAGCTGTCCCCCCACGGGGCTGCTGGCAAAGGCGCGGATGCCGGGGACCAGCCCGACGGTGGACACGGTGACCTTCTCGCGGGACATGTGCAGTCCCTGGGGATCGCAAACAATGGCCAGGGCGCGCTCGACGGCCGGCCAGTTGTCCAGGGGCTCGCCCATGCCCATGAACACCAGGTTGGTCACTGTCGATGGCAGGCCGCCTGGGGGTGCGGGTGCGGGTGGGCGCGGTGTCAAGCGGGTGCCACTGGCCCTCAGCATCACGAGCCGTTTTCATCAGCCCCAGTCATCCAGCTTGCCTCGTTCCGCCACGTGCCGCTTTGCCTGCACCACTTGCTCGACCACCTGCGCCGCGCTCAGGTTGCCCCGCAGACCCATCCTGCCCGTGTAGCAGAACTGGCAGTTCATCGCGCACCCCACTTGCGTCGACACGCACACGGTCACCCGCCGGCGCCGGCCCTCTGACCTGCAAACAGCGAAAGCCAGGCTCTCAAGCAAGATCGGCCCGCTGACGTTCACTCCCACACAGCCGATGGGCATTGGACAAGCGATCTGCCCGCCCTGTGCCTCACCGCACGACGGGGATGAGGACCGTCTCCACTCTGCCCCCCGCAGCCTCCCCTGCAGTGACGCGAAACACCAGCTTGGTGGTGCCGTCCGAGGCGTCGTGGGCCTCCAGGAGCTCCAGGCCACCGTCTGGAGTCCCGCGACCCCGCACAGCTTCCCGGAACCGCGCTGAGAAGCCGTTCTGCAGGCCCTCCGTCTCGTCAAACGTGCTCATGTACAGGGAGCCGCCGTACGAGGGGGAGTCCGAGTACATCCAGCGCCAGACCTGGCGCGCTCGGCGCTGCGGGTAGCAAAAGATGGGGCTTTCAGCACGCATCGTCGCGTGCAATGCGGCCTGCTCCTTCGCGAGCTGAAGCACCTCCGGTTCGGCGTCTCCCACGCTCGCGCACCATTCCACGAGCTCTGGAAACAGCATGTCTTTCAGCAAGAACTCATCGCCGGCGCAAGTGCCGGGCTGCGGGGAAGGGGGACAGGATTAAGTGCGTGGAGGTGCGTGGGCCGTTGAAAGACAATGGTGGAGCTCAACGAGCACCTTTGTACTGCATTATCATCGCACCAGCCACTCGCATGCATGCAGACCGGGAGATAGAAGTGCTGTCACGCATTATCACCCTTTTCTTCGCTGCGTGCTCCCCGCCCAGGGGCCCCGGAGCCGGTGCGTGCGCCACGGCGCGCAAAACAAGGCCTTTGTCACGCCCCCCGACCGTGCGTCGCTCAGCCAGCTCTGCACGCTGACGCAAAGCGCTGCCCCATGCTAGCGAGCAGCTCAGGGGCAGCGAACGGACATGGCGGCAGTGGTGGCCGGTCCAGCAAGCCGAGGGAGCTCTGAACGCGACACTCATGCCGACGAGCGGGTGCACATGCCCAGAAACGTCGGCGGGTACGCTTATCAAGTGGTGGCGGGGGCGTCACGAGGCCAATAATGCTGCGAGCAGGGCGTCGTGCGACAAGGCGTGCATGTGACGGTGGAGACGGAAGGTCAGCAAGTAAAACAGGCTGCGGCGGCGAGAGGCGGACCTCAGAAACACTCGTTTCTGAGGTGACTCTTCGCGTCTCCAGCTGAAGAGGCGCCCCGGACAGGCTGAGACGCCATACCATGCTACGCGATGGTAATATGCCACGTGCTGGGGGACACGCTGACTCCATCAGGGTCTCCAGGGAAGCGTTTGCGGGGCGCCGCACCCACGAGGGCGCTTCCCTGCCCCGATGGCATCGCAAGGGCCGGGCGGGGCCATCCACGCCGTCCCGAAGGACTCTGTACACAAGATATGCAGCGGCCAGGTCATCCTCGACCTCGCCACCGCGGTGAAGGCGAGCGCGCGGGCCACGCGCGAACGAGCGCGTTCGTGGATTCGTCGCGCGCCGCACACATCGCTGACGTAAAGCCAGGGGGACAATCGAGCCGACGGTGTTGCTCCGCTGCTGCTGCCGCTGTCGTGTGCCTCGCTCTTGTGGCTTGAGGCCCCGCCCATCCCGCTGCTCTGTTTCGAACAGCCCGCCGCCGACGCGAGGCTCTCAGCTGCTGGCGGTCTCGCTCGCGAACCGCAGGAACTCGTGGAAAACGCCTTGGACGCGGGGGCGACCAGCGTGGAGGTCCGCCTGAAGGAGTACGGCGTGGACCTGGTCAGTGTGCCGCACTGCAGCTGCCCCACTGCGTGTGCCCTTTGCCCACCCTGTCCCGGCACGGCAGCGGTCGATTTCGCTCATCCTCGCGCCTCTCCACGCCCCTCCCGTGCCTGTCTTGCATCAGAGACCTCCTGCACCCACGCCCTCGCCCGCCGTACCCCCCTGCCCAGATCGAGGTGGCGGACAACGGGACGGGCGTGGACCGGGGGAGCTTCGCCAGCCTGGCCGCCAAGCACCACACGAGCAAGATTCGCGACTTCGCCGACCTGGAGGCTCTGTCGACGTTTGGGTTCCGTGGGGAGGCGCTGTCGTCCCTGTGTGCCGTGGCAGCCGTGTCTGTGGTGACGCGGACGGCGAGTGACGCCACGGGCACGCGGGTGGTGTACGACCGGGCGGGGGGGGTCGCGTCGACGGAGCCGGCGGCGAGGGCGGTCGGGACGACGGGTGAGGGCTCGCCAGGGCGGCATGCGCTGGCGGACACAGGGGCGTGCAGGGTGTGAGAACCGAGTGTAACGATGTTCTAATCATCGACTGCATCCCTGCAGTGGCTGTCGAGTCTCTGTTCGCGCCCCTGCCCGTCCGCCGCCAGGAGCTGGTGCGCAATGCCAAGCGCGAGTACACCCGGCTGCTGCAGGTGCTGCAGAGCTACGCCCTCGTGTGCGAGGTGAGTAACTCTGTTACAACTGCGTCGCTGTCACAAATGCGCGTCTCTATCCATGGGTGTTCGAATCTCAGGTCCCCGTCGCTGTCTTGTCAGGGCGTCCGCCTGCTCTGCACCAACCAGACAGGGACAGGCCCGCGGCAAACGGTCGTCAGCACTCTCAAGAGGCAGGGGCAGCGCCAGGCCATCGCGGCGGTGTTTGGGGCCAAGGCCGTGGCGGGGCTCATGCAGGCGAGGGGAGGGAGCATGTAGTGACATATGCAGCAGGTCTAGACTGGCAAGCACCGGACATCTCATTAGTCTCACCAGGCTGATGTCCACCGAGCTTCTTCTACTGCCCATGTTCTCAGGTCGAGAAAGCAGTGGCTCTCGTTTCCGAAGACCCAGCGCCCGGCAAGAATCGCCCCGACCGCGCGACACCCGCGGCGGCGACGGAGGGCGCGGCCGAGGGGGCACCACAGACGCAAACGCACTCTCAGCCGCAATCGCTGTCGCTGCCGTCCGCGGACGCTGCGGGGAGGCTGTCCCTGGGGTCGTTTGCTCTCTCTGCGGGGCAGACACAGGCAGCGGGGCCGGGGGCAGGGGAGGGGACGGCGCGGGGCGAAGGGGCGGGGCCGGGGGATGGGAGCGGCGCGGTTGCAAGCATCGCGCTTAGTCCCGCGCAAAGCGGATTGCCGCCTGCCCCGCTGAGCCTGGGCGCGGACCCTACCCGTGCCGTGATCCGCGGATGGGTGTCGCGTCCCGAGGCGGGATGTGGGCGCGCATCGGGGGACAGGCGAGGCTGCCAGTGCACTGCGCGGCGCTGTGCTGGTATAATATGATTACAACCCCACATGCAGACACTCGCTGCCCTAGCCACGTGCTAGCCATGTGCTCATGCGGCCACCCAGCCACCCCTGTCGTGGCCCCCAGGCAGTTCTTCTACCTCAACGGCCGCCCCATCGACTTCCCCCGCGCGGCCAAGGTCGTCAACGAGGCCTTCCGCGCCCAGACGTCCCCCCTCGGCTCCACCGCTGCCCACAAACCCGCCGCCATCCTCGACATCGTGGTGGGGAGGGGCGCGGTAGACGTCAACGTCACACCGGACAAGCGGAAGGCGAGGGAATGCTATTAGAAGAGGAGATTATGGCAATGATGTATGCCCATTGTTCGCCTTTACTGCAACAGGCTACTGGTCCGGTTCCCTGTGTTGTGCTTCTCATGTTGGCGTGCTTGGAGTCACTGTCACGATGATTAAGGTTCGAGTCTCCCCAGGTTCTTCTCCACCACGAGGGCGCGATTCTAACAGCCATGCGGGAGATGCTCGAGGAGGCGTGGGCGCCCCACCACAGCACGTACCGGGTGTCGGACGTGCTGTGCCCGTTGCAGGGGGGGCGGGGGAGGCGCAGCCGGGGGAGCATGGGAGGGGTGGAGAGCGAGGGGGTGGGGGATGAGGGGGAGGGTGGGGCTGGGGTTGGGGCGGAGCTGGGGGGAGGTGGGGTGGATGTGAGTGAGAGAGGACAGGACTTGCCGGCAGACGTGGAAAGGAGGGAGGGTGAGGCGGCCAGGGGAGAAAATGGGACTCAAAGTGAGGGAGGCGACGATGTTATGTCAGATCGCAACGACGAGGGGCTGCAGAGGACGGCACATGGAATCAGGGCTGAGGTTCGGGGCTGTGATGGGGGGGGAGATGAAGTAGGGCTAAGCGGGGCTGGGCGAGGCAAGCGACGAGCGGAGGGGGTGGCAGCGGCGGTGGCAGGGACGTCATCGGGGGGGGATGTAATGGGGTCCGGTCACTTGGCGTGGACGGGCAGGGGAGGGGGCGCAAGGGCTGCCAAGCGCGCAAGGGGGGGTGAGGGCGGGGGAGGGCGTGAGAGGGCGTTTATGCGGGCGTTTTTGGGTGGCAAGGGTGGGGAGCCAGCGCCAGCGACGAGAGAGGATGAGGGGGAGGTGGGAGATGACGATGGGGGTGGTGCGGTAGGGGAGAGGGTAGACGATGGAGGGGGCAACGAGGCTGGCGACGGGGAAGAGAATGGGGGAGGCAGTGAGGCTGGCGTAGGGACGGAGAGGGTGGTGTTGGCGACGCCGGAGGAGGCGACGGGGGACGTTGACATCAGTGAGGTGCCGGTGGGTGGTGACGAGGGCGAGGGTGGGGGCGAGGATGGGGCGGGGGTGGTAGAGGAGATGCTGGGGGAGGGCAAGGGGGTCGAGGAAGCGCTGGCGATGGGCGTGGAGGTGATTGGCAGGTGGCAGGTGGCAGGCGGCAGGCGGCAGGTGGCAGGGCACGAGCGTGCGTGTGTTTGAATCGCACCCCATCTGTGTTGCTTGGAGTCAAAAGCATCGACGTGACGCACCGCAACGCTGCTCTTCTTGTCGCAGTTGCCGCCCCCTTTTGAGGAAGGGCCTTTGGGAATTGGCGCAGGGGAGGGCGAGGATGCTGACATGCCAGTGGCAGCATGGGACCAGCCGCGTGTGCTGCCCTCTGGGGATGTGGAGGCGGCATTCGACGCAGAGAAGCTACGACAGCTCTACCAGCGGCTGGCGGAGGGGGCTGCGGCGCGGAGGGCGGCGGGGGAGGCAAGGCCGGTGGGTAGGGCTCGCGATGAGGACAGGGGCGGGGAAATGGAGCTGGGGGCGTTTGCGATGGGGCAAGGGGGTGCTGGGGCCGCGGGGGTGTCCCAGGCAAGGCCGGGTGAGGGGCGGGCGCGGCGGAGGGCGTTTGTGGCGGCGACGCTGGCGCTGGGCGGGGGTACGGGGGGGCCGAGCCAGGGCGGTGGCAGGGAGGGGGCGGAGAGGGCGAGGGAGGGGGATGCACCGCTGCGGGAGGGCCTGGACGAGGCTGGGCGGGAGCTGGACCGCGTGTTTGACAAGCGCGACTTCAGGTGAGTGCGTAGGTTGCGACACCGTTGCACAGCCGGTCTGTGTCTGTGGGTGCTGGGTAAGCTGACCTACTGCTTGGTAACCTGGATGCGTCGCATGTCATTCTCTTCCCTGACTATGAACCATCCCGTCCTCTGCCCCTCCTCAGCCGCATGGACATCATCGGGCAGTTCAACCTGGGCTTCATCCTCTGCCGCCTGGGCCGCGACGTCTTCATCGTGGACCAGCACGCCAGCGACGAGAAGAGCACCTTCGAGCGACTGTGCGCCACCACCGCCATGACCAGGCGAGGGGGGGAGGCGGAGATGGTGGGAGATGGACATCTGTGTGTGCTCGCCTGTTGCAATGTCGGGCCATTGTTGTACTGTTCGATTGCACCGGCATGCAAGTAGCCAAGGGATGCATCATGCGCTCACCCCCGCCCATCGTGTCTGCGCAGGCAAGCCCTCCTCCGTCCCCTGCCTCTGCCCCTTTCCCCCGCGGAGGAGGCCGTGGTGCGAGACGCCGCCCCCGTCTTTGAGGCCAATGGCTTCGCCTTTTCAGACGACCCCGACACCGGGCGACTGATGCTGAGCGCCGTGCCAGTCAGCAAGGTGCGGAGAGGAGACGCGCCGCTGCCGGCGACACGAGGCGCTCACTGCTTTGCCTTTGCGATTGTTTGGCCTCTTGACTGGGACAGCGTGGGCGAGTCAGTGCCGCCTCCACTGCCATACTCGCGTCTACGGCCGGCACACCGGCGTCGGACTCCCCGCGAAGTACGAGTTTAACCGGCCGCTGTTCGCCGCCATCGCCCGCAATCGATCATTCCCATCGATCCAGCCATGTTCACCTCTGCAGGGGGTACAGCTGGGCCCGGAGGACGTGGTGGAGCTGGCGGCATTGGTGCGGGGGGGCGAGGGGGCAGCGCAGGGGTGGCGGTGGGGGGAGGGCACTGGGGGGAGGGGCCGTGTGCTGCGCCCCAGCCGCGTCCGGGCCATGCTGGCGTCGCGGGCGTGCAGGCGAGCTGGCTGCGTCACTTGCCCTGTGCCCTGCGCTGCACTGGGAGCCGTCACAGTGCACCCTGGCTGGCCCCTCTCATGCCGTCTGCTGTGTCCCGGACTGCGATGCGCATGACAAGCAGCCGTGTTTTTTCCCTTTCCTCCAGGTCCTCGGTGATGATCGGGAAGGCCCTTGACCGCCGTGCCATGCGACGCATCGTGGACCGATTGTCGGAGGTGAGGGGGTGGATGTGCAGAGACACACGCCGCGTCGACTGAGTAAACATACATGACTTTGTCTCAATCGTGCCGCCACGCACTCTTCGCTGGGCCACGCCGCGACCATGGACACCCCACCTGCCCGCACTGCAGCTCGACAGTCCTTGGAACTGTCCCCACGGGCGGCCCACCATGCGGCACCTCTTCGCCTTGGCAGACGGGCGAGACGCAGATAACGAATAAATCGACCACTGAGGGTTCACGAGGACGGGGCTTTCATAGCTGCAACTGTGCAACTGTGTCGACTGCCGCGCTTGAACCGTTTCGCTTGGCAGTGCACAACCATGTCTCCTCACACACACAATGGCGCGGCCAGGCATTCGCCGGCCCCCGTAACAAAGCACGCAAGCGGGATCCGAGCGGGGTTGGCGAGGGCCGCATAGCAGGCAACTAGGCTGCCACGGCGGTCGGCGTCGCTGCAGCCACCGCATAGACCCAGTCGCTGGCCACGCCGCACACGTTGCCCTCCTCGGCAATCTTGATAAAACCATCGTCGCCCCTAGCGAGTAAGAAAGAGAGACGAGCGTTGTATGCACCCCGCACAAGCGAACAAATGCACAAGCGTAGCCTCAGCCCTTGCATCTCACAGACACGCTCATGCCCCATGCTGCTCACCAGTGGGGCGACCACGAGTTCTTGATGACGAAGTAGCTCCTGCCGGGCGTCCCCCGGTCCGCTGCCTCCTCGGTCGCATACCCCACGGCCAGCACCGCGTGGTCGAGGTACGCAAAGTCGGAGTGGCAGTCGGGGTCGTTGTAAACGCCCTTGGAGTAGAAACTGAGAGGGGAGCACATATGGGGGGAGCAATGGATGAGGATGACGGGGCGTGGGGTGAACCCGAGGGTATGACATCCGGTGGCGGCAATGGGGATGGCGGAAGAAGGGATGAACCTGAGAAAAATGCAGCAAGTGTTCACTGCGCAGCCTGGAATCTCACCGGAAACTGGGTACGTCTGCCTGGATGCTGACGCTGACGGGGCCGGCGCGGTAGATGGCGGCCTTCAAAGATAGGGGGTCAAAGTGGGGGCCAGGCACCACTTGGGAGACGGTGAAGGTGGGGCCACTGCGGGAGAAGGAGAGAGGCGGGTGTGAGGACTGGGGAAGGACGGGCGGCCGTGGCATTGACTGCGCTGCGATCGTCGCGCACTTGACGGGGTCGGGCGTGGCGCTGCCCAGGGCGGGGGACACGCGGCAGAAGCCGTTCTGTCCGATGTAAGGGTAAGCAGACTCCGGGTACACCCCCTTGTCCTGGACGTAGGCGAGTGCCAGGGCCGACCAGCCCCCGTCGCATCCCTCGGACCCCTGAGGGCCGTACCTGTGCTCGAAGTCCCAGGAGCAGTCGACGAGGTTTTGCTCGCTCACCGACACGGGGATGCCCTGCGGGAATCAGCAAAGCAGTCGATGAGAGCCCAGAGGCTGTGTGAGTGTGGGCGTGGACTGTCGCTCGCAACCAATACGCGTGCCCGGCCTCGCCTGGGCCACGAACAGCGCTCCCTCGACGGCACCGGCCGCAGAGAAGGACCAGCACGACCCGCAAGAGGCCTGGTCCTTGACGGCAGCCACGGCGCCCGTCCCCCGCCAGTCTACTGTGCCGGGGTGCGACCCGGGGGAGACAGGGGAGGGCTTGGCAGCCGTGGGCTGGTCCGGGGCGCTGCGGCCGGGCTGGAGGAGCATCACGCGCCGGAACTCCTCCTGGGGTAGGGCAGTAAAGCATGAGATGAGTCATGGGCACGAGACTCAGAGGGTAGCGGGAGGAAGGGCCAGGCGCTACCGGCGGGGTTGCGACTCGCCTCGGTCCAGTCGGCCCACTTGTTCACCGCCATGGTGTAGCCGGCGCGCGGGTCCGCGTTGTGGGCCCGCACGAGGCCGGCCACCCCCTCAAACACCGCAGCGCGCAGGGCGTACTCCTCGCGACCCGAGTGGCGGCGGCCGTGCGCCAGGGCGTGGGCGTCGTAGGCCGCGCTCAGCCCCCGCAGGTGCGGCGCCCGCGGGGCAATGCGCGCCAGCTGCCGCGCCGTCCCCAGGGCCCCCCGGGGCACATCCCCCGCTCTGCGCGTGAGGGCCGGGTCGACGCACTCCGAGGGGCGCTCCAGGGCGTCCGCGTCGACGGATGGCTTGTAGGCGTGGTAGGTGAATAAGTACTCGTCGAAATGGCTGCCGAACTCAAAGTTGCTGCCCAGCATGCGCAGCAGGAGTGGCACGGGCTGCCCGTCCGCCGTGTTGCGCTCGGCCGACGCGTAGAACCAGTACTGGTTGACCTGGGGGACTGGACGGGAGAGACGCTTGCTACATGCACGAGGCAACGCGCTTAACCACCCTCTGCCTGTGCTCCCAGGCGAGCCTCTCGCGGGCGCGTGGCGCTCCCCAGCACCCGTCTGGCTCGCATGTCGCACTGCATCCAGCGCCCTCGCCTTGTCCAGCTCGCGGTCCTCCGTGTACCACACGTGCGCCTTCTCCTGGGCCTTCACATCTGTGCCCTGGTACTCCCACCCAGACACGTCGGGCAGGAGGGGGAGGAGGGGCGAGTCGTCGCCGTCCCTCGCCGCGAGGAAGGCGGCCAGGGAGGAGCGGCGCTCCGGTCCGGCGCGGGCGAGGTGCTGGGCGAGCGCGACACGGGCGGCGCGGAGGTGGGGACCGAAGGCGGCGCCGACGGCGGGGGTGCGCGCGGCGTGGCTGGCGATGCTCAGAAGGGACGCCGAGCGGGAGAGCGGGGGGAGGGGCTCCGTGGACTCCGCGGCCACTTCGGGTCTGAGAGGCAGTGGGTATGGGGGCCATGTCAGTCCATGCATTCACGAGGCAGCTGCCCACCATGCCCCCCCTTTCGCCACGCACCCGCTGGCTTCGAAGGCGTCGCACACCACGCGGTCCCTGTGGGGAGTGACCTGGAACACCTTCTGCACGTCGTACTGCCACAGGAAGACGTCCTGGCCCCCGTAGTACTCGATCCTCTGCCGGTTCGTCGTGGCGTCGGTCCAGGCCTTGATGGGCATGTCGAGGGGCATCGGCTGCACTTGGCTCACGTAGGGGAGGGAGTAGGTGAGGGCGACTTCGTACGAAGACGCGTACTGAGGGGCCGGGGGCACCGGAGACGGCGTCGGCTTGGGGCCAGGCGGGGACGGCGAGGGGCCTGCGTGAGACACGGGACACCGTGTGGGTCGAGGCACTGACTTCGGCAATGCGGGACGCGCGGTACAAAACGCATGAACTCACCGGGGGACGGACCATCGCTGGGGTCGGGAGTGTGATGGTGGTGCTTCTGAACCTGCGGTGTGCATGAAGCGAAAAGCTTGATTTACTCGTCGGCGAGTCAGCAACTCCACCTCAAGACATGAAGTGGCGTATAACGAGCAACCCAGGGAACAGGTGCAGCTTCATGCCGTGCGCGGCGCGCCGTCCGCTCAGCCGCGCAGATACAGCTCTGACAGATTATTTATGTCACAAAGGAACGCAGGGCATCCACAACTCGCCTCAATGGGGACGCGCAAGGCCATCGTCCCGGCCGCGAGAAGCGACAGCCAGGCGAGGCCGGCCATCGCGCGGTGCGCACGCTGCATCGCGTACGGACACCCTCCTTGCCGATGGCTCGATGCTCAGGCCGATACGGGGGTCGGCAGGCGAGAACGAGAGGGTAGCGCGCCAGGCGCGGAGCCCTCGGACGACGCGAGGCTGGTGCAGGCCCGTGGCGGTCGCTGAGCGAAGCAGGTGGCCTACGGGCTCTGCGACAGCTTTCTCGTAGCGTCTCCCAGCCACGTGACCAATGACGACGGCAAGGGCGGTGTTCTCATCCTTCCACATCACTTCTGACGCGGGCAAACCGTCTCCTTTGTGCTCCTGCGCTGGGCTCGCGGCCACGAGTCGCCAAAGTCGCACCTGAGCGTGGTAGGCGCTGCAACCTCGTCGGGTGCCGCCGTGGATGGGCAACGTCCCCGCAGTCTCCGCAGTGAGCCCTCAGCCCTTCTGCGCGTGCGACGATGTACAACTTGAACAAAGAGGTGACGGCAACATGCCCTCTGCCTGGACGGGGCCTGCTGCAGAGCGCAAAGGAGCTTTCTCCTTGAAAAACGGCTCTCCCCAGCGAGCGGGGTCGCCTGGAGCTTGTGCGCTCGCTTCAGCTGTGACTTTGTGCTCTTATCAACACCGGGAATCGAAGGGTCCGGGCTGTTTTGGCTCCCTTGCGCCGCACGCCTTCCCGCCCGAGAGTTGGGAAATTTTCGCTCGTGCGGCGCGCGGGAGACCGCTTTCGCGCGTTTCTCACATTTGCATAGCATCGTTGTACTAATCGTGTCCTCTGGGCGGGTGCCGGTCGCCGGCATTTTGAAGGGGATGGCTCAACAGCCAGCCGGACTTTCTCGTCGACCGGGCCCCGGCATGTTCTTAAAGTGCCGCCTGCACATTGCTGTCCGCCTCCCGCGACCGCAGGTGTCCCGCGTAGAGCGCGAGGTGGTCGACTTGCTGCGCAGCATGAACTCGGGCGAGGCACTCCCCCTCGCCCAGCCGGCCCCGACGCGCTTTTCGACCCAGCGCAAGAGCTCCTCCGGGCATTCACGTAGGGAAGCTCTCAGCGGCGAGGCACCCCCGGGGGACGAGGCGGGGGCCGCGCACGTCGGTGAGCCACCGTCTCTCGGCAGCGTCTCTCGACCGGCATGCCGGACGCTGACGCTGCTTCGCCTGTGGACCCCCGTACCGCCCGTTGCTGCTGCTCATGCAGGGTCTTCCGCAGAAGACCTGGACTCTTCGAAGGAGAACCTTGTTTGCTCGGAGGAGCTTTCTCCCTCGGACCAGATGCCCAGCAGACTGCCGACCCAGCACTCCATGCCCTTCACGGTGCTGCGGCAGCGCCAGCCCCGCCGTCACGCGTTGAGCGATGTCACGAACGCGGAGGCACCCTCGTCGCCCTTCGGACAGCGCGGCGCGGGCGTGCTGCTGGAGATGGCCCGGGGGAGGGGGGCCGCGCAGGCTACGGAGGCTGGGAGGGGAGTCGGGAACGCTGCCGGCCCGAGGCCGATGGAGCGGTGGGGTGCTAAGCGCCCGCGGAGCACGGACACGGTGCTTTCAGAGGAGGACGACACCGCCCCGAGTCCGCACGACACGGCCGCCAGGGTGGCAGCCACGACGGGTCCCCCCAGCGTGGCGCCTCCCGCCTCGCTGCGGGACACGGCTGCAAGCCCCATGCGCCCGCGGGTGGCGGGGCCCTCAGGAGGGGGGAGCAAGATGACCCCGAAGACGCAGTGGAGGCGAGGGTGCAACGAGCGAGCCGCACGCTTCGGCTGACTGCAACTGCTTCTCAACCACCGTTGGCGTCCCACGCTGTATGCAGGGCGGAGTTGGCTGGGAGCCTGGAGTCAACGCTGCGGTTGCTGGAAGAGAGGGTGCCGACTCCCCAGCTGGACCAGATGGGGGACTTGCCGCTGGTGCGGTGGGTCCGTCTGGTCGGGGCGAACGCTTTGGCACGGGCAGCGGCCATGCAAGTGACGTTGAGGGGCATCGAGGAGGAAGAGCTCGCCCTCAGCAAGGCGGAGGCCGACATCGAGCCCGAGCTGTTGCCACTCTTAGCGGAGGCGTACCGTGACACGCGGGAGGTGAGCGTGTGGCACCGCCTGTTTCCCGAGTCACACTCTCGTCGCGTTGATCATCGCCGCAACTCCTTTGTCGCCATCGTCCCCGCAGGTGCTGTCCCGGGAGCACACCCTCCTGCAGAGCACTCTGCGGGTGTTAGACTTTGTGGCGCCGCTCGCGAGGGACAGTGTGCCTCCAGAGGTGCGCGCGGCACTCCTGCTTGGCGGCGGCAGGGTACCCGAGACCCTTGGGCCGAACGTGGGTGCGGAGGTCGTCAGGGCCGGGGCGCTGGCGAGGAATGTGATGGACGGGTTTGCCAGGCGTGCGCGCGACATTCGCGAGCAGTCGGGGGCCGGCGTTTCACGGTCGTCGCCTGGCACGGCCGAGGACCCTCCCAGGCGCCCGGAGGGCGGTGTGAGCCTGAGGACGACGGTGGAGGCTGCGGGGACCACGACGCCGGTCTTGGCTCCGGCTGAGCGCGCCCGGACGTGCGTTCGCGTGCGGGAGGCTACGGAGACGCCAGTGGCGGGCCAGGCGCACGTGCCGGCTGCCCTGGGTGGCGCGGCGGGGAACCTGACCATCGCGCGGCCTGTGGCACCGGTGCTATTCCCTGCCGTGGACCTGGCGTCGCTGATGCCCAAGCTGTACCCGGCGACGGGGCCAGGCACGGTCCAGGCGACGCCCGCCGCGCTGGCGGGGAACCTGAGGACTGTGCAGGGGGGAGCGGCGAGCGCGGCGTTGGACCCAGAGTCCGTCGCGGGCAAGCGACTCTCGTTCGGGTCGCCCTCGGGTCTGACACCGCTGGCGACGGGCCAGGCCGGGCAGGCGGTGACCGTGAAGGCAACGCCAGGGGCGGCCATCGGGCATGGGGCCAAAAGGCAGGCGCTGGCCACGCCGCCCACGGATCCTGTGGGGAGAGTGGGCCGTGCCCCCGCGGCCGATGGCAGCCAGGGCGGGGGGCGCTAACGATAGCTCATGCCGAGCTGTCTACGCTCCTTGAGAGGCCGGCTCAAAGCCGGATCGTTACATGTGACACCTCTCATGACGCACTTCAAGATGCACATTGCGCAGGATTGAATGCCCCATCCATGCGATTTCTTGTGTATCCTCGAGGTCTCAGAGGCTGGCGCCACTGCCGAGCCAAGACGCGATGTCCCACATAGCGTCTGCCGCCAGCTCTGCGAGGGCAAAACAGGAGAGGTCCTCAGTTAGCAACTGAGCCTGATCTTGCAAGAAACGCCGGCGTTGTGTCACAGCTGACGGCGGCTACCAGCAGCACCTCGCGCAGCACCTCACCGACAGCATCCTCCGTGCCCAAGCCAGCCGGTACGGTCACGTACCAGCCGAGCTCCATGTGCGACCTCCAGGAATCGCTGCCGGGCCCGTCAGTCAAGTCAGTGCTACCCGTCAGGCTTCTCCGCACCACCTCCTCAATCCCCTCGATGTTCGGAAGCCGCACTAGCAAGGGCTCGTCCATGGTCCACGGCCGGCCCCTGCGTTTCTCCAGATGTGGGGGAGAGGATGCTTGCACAATCCGTAGCAGAAAGGGTGGGGCGTATACGGGTTCCCCAGCGGCAAGAAGTCACCCCTGCCCGCCAGTTGGTTCCGTGTCTTCGTCGGACGATGCGCTCTCGGCCTCCAACACCACCACACGGCACTGGAGGCTGCCCGCCATCCGCACGCAGCGCCGGAACAGGTCCGGCATCGACATGTCCGCGTCCACCACCACCGAACGCCGTCGTCGGACGAGGCTGAGGGCGGCTTCCAGCACGCCACTGCAGATGCGGGTGGAAGGCGGGCTCGCGCATGTGTGCCGCACAGACATGCTGCACAGGCACGAGCAGGGCACGGCGTCACCTGCTAGGTGCGTCTCCCTCTGCCACGGCGGCCCCATCAGTTCCTCGCACGATAGGCCAGGCCAGGGACTCTCCGAGGCTCGAGGCCAGCGACGACGCCCTTGGCCCAGCAACGAGCACTACGTGTGGGCTGTCACGGGTGAGGTGCCGAGCCACGAGGGATAGAGGACCTGGCTGCTCCTCCGGGACTACGACCGCGGAATTCATGGCCACCCAAGCTCCACCCTGTGCCCATTCCTCCCTACACCATTCCTCATCGTCCACCTCCGTGCTGTTGTCTAGGGATGCAAGATTGCGGGTCCCAGACGGCGCCTCCTCCATGGACGGCGCGGCCGAACGAACGCATTGCCAAGTACGAGAACTGCGCCTGCTGCTAGGTGCGCAAAAGAGCCTGAGGCCCGTCGCGACAGGCCCCACGGCGCGGGGCACGGCATTCCAGGCCATGCCGCCTTCCAGGGTTTCACGTCACGTCCGATCCGAGCGATGGCAGCAGTTCTGTGGACGATGTTCCTACGAGGAGCACCCAACAAGCCTTGTGCATCGACCCGGCGCTCGGTTTTCTGGCTAGGGTTTTGCTCAAAATCCTCGGCAGTCCCCAGCGCGTCGCGGGTCCGTCACGCATATCGACGCCTTTGTTCGGTCTCGCGGGGGATGTCCTGCGGGTCAACTCGGGCGGTTGGCCGTGACCAAGGAGGCCTTCGGCATGCGGTGACATGCACCCTTCCGTTCGTGCTCGTTTTTGGCGGCTCCTGGCTTGAGCGGCGGCGCCAGGCAGCAGTCTCTTCGGCGGACCGAGTCCCGGTCCTGGCTGCCGGAGGGAGGGGCGGGGATGGACGTCATCGTCGAGTCTTTGGTCCGGAGGCGGTGGCCCGGCGTGGAGGACCTGGAGCTCGTCTTGGCAGGTGCGCGTTGCGTCCATGCCCGGCAGATTGGCGCTCCGCAGATTGGCAGCGGCCAGGAGGCGCGGGGGCGTAACTGGGCCCGGGATCGCACGAAACGTTTTTTAGCATTATCTGCGAGCGCTTGGCGCGTCGCTGGCCGTCGGGGCCACGCGCCGTGCGTGCCTCCTCTTGCTTTCCAAACGGCCGCCCGTCCACCCGTCCCTCGCGCGCCACACTCTCCCGCAGGTCAACTCGACATCGCCACGGACTTCATCTACCTGGAGAACATCCGGGGGGACGTGCGCGTGCCGCGCATGCTCGTCACGGCCGTGCAGTGCCTCGCCATATGGGGCTGCCTGATTGAGGTGGTCCGCATGGCGTGGCGGCACCTGGTGGTCAACAGCAAGGCCGTGAATCGCAACTACGGCGGCAACAACGTGCGGGTCGGGAAGCCGAGTCCGCGACTGCTCTTCGCGTGGTGGGCGGCGCTCCTCCACTCCGCGCCCCAGGTCGCCCTCCTCGCCTACGTGGAGAACAGCCGCAACACGTTCGGCTCCGGCGGGTCCTTCACCATCGCGGCCTTCCTCAGCCTCGCCATCGCCTGCATCAACCTCTTCCTCGCCCAGTGGTACATGCTCAAGGCCCTCGGTTACCCGTGCCTCCCCACCTGCTGCGTGGTCCTCGCCAACTACACGGTCGATGACAGCGCGGGGCAAACGCTTCTCCACGACGCCGCGGGGTCCGGGGACCTGCCCCTGGTGAAGCACCTGCTGTACCGGTGCAAGGCGCGCATTGACGCCAGGAATCTGCGGGGGCAGACGCCTTTGCACATCGCCGCGGGGTGAGGGAGCGGGGGTCGTGGGCGTGCGACCGTGCGGTGCCTGTCATGACCCGACGTTCCCGACGCGCCTTGCACCTGCCCCGTCCGCGCAGGGCTCCCGAGGATGTCAAAGGCGCTCTGGCGTGCGTGTCCTTCCTCATGTCGGCTGGGGCAGACGTGGGGGCGATGGACATGGAGGGCCGCACCCCCCTGGCCGTGGCCGCCGCGTGAGTGGCGCAGGGGGGGCACGCGGGGGCTCGCCGCGCATGCGAACTGGTGACCACCGTGACACCCTTCCCCTCCACGCCTGCGCAGCCTGGGGACGGAGGCGACGATCAAGTGCCTGGTGACGGATGGCAAGGCGGAGATCCACACGACGGACAACGCGGGCATGACTCCGCTGCACCTGGCGGTCTGGTGAGCCGCGCGCCCAGCAACGCTCGTCTGACATCAGCGGAGAGCGCTAGAGCATTGACGAGCTCCCCACCCCTTCGGTTGCAGGCACGGCCACGCGGCCAACACGCGCGTCCTGATCGGCTTCGGCGGCGCGAACGTCAACGCCGTCGACTACCTGGGGCGCACGGCTCTCCACTGGTGCTTGTGGTGAGCCCAAGCGTAGCGTCGCTGTGAGAGAGTGTCTGTATGGTGCTGCGTCTCTGCAGCCACCTCTCATCTCTGTCATGTGGTTCTTCAGGACGGACCGGGAGGACCTGGCCAAGACCCTCGTGGGAGCCGGAGCGGACGTCAACTGCGCCGACAGCCAGGGCAAGACGCTGCTCCACATCGCGGCCGAGAGGCGAGTGGGGCAGCAGAGGGCGCTTTGCCGCATTCACGGAGCGTATTACGGCCGCAAGCGCACCCTCTCCCATGGCGATTCGCCCGCGCCCTCGTCCCCGCAGTTCCAGCCCCGCCCTGTCCCACGTCGCGCTGGCCACGGTCCTGGTGGACTCGCTGGGGGCCGACCCCAACAAGCGGGACCGCCACCGCCGCACCCCGCTGATGCTGGCCATGGGCGCCAAGGCCCGCGACGAGGCGCTCGTGGCGTTTTTGGCGGACCGGACGGCGCCGGGCGGGGACGCCAACTCGCGGGCGGGTGCCTTGAGCGCGGCGCCGTCGGCCCCAGGCACCCAGGCGCCGTCCCGGGTGCCGTCCCGGGCACCGTCGCGCGCGGGGTCGCGGGCGGGGGATGCCGATGGGAAGGCGCCCGCGAAGACGGCGCCGACGGTCGACGCGGGGTCGTCGCGGCGTGTGGCGCCGGCGGGGTGGCCCTCGCATGCGGCAAGCGAGGACGCGGGTGGGGACTCGGACGGCGGCAGTAGCCGTCACGCGGCGCCCAAGAGCTGCTACAGCTCGCAGGACCTGAGGGGGAGCCGGGGGGAGGAGGAATCCCCCCCTCGTCCCCCGCGGCCCCGGGCGGCGTCGTCCCTGCGCACGCACCTCCTGCAGGCGCAGATCCGGGCGTCGGGGCTCGCGGGCGCGGCCGCTCCCGACGGCTCCGAGGCGGCGTCCGTGTCCCGCATCGCCGTGGCGCCCGCGGTGGTGCCCCGCGAGAGCTCGGCCGCCTCGGTGGCGCAGACGTTTGCGTCGTCGTCGTCGCGGCGGCCGTCGCTGGTCAGCTGCGATGGTGACAGCGGCAGGGGGCTAGGGGCGGACGTCGCGAGCGGGAGCGGGGCCGAGGGGTCCCCCGGGTCGCGGCCGGGCTCTAGACGTGGGTCGCAGGCCAGCGGGTGGCTGTCGCGCATGCTGAGCCAGCGCCGCGTGGCGGACGAGGGCATGGCGCTGTCGGAGGCGGAGGGGTCGCCGAGGCCGGGGGGCCTGGCCCTCGCCATGACGAGCTGGGAGTTCAAGGGCGGGCTGGGCGGTCCAGTATGCGGCGTGGGCGGCGGGAGCGCGGGGAAGGGCGGCAGCAGGAAGGGCAGCTCGGGCGTGGAGGCGGCGGCCGGCACCCGGCGCGGAGGGGAGAAGGCGGGGAGTTCCGGGCAGGCGACGGACAGGAGCGACGGCGACGGCAGTGGGGAAGTGGATGGGGCCGCGCGTGGCTTGACGGTGCGGAACGAGAGCGCCGCGGAGGGCGATCGCCCGGGGGAGGCGGCGCCGCGTGCCCCCGCGGGGTCGGCGTCTGCGCTGACGGCGGCGTTGTTGTCGCGCGAGGTGGCGCCGATCGGTGCCGCGGAGGGCCTGCGGCCGTGGACGCGCGAGGGGGCCCCGGGGCCGGCCGTCGTCCCCGCGGCTCTCGTGGCGTCGGCCCAGTCCTCGCAAGCGTCCGGCAACGAGGAGCTGGAGAAGCTCGAGTCGGTGTACGGCAGCGTGGGGGCCTACTCGGGCCTGGGCTCAATGGTGGAGGGGGAGGGCGCGGGCGACGGCGGCGCGGACGGCCTGTCGTCGCTGCTGGGGTCGGAGTACGAGGGGGCGGAAGAGGGCGCGTGGCCGGGAGGGGCTGCGGAATCGGACGCGTCGGCTGGGGAGCCGGGCCCGGAGGTGCCGCAGGGTGCGGGGCAGGAGGGGGGCGGGGGCAAGAAGCCGAAGAAGAAGCGGAGCAAGAAGCGGCTGGCGCGCAAGGCGTCGAAGAAGCAGCCCGCGACGGAGGCGGGGGAGCGGCGGCCGGGGAAGAGCCCCTCTCGGAAGCGGGGCCAGCTGAGCAAGGGGCCCACGCCCAAGAAGGGGGAGTTGGAGACCGCCGCGGGGCAGCCCCGGGCCCCGGTGAGCAAGCGGCCCACCCCTAGCAAGAGCGACATGGACCGAGCCGCCCGGGGGTGACCGACGATGACGCCGGCGTTGGATGCGTTCCCACGCGGCGACTGACGCGCCGGGAGGTGCGCAGGGCCGCAGCGAAACAAAACTGGCTTAGGAGCCTGGCTGGAAGGCTCGCCGCTGTCGTCCCGGTAATACCCTTTAGGATGACCCCTAGGCGACCGTGGGCTGCTGGCGTTGTGGGTGCACTTTCCGTGATCCATGCCCGCCTTACATGACAACAGGAGAGGCAATGGCGACTCTCTGTTCATTCTCTTTGCCACCACCGCAATCCTATTTACTGCAGGCCTGTCCGTCTTAGAAAGATGTGTTCGTGCGAGACGATGCTTGGGTTGCTGTGCACGCAATGGTACCCAGGATAGAAGGCGAAGTAGTGTCGGGTCAGTGCTCTTGTCGATTCGCAGTGCCTCGTTGCCGAATGTGGACCCGGCGACCTTTTCTACCGCCACGCGGCCGTGCGCCGCTTTTTTTCCAGCCAGGTATCGAGCAGCATACTGTAGTTCCAACGTCGGAGAACGCAGACAGCGACCGATGTCCGCATCGGAGGTCACGCGGCTCGCACGAAGCAGCTTGACTCACGCAGAGGCAGCCCCGCTGGCGCAGACGCGCCTGGGCTAACAAGAGAGCCCTACCTCGGCTGCCGGTCGTACCCTGGCACGCGCCACTTAATGGCGTCCCGCACCGCCCCATCGGTGAGGACCTGCCACTTGGGGGCGCGGCCCGGCGCCAACGCGGCCGCCCATCCCAGCAGGGAGGGCAGCCACCCGCCCTGCGTCTGCTCCCCCACTGCGGGCAAGCGAAGACTGACGCACGTCGCGCCACCCTGTGCTGCCGCCGTGTTACACACTGCCGCAGTGTGTACCCAGTCCGCCGGCACCGTCATGCTCGCCTTTCTTCCGGTTCCTCTCCATCCACTCCTCCGCCTCAGGGAGGCCCACGAACGCCACCGCAGTGAAGAAGGCGTTGGCCAGGCACTCGGGCAGCACTGAGACGCGGGGCTCTGAGGAGGCAGGGGCATTCGAAACGAAGCTGAAACACACATCGCAAGGTTTGCCGGCGAACACACATGGGCCCTTTAAATCACTGGCCCATCGCAGCTGGGCTCACCGTGGTCGGCAACGGCTTTGGATGCCCGCACGAACTCAGTGAAGCACTCGGTGGCCATGCCAGGGAGCGGCGCGTATATCTGGCTGCGGGCGGGGCAATGTAAAAGTCGTGGCATCTATCCAAAGCCGAGAGCAACGGAGAGTATGTCATGCTGCCCACGACAGGCCTGCTCACCACAGCGCGGCAGAGGCAGTGAAGCACGCGGTGGGGTGCAGCCGGGGGAACACGCAGACGCGGAAGGCGCGCTCGGCATCCACGCGGAGCCCCAGCCGCAGCGCCAGGAGGCCCAGGTGGAGCCAACCGGACTGCGCGCGATAGGTAGGGTGAGCGGAGTCGCAAGGGTCTTTGAACCGCACAGTCACCATCCTTGCCCGACACCCTCGTGTCGCCCTCGCCTGTGAGTAGGCTGGCCCCACGCGTGCCACGTCCTGGTCGTCGTCCACGCGGGGCGCACCCCGCCTCGCCCCGTCCACCAGGCCACCCCACGAGTTGCCCGACTCGGACCCCTCGTTGTACCGGCGGTCCACCTCGAGCTGCAGCCACGGGTGCCAACACACGATGGGGGACTACTCCTGTGCCGCACCTGAGGGCTCTGTTATCCGCCCACTCACCCTGCAGCTCTGCTCCTCCTCCGTCTCGTCCCACTCATTCAGCGCCTGCACGTCGTTCCACAGTGCCACGCACACCTCGTCAAACCACTGCGGGAGTCGGAAGTCGACCCAGTCGTTGTTCCCTAACCTCTTGGCAAAGCAATCGTGCGTGGAGTCAGCCACTTACCGGACTGATAGGGACCTTGGCCAGTGGCACATCCACCTCCCCCCCACCGTCGGCACCCTCCCCCTCCTCCCCGGCTAAGCTGCCACCCCCTGGCGCACCAGAGATGACCCGCACGCTCCCCGCGCTCTCGCTCCCAGCCTCGCTCGCTCCGACACCCTCCGCAGTGCCCATCACTTCCAGCCTCGGCCCTGGCCCCGGCCCACTCGCTTCGCTGATTTCTGCCCCGGGCCTCCCTTCAGGGAAGCTCCTCACTTTTGGATCCACCGACCCGCGTGCCCCCCTCTCTTTGACCCGCTCCCTCGGTGCTGTGCCCTCGCCCCCACCCTCATCTCCGCTCTCGCTTGAACGCGTGCCCGCCGACTCCGCTTGGCCTCTGCCCTCACCCACGACCTTCCCTCGCCCCGCACTGGGACGCCCCACCCTCCCCATCCCCAACGCTGCCAGCGCCGATCCCTGCAGCTTCGCCCCGACCCGCCTCCCGGCCCCTGGTACAGTCGTGCCCCTGGCATCGCCCATACCCACCTCTGCGCTCCCCTGCGCCCCTTCCCTGTCCCCCTCGTCACTCTCCCCGCCACTCTCGTCCTCGCTGTCGTGTCCCCCCCCTCTGGGCCGACTGACGATGTACTCCTCACCCTCATCCCCCCCAATCCCACTTTCGTCATCCGTGCCCTCGCTGCCATCGCCCGACCCCTCCTCACCCCCCTCGTACCCCTCCGGCCTCTCCCACTGCGTGACCCCCAGCGCCGCGTTGTGGTAGTACCTCTGCCCCTCCGCTGTCACATACGCCACCCACGCGCTGGCAGCATCCGAGACGGCAGCGGTCGGCGACTCGGCACGCTGTCCGGACTCGGGCGCCCTCCCCGCGCCTACGTCCTCCCCGCCAATTCTCCTCCCTCCACCTGCTGCCCTCTCTGCCATTCCCCCCCGCCCCCGCACCCCCTTCGCCCTGTCCGCAATCGCCTCCAGCGCCCTCCCCAGCTCCGCCAGCTCCTCCCGCCCCCCCTCGGCCGCCAGGCGCCCCAGCTCGCCCGCGACCCTCGCCTGCGTCAGGTCCCAGAACAACACCCCCCGGCTGCGGCCCACGTGGGGGTCCCGGCGGCCCTCGCCCTCCATGCCACCGCGCTCGCGGCGGCCCACGTGCCTCGCCGACGCGTCACCCACGTCCTCTCGCTCCTCCTCAGCAAAGGCGATCCCAGCCGCCCCCTCCGCCTCTGCCCGCCTGCCCCCCCTGCCCCCGCCTGTGGCCCTGGCCTCGTGCCTGGCGAACGCCCCCTCCTCCTCCGCGCCCTCGTCCTCCTCGCCCCGCCCCTCGGCCCCGTGGCTCTCCATCAGCGACTGCCCCATGAGGTCCGCCTCCATGAAGAAGCACGCGGCCCTGGCACGCGTGAAGGCCAGCCACCCGTGGCGCTCCACCACCACGGCCAGGACGTCATACACGGCCTGGATGGCTGCGGCAGTGGGAGAGATGAAGTGGTCGGAGGCCAGGCACGCGACGAGTCGGTAAACAACGGACGCGGCAGGCAAAGAGGTCGCATGCGGGATGGCCTAGGGAGCAACACGACAGGCGCCGAGGCACACGGCATCCGGCGCTGCCGACCCACCTGCCGGTCCCGCCCGCGACATGGCCACGCGGGGGCAGTCGTCCAGCACCCAGTGTGCGGCAGGCATCAGCTGCGCGCCCGGCAGCGTCGCCAGCCGCTCCGCCCCCGGCCACATCAACTCCGCAGCCACAACGTCCGCTGCGGCCTTGGTCGGGGCCGGGACGAGCGACGCATCGTAGGCGCCCGCGTGCGTGGTGTCGAAGGGGAGCGGGCAGGCGGTCCCCAGAGCCGTAATCGGGTCCGGGTTCGGAGGCGGGGGGCAGCTGTCGAGGATGTGGAGGGCCGAGTGGAGGTGGCCGGCGTCGAGGTCCAGGCGGGCCGAGAGAAGCCACAGGGGGCGGGCCGGATGGGGCAGCGCGGCCTGCGGGGACGGAGCGTGTGCGGAGGATGCCTGTGGGGTGCACAGCTGTACATAACTGTGGCCGCAAGCGTCACAGACGCGCACCTGCAGCTCCCGCGCCGCGTCGCAGCACTCGGCCGCGCCCTGGGCGTCCCCTCCCGCGAGCCTCGCCTCGCCCATGGCCACCTGCAGCGCCTGGGCTGTGGCAAGCAGGCCCTCTGCCTCCTGGTCCACGGGGCAGGCGTCCCAGAGGGGGCGCAGAAACCTCGCGCACCCCAGCCGGCGCGCCAACTCTGCGGAGGAAGGGGAAGAGGCGGAAGCACGCTGGCGTGCACAGACCACGTGTCCCCACAGGCGCATGGGCAGTCCACTTCGCGCGCTCTTCACCCCGCTGCGCCCCGCCCGGCCGTCCCAGACAGCTCCCCGGGTCCTCGCACGCCGTCAGCGCCTCTTCGAGCAGGTGGTAGCCCAGGTCCCGGTCCTCCACCTGCAACCACGCGTCGTCGGCAGCGCTGGCGTCGCCTCCCCCGCGGCCGCCATGCTCGGGGGTATCCGAGGTGTCGAGGGCGCCGTCGCGGAGGGCGCGGCTGAGGGGGAGGGCCGCCGAGGGCCACAGGGGCGCGAGCTGGGCCAGGAGGCGCGCCCCGGCGTCGCGGCTGCGGGAGCGCAGCAGGAGGTGGGCGAGGGCGCAGGAGAGGGACTCCATCTCGGCCGCGCAGCTCCCGCGGGCGTCGTCCCAGGGCGCGGCCAGGCGGTGCTGGCGGGCGGCCAGGGCCCCCGACTCTGCCAGGGCGACCAGGGAGGCGTGGAGCACGCGGGACTCTGCAGGGGCACGGGGACAGGTCCTAAAAAGGCGCAGGAGACGCGAGGGAAGGGGGCAAGACAGCGCCGGGCAGTCACCGTGCCGGGGGGACTCGAAGAGGGGCGCAAAGACGCGGACGGTGGGGTCTGCCTTGGCGGCCGCCGGGGCGTCGACCATCAGCCACCGGGCGGTGCCGGACACCACGGCGCCGGACCACCACGCGGGGTCGACGTTGGGCGTGGCCCCTGCGGGTGTCTGCGCCTTGCAGGAAACGCCCCCCGGGAGGAGCATGGCCACGCGGAGGTCCGTCTGGCTAAAGGCGTCGTAGGTGCAGTAGACGCCGCCTGTGATGCGCAGGGTGCCGCGCAACTCGTGCGTGCGCGAGAGAGCCGACACAATTGCCCCAGGAACGCTGCATGGGGTGGAGGGGAGGCACGGTTACCGTGGCACCAAGAAGAAGTGAGGGTTCGAAGTGCGGGTCCTGGAACACTCTTACCCGGCCTTGGCTGCGGCCACCTGGGCGTTCACGAGGTCCGCAAAGTAGGCCGCCACCTCCGCCTCGCTCACGGGCAGCTTTCCAAGGACCCTGGGGGAAGGGGTTCAGGCGCTGCCTCCAGGGAAACGGCACTCGCGGACGCACGCGCCGCCATTGCAAACAAAACCGTTGCCGGAAGGCAGTCGCGCGGGCCCCGAAGCCGCGCGCACCAATGGTAATAGCCTTTGGGCTCAGGCGGGGGCTCGTCCTGCGCCGCATTCTCCTCAGGAACGCTGTCAATCTTCTGTACCGGCGAGGAGATTGCGATGTGTCATGCGCGCGGGCATCGGCATGGCTAGGAGCGCGCTTGGGAGAGTCTTCGCATGGGATGCGATCACGTCCTTTGAAGCTCCAGACGGGTAAGCGCTAGCCGACGCCAGCAGCCACGCCAGTGCTGAGGTCATGCTCTCCGGCATCGACACGAGCGCTGCTGCGCCAATTTATCCTCGCCTGGAGCCACACCAGGTCGGGCGGGCCGACGCAACCCTCGCGACGGGCACGCGCGATGGCGGCATCCCGCGCGAGGATGCTCTCCCCAAACTCCGTCTCGACATGCTCCACAAGTCCCGGAATGGCGGCCATTAGACTTCATAACAACCTTTCCATTAAGAATAAGGGTGGGGAACCCGGTGTCACCGGGTCGCGTGCCAGCGTTCCAGTTTGAAGATGCCACGCTGAAGAAGACAAAGCAGAGAAGCGCCGCGCGGGCTGGTGCGAGGGCAAGTTGAGTTTCTCACAGACTGACCCTGCGGCACGAAAGCTGCGCTTGCCAATCTCAAGCGAAGTGGGGCCCCCGCCATTGTCAACACCACCTCTCATGTTTTTGAGGGTCACCTGTAGAAGCAGGAGTTGCCGTGTCTTGCCGCGTACCCTCCAAGGACAACACGGCGAGCCTGGGTGTTTCAACTGCCCATCATCGCCCTTACGCTCTTACTCACTAGACGCGCCCCCTTCCGCATGATTGATGCCGTGCCTGCACGTCACGCGCTACGACGGACGTGGTGAGCGCTTGGCGGCCTCTGCAGGTGCATGTCCGTCATGGTCGAGGAGACGAACAGCCTCCCTCATCACCCTCGTCTTGTACCTGTCGCATCGTCACATCGCCTCTGGTGTCTTCCATGCAGGCTGGGCCGATGGAGAGCGCTGACACCGCGCAAAGGGTCTTCTGCTCTCCCTCCTGTGCGCGCGGCGCCGACGTCCCATCGCTCTCTGGCGGATGCTGCAGCGGGGGACGCCCGCCTGGGCTACGCCGACCTAAAGCGAGCCGCAGCGTTCGCGCGCCTGTCCGGGCTCTGCTACCTTCCGAGGGCACGCGTTGGCCATGCTCTGAGCGACCTGCATGGCACGCTCGTCGCCGCTGGCTCCACTCCCCACACCTCGTGGATTGTCGCCGACTGTGATGTCCCTGTGCCCCCCGAGGGTGGCGCCAGCGTCTCCAGCCGGATCCCGCACCGGTGCGAGCGCGTCGTCCTGTTCCGCGGCGCGTCATGGAACGCCGAGCAAGTGGATGCGTGGGCACTCTGGCGGCGCCTGGGGGACTTCTGGCCCGCCGACTTCTTGCCGGATCGCACGCAGCCCCGCGGCGCCCTGGTCGCGCACCGCGGCATCGCGGGAATCCTCGACGAGGTGTGGCCAAGCGTGGCGCCCCATCTGACGAGCGTGGCGAGGGAAGCGGAGGAAGAAGGCACTTCGGCTGAAGGAGACCGGCCAATGGGTGCCGTCTCCTTTGCGGGCCACTCTTTGGGCGGGTCGTTGGCGCTCCTCGCCGCAGCGCGGATGCAGCTGGACCTCATGCGCCGCACGGGCGCCTTGCCGTGGGTGTACCAATTCGGGGCCCCGCCGGCCCTGGCCCACAAGGATGGAGGCGGGGCGCTCCCGGCAGCGGCTGCCGCGGGTCTCGACCCGCACTGCACCCTCTCCTTTGTTCTGGACAACGACCTCGTGCCGCGCGCCTTCCTCCACGTCGACCCCGGTGCGGCTCCTACCACTGCATGCATCACCGAGGTCATCTGCGAGGCCATGTTCCAACGCGTGGATCAAACACGATTCCACTGTCGACTGCCCGCAGTGTACCGCGCGCTGCTCTCCCGCGCCCCGACCTCTGTGTCGCAGCTCATGCGGCTGCGGGAGTACCTGTGGGGCCCCAACGTGCCACTTTCGTCCCGGCGGTTTCTCTTCGAGTGCACGGGCCAGTCGCTGCTGCTGCGCTGGGACGAGCGCCTCGGCTACCGCGTTCAGCGCGTGCATGAGGAGCAGGTCGGGAATATGCTTCAGATCGAGGTCAAGGAGGGCGTGGAGGGCGTGTGGCAGCTCGTGCGCTCGATCCTGGTGAGAAAAGTGCATGGACGATGCACTCGATGGGCGCAAGGGGTACCAGGCACGCAAGCTGCATGCAGTAAATAACAAAGCAGGTGTCATGGTCGCCTGCCTCAGGACCACCACCACGGCTCATACGCCCAGGAGCTGGAGATGGCGGCATTAGGCCTGCAAAGGACGGGAGGGCGGGTGTAGCTCAACGGCAAAGGCGAGGCGGAGGCGGCTGGGGAGGGCGCTGCTGCCTTGCGCGGGCGGGGCCGACGGCGCTGCTGCTGGGGGAAGTAGCGCGCATCGCAGGCGCTTGTAGATCGCCGCGCCACGTCCTTAGAGCCGTCGGGTAGATGTGCGTACGCGCACTGGTAGGTATTTCAGCGTTTCGCTGAGTGTTAAACTGGTTGTGTACTTGCAAAACCCGGCTCGCACCGCGGAGTGCCGTATTCGAGGGACGGTGAGTTGTCGTGCGACAGACGGTGCGATCGATGCGCATAGCGTCGCGTCTCGCTCCCGAGGAGCGCGGCTTCCGGCCAACATTGGACAGGCCGTTTCCGCATTGGCTGCGTCTTTCAGGAGCCCCACCGGATCAGGATAGCCGTCATAAGTGAGCATGAAGTGCAGAGAAGCAGTCGGCAAGGCAAGTCGCGGCGGATAGCGGGGCGCGCGCGGAGGAAGCAGCACCCCCCCACGCTGCGCTGGACTCCCGCCTGCGCAGGCGTGGAGAGCCATCTCCCGACGGGACAGCGACGCCGCCAGCCGTTAAAAAGTACAGTTTGTGCTGACGGGCCTCCAGCGTGGCCTTCTCGTGGACACGGCGGTCAAGGCGGCTCTGATCAAGGCAGTGCTGTTTGGCGTGGTCCTCCGCTCCCTGATCTCGTGGAAGTCGTGGCGCACGCTGGCCCAGGGAAGCCCCATGGGCATCGTGCCGTGCGTGGATCCGGAATGCCACGGCATGACCATGCTCTTTGCGTGCGTCGCCCTGGCCACCGCGGAGGTAAGAGCTCCCCAGTCATGCCGCAAGGAGGTATTGGAACGAGGCAGCAAAAGCGATTTAAGTGACAGATGATGAGTTTGTCCTTCTGCAGATGGCCCTTCTTTCGCTGGAGCTGCTTCTCCTCCTCTTCCCGGTCATGGTCGTGCGCAGGAGGACTTTGGAGGTTCTGCCCCTTCTCGACAGCGTCTACCTGCTGCTCCTCCAGTGGCGCAAGTTTTCGGGGACGAACTACATGTCGCGCCTGCGGCCCGGTAAGTGAACAACACCGGTGTTTGGGACGCGTGCGTGGCAGACCCCTGATAAAAGACTGCCTCGCCCCTGCAGGGCTTTCCGTCGAGGCCGGCATGGTTTCGATCTTCGGGCTGGTCTACGCACTCTCGTTTGCCGCGTCGCCGTCCCGTTTCGCAAAACCGGCCGGCGCTGCTTTGGCAGTGCTCGTCGCTGTGGGGCTGGTCGTGGGGCAAACCGTCGTGCAGGCGCAACTGGGCTTCAGACACGCTCCTGGTATCGTGGGCATCTTCCTGAAGCCCGTCCTTTGGGCAGTCTTCTGCTTCGCATCGTGGGTCCTCTGCAGTCCCCGCCCATGGGGCCGTCCTCACTCCAAACAGCCATGCACGAGCACCAGCAGATCGATTAGGAGAGCCCCCCCTACTGAGGCTCTGTCTTTCAGCCATGGCACTGCCGGATCGCTGGAGATTTCCATCGCTTCAACGACAGGTGCCAGGCCTGAGAGTGCAAGCCCCGTGGCATCTTCAAGGCAGCATGTCGAGGACAAGGCCCAGAAGCCGCTTAGCTGGATTGGACCCATCCGAGCTGCCATCGACGACGACATCCTCATGCTATGCGTGCTGTTTCCCATCAACTGGGCCGTCTTTGCCTTCATTGTCGCTGTGGTGTTTTGGCACCTGGCGTACGAGATTAACACGGTGAGGAAAGGATCGACAGATGCCAAAGGCTTTTGTCTTTTACCGGAGAGACCCCTTCCGCGTGAATGCAAACTCAGGTCCTTGCACGCCACACCCGGTGTGTGCTCCACATGCCACCTCCACATGGCAGCACTGAATGGTGCCCAGACGCCCCTGGCGCTCTCGACAACGTGCTGGCAGTGCTCGTTGTCTGGGCCTTCTTCTTGGCTTTTGGGGTGGGAATCCGCATGGCCAGGTAAGCGTCGTTGCGGAAACGTCCAGAATGTGTGTGTGTGGACAGCGCCAAGTGCCCGCCTCGAGAACCTGTGCTGTCAACCTTTTCAGGGTGACGGCCTACCAGCGCGACGCCCTCCTCGAAGACGTGGTGCCCCAGGAGGTTGCGGACACCTTGTTGCACGAATTCGCTCGTCAGCAGACCAGGGGGCGGGCAAGGGAAGGTGCCCTTGGCGCCCCGGCACGCCCGGCTCTACGTGAGTGCCCAGCGTCATCCAGCATGGTATCGATGGTTGCGAGGCAGTGTGCGAAATAGTTTTTACATTTTTACACGATTGCTTCTTCTGCCTTACAGCCCTGGAAATGCACAAATCGGAGACTTTGACCAAGGAGGCGAAACAGTCACGGATAGAAGGCAACGACTTAGAGGAGCAGCACAGTCAAAGTCACGCAAACGTCGCCGCCGACATCGCAAGTGCGCATTGAACTCAGCTTGGGGCAGCAATCCACGCGAGCGCCAAACGTGCACACACACAGCACAGGCGAAAGGCACTGAGCGTCGTTACCGGACAGATTCCGGAGACGGACGGAAGTGAAGCGGTTTCTGGTCCATACACGAGCTGCACCGACAAGGCAAGTCATCAGATATACAGCGCTCGATGCATGTGTTGCCAATCAACTTGTGCGGGGAAAGGCGACCTCGCGGCATCATTTTTGCGCAGACTGGCCTGGTGTACTTCCGCGAGCACGACGACGTCTCGCTCATGTTCAGCGACCTTGTGTCCTTCACTGAGGTGAGCGTGGTGTTTCTTAAGGACGGTGTGGGTAAACAGCATGTCGTTTCGCCCTGCAGACCAACATTCTCTCCTTCCATCTCGCACGGCAGATGGCCAGCACGATGCCAGCCCGAGACGTCCTTCAGACCCTCCACGCCGTCTTCAGCATGCTGGACCGCGTCTCCGATGCTCTGGGTGCCCACAAGTACGAGACTGTGGGTGAGGCCAGCAACGACAAGTGGGGCTGATGGTAGGGGCGGACCAGAGCTTGGTTGCGGTCGTCACAATTGGTTCCAGCACTCGCGTGCAGGGGATGCTTACATTTCCGTCTCCAACCTCTTGCGCCCGGAGGAGAACCACCGACTCCAGGCCTTGCGCATGGGCGTCACGCTGGTGCGTGCCGTCAGCGCCACCCGTGTGACTCTCCCGGACGGGCGTGTTCACACCCTGCAGGCGCGCGTTGGTCTGCATACCGGCCCCGTCGCTGCCGGGGTCCTGGGACTGAAGCGACGGGTCATGAGCCTCGTGGGGGACACGGTCAACACGGCCAGCCGCATGGAGAGTGCGGGTTTGCCAGGGCACGTGCAGGCATCGCAGTTCTTCTATGACGGGCTCCCTGAGGGCGTACAAAAGGTCTTCTTCCCAAGGGACGTTGAGATCAAGGCAAGGCAGGCCTGGAAGCTTGCTGGGAGCGGCTGGATGCCAGACTGTCTGACGTGTATGGACGGTGTCTCTACAGGCAGCGTACAATGTCTCGACCTCTCACTGACTGCTGACTGCTGGCTGGCAACGTTGTTTCTCCTCCGCCCAGGGCAAGGGACGCATCACGGTCTGGGCAATTGACGTGCTTGGCAACGGTATGGACCTGGAGCGGTTGGGCCTCGACATCACAGCGCAGATGCTGGGGGCCCCGGCTGGGGCGTAGATCATTTTGCGTATTCTTGATTGAAACTTAGTGGTGTCCTTTTTGGATATGCATTTATCCAAACGCAAAAAGAGATAGTGCGGGTAACACTGTCCGGATGACCGGGCCAGCTAACATGGCATGCATACGAGTACGAAGACAGCAAGCACATGTGAGGTGAAAGGGCCCTTTTGACAAAAGAGCGGGGAGGTTCTGATTTTGAGGGGCGTTGACCGTCAGCTTGCCGACGGCCGAGACGAGCAGGTAGTGCAGAGCTACCCCAAAAGCGCCCCAACGCCTGTGGCAAGTTTGACAATCCGCTTGAGTCTTGGCTCAAACAGCCGCCGATCGAGTGAACGCGCGTTCTATACCTCTGGGAGCCCGAAAGACGTCAGCACATATAGCCACAGACACAGTCAGTGGGAGCTTCACATAGGCAGCAGCTGCCCATTGGCAATTTCAGACACACGACCGTGCAGCTGGTGCAAGCTCCTGCTGATGCACACACAAGCCACAACACTTAACACATGCTGGCAGAGACGCAGTCAACTCAGGACATTTACCCAGTTAAGCCTGACCCACCCAGTCCGTTCGCTGGTTTGCAACTTGAACACGTATTGGATCCAATGCAAACTTTGCATATTGTCTTGACATATACTGAATCGCGCAAAG
>OY253686.1:695952-858111 GCA_958009085.1 Protoeuglena noctilucae
GGATGACCGGGCCAGCTAACATGGCATGCATACGAGTACGAAGACAGCAAGCACATGTGAGGTGAAAGGGCCCTTTTGACAAAAGAGCGGGGAGGTTCTGATTTTGAGGGGCGTTGACCGTCAGCTTGCCGACGGCCGAGACGAGCAGGTAGTGCAGAGCTACCCCAAAAGCGCCCCAACGCCTGTGGCAAGTTTGACAATCCGCTTGAGTCTTGGCTCAAACAGCCGCCGATCGAGTGAACGCGCGTTCTATACCTCTGGGAGCCCGAAAGACGTCAGCACATATAGCCACAGACACAGTCAGTGGGAGCTTCACATAGGCAGCAGCTGCCCATTGGCAATTTCAGACACACGACCGTGCAGCTGGTGCAAGCTCCTGCTGATGCACACACAAGCCACAACACTTAACACATGCTGGCAGAGACGCAGTCAACTCAGGACATTTACCCAGTTAAGCCTGACCCACCCAGTCCGTTCGCTGGTTTGCAACTTGAACACGTATTGGATCCAATGCAAACTTTGCATATTGTCTTGACATATACTGAATCGCGCAAAGGAAAAAAGCGAACACACGATATGACCGATAAGCATAAGAAGTCAACCACAACAGCAGGCATTACATAGATGAGAGAGATGGCAACAGGTCCATGCACACAAGCTGCAGCGAAGCGCGGAAACTGTGACTTCAGCTGGAACAAGCTGGAAATGTTTACGCCCCAGCCGGGGCCCCCAGCATCTGCGCTGTGATGTCGAGGCCCAACCGCTCCAGGTCCATACCGTTGCCAAGCACGTCAATTGCCCAGACCGTGATGCGTCCCTTGCCCTGGGCGGAGGAGAAACAACGTTGCCAGCCAGCAGTCAGCAGTCAGTGAGAGGTCGAGACATTGTACGCTGCCTGTAGAGACACCGTCCATACACGTCAGACAGTCTGGCATCCAGCCGCTCCCAGCAAGCTTCCAGGCCTGCCTTGCCTTGATCTCAACGTCCCTTGGGAAGAAGACCTTTTGTACGCCCTCAGGGAGCCCGTCATAGAAGAACTGCGATGCCTGCACGTGCCCTGGCAAACCCGCACTCTCCATGCGGCTGGCCGTGTTGACCGTGTCCCCCACGAGGCTCATGACCCGTCGCTTCAGTCCCAGGACCCCGGCAGCGACGGGGCCGGTATGCAGACCAACGCGCGCCTGCAGGGTGTGAACACGCCCGTCCGGGAGAGTCACACGGGTGGCGCTGACGGCACGCACCAGCGTGACGCCCATGCGCAAGGCCTGGAGTCGGTGGTTCTCCTCCGGGCGCAAGAGGTTGGAGACGGAAATGTAAGCATCCCCTGCACGCGAGTGCTGGAACCAATTGTGACGACCGCAACCAAGCTCTGGTCCGCCCCTACCATCAGCCCCACTTGTCGTTGCTGGCCTCACCCACAGTCTCGTACTTGTGGGCACCCAGAGCATCGGAGACGCGGTCCAGCATGCTGAAGACGGCGTGGAGGGTCTGAAGGACGTCTCGGGCTGGCATCGTGCTGGCCATCTGCCGTGCGAGATGGAAGGAGAGAATGTTGGTCTGCAGGGCGAAACGACATGCTGTTTACCCACACCGTCCTTAAGAAACACCACGCTCACCTCAGTGAAGGACACAAGGTCGCTGAACATGAGCGAGACGTCGTCGTGCTCGCGGAAGTACACCAGGCCAGTCTGCCGAGAAGGGAAGGACACGTCCTGTAGTCTGCGGCTGCAAGCATTAAGCTTTGATAGGCGCATGACGCAAAAAAATTTTTACCTGTTCCTCGTGGCCCACGAATGGAACCGAGACAACCCCGCCCTGGGGCTCATTAAGTTGCTCAACACGCTGGGGCTCCTCAGCATGATTGGCCTGGCCAGCATTGACACTCATGGCCTTTGACCTGCGCCGCGCACTCGTGCCTCCCGGCCCGGCATCGACGTGCACGCGTGCAAGCTGCATTTCACTGTGCGACCGTGGGACTGCAGAGAGGTCGCTTGCAACTCGCGCATGGTCATTAGATGCCAGGCGACCTTCAGCTGGTCTTGCATGCTTTTCAAGAGATGGAGGATTCCGCACCGGCAGAGCTGCACGTGTTGAAAGATGTTGCAGTTGGTTTATCAGCGATCACCAGCACCACGTCAGACGCTACCCCCGCAGCCTTCTCCACTCACGGTAAGACGCGGTCCGAGCCGTGCGTGCCAGGGCGCCAAGGACCCCTCCCCCTGCACCCCCAGTCTGCTGACGAGCGAACTCGTGCACCAAGGTGTCCGCAACCTCCTTGGGCACCACGTCGGCGAGGAGGGTGTCGCGTTGAATTGCCGTCACCCTGGAAAGGCTGACAGCACAGGTTCTCGAGGCGGGCACTTGGCGCTGTCCACACACATTCTGGACGTTTCCGCAACGACGCTTACCTGGCCATGCGAATTCCCACCCCAAAAGCCAAGAAGAAGGCCCAGACGACGAGGGTAGCCATAACGTTGTCGAGAGCGCCAGGGGGGTCTGGGCACCAAGCAGTGCTATTCCAAGGTATTTTGTGCTGCTGTACTCCCAGAACGCACAGTGCGTGTCTCAAAATTTTCTGCAGTTGCAATGTGCAACATGTTGCTGAGTTACACAACTTTCATCTTGTGCGAACTCTTTGCAGGTTTCCTACCTCGTTTGTCTCCGATGTCTGCATCCAAACGACCACCGCGATGATGAAAGCGAAAGTGAGCCACTTGATGGGGAACAGCACGCGTAGCATGAGGATGTCGTCTTCGATGGCAGCTTGGATGCGTCCAATCCAGCTAAATGGCTTCTGGGCCTTGTCCTCGACGTGCTGCCTTGAAGACGCCAAGGGGCTTGCACTCTCGGGTTTGGCACCTGCTGGTGAGGCGATGGAAACTTCCAGAGACCGGGACCTGGCAGTGCCTTGGCCCAAAGACAGCGCCTCGGTAGGGGAAGATCTCGATAAGGAGATTTGGCCATGCCCCGTCGGTAAGCTGCTGCTTGTGTGATGGTGAGGATGAGCGGATGGGCGGGGACTGCAGAGGACCCACGATGCGAAGCAGAAGACTGCCCAAAGGACGGGCTTCAGGAAGATGCCCACGATACCAGGAGCGTGTCTGAAGCCCAGTTGCGCCTGCACGACGGTTTGCCCCACGACCAGCCCCACAGCGACGAGCACTGCCAAAGCAGCGCCGGCCGGTTTTGCGAAACGGGACGGCGACGCGGCAAACGAGAGTGCGTAGACCAGCCCGAAGATCGAAACCATGCCGGCCTCGACGGAAAGCCCTGCAGGGGCGAGGCAGTCTTTTATCAGGGGTCTGCCACGCACGCGTCCCAAACACCGGTGTTGTTCACTTACCGGGCCGCAAGCGCGACATGTAGTTCGTCCCCGAAAACTTGCGCCACTGGAGGAGCAGCAGGTAGACGCTGTCGAGAAGGGGCAGAACCTCCAAAGTCCTCCTGCGCACGACCATGACCGGGAAGAGGAGGAGAAGCAGCTCCAGCGAAAGAAGGGCCATCTGCAGAAGGACAAACTCATCATCTGTCACTTAAATCGCTTTTGCTGCCTCGTTCCAATACCTCCTTGCGGCATGACTGGGGAGCTCTTACCTCCGCGGTGGCCAGGGCGACGCACGCAAAGAGCATGGTCATGCCGTGGCATTCCGGATCCACGCACGGAACGATGCCCATGGGGCTTCCCTGGGCCAGCGTGCGCCACGACTTCCACGAGATCAGGGAGCGGAGGACCACGCCAAACAGCACTGCCTTGATCAGAGCCGCCTTGACCGCCGTGTCCACGAGAAGGCCACGCTGGAGGCCCGTCAGCACAAACTGTACTTTTTTACGGCTGGCGGCGTCGCTGTCCCGTCGGGAGATGGCTCTCCACGCCTGCGCAGGCGGGAGTCCAGCGCAGCGTGGGGGGGTGCTGCTTCCTCCGCGCGCGCCCCGCTATCCGCCGCGACATGCCTTGCCGACTGCTTCTCTGCACTTCATGCTCACTTATGACGGCTATCCTGATCCGGTGGGGCTCCTGAAAGACGCAGCCAATGCGGAAACGGCCTGTCCAATGTTGGCCGGAAGCCGCGCTCCTCGGGAGCGAGACGCGACGCTATGCGCATCGATCGCACCGTCTGTCGCACGACAACTCACCGTCCCTCGAATACGGCACTCCGCGGTGCGAGCCGGGTTTTGCAAGTACACAACCAGTTTAACACTCAGCGAAACGCTGAAATACCTACCAGTGCGCGAACGCACATCTACCCGACGGCTCTAAGGACGTGGCGCGGCGATCTACAAGCGCCTGCGATGCGCGCTACTTCCCCCAGCAGCAGCGCCGTCGGCCCCGCCCGCGCAAGGCAGCAGCGCCCTCCCCAGCCGCCTCTGCGTCACCCTTGCCCTTGAGCTGCTCGCTGTCTATCTTGTCGTCCAATCCTATGGCCTTGCTTGCCGGCCTGTCCCTCGTTCTGGTCCCCTCGGCAAAGCCAAGCGAGCCACCCTCCACCGTCGCTGCCCTGGACCGCTCCTCGCCTTGCGGGCCTGCTCTACCCAGGCCAACCTTCTCCGCCGGCCACGACTGGACCCCCTCGCTCGATTGCTTCCCCGGCATCACCGCGTCCTGCTCCCCAGCTTCCCAGCCTGGGTCTACAGAGTCCTCGCAATCGGCAGGGGGTACGGAGAGATGCCTCTGCAAAGACGGCGACAGGTCGGAGTATGGGGACAGCCAGTAACACCGACGGACACATCGAGGCTGTCGCCAGTCCCGTCCCAGCATCCCATGCTGACACCCCAGGGTGGACCACTCGCCTGTGTCACATGGGGCCGCAGCAACGTTGCACGATTCTGCATCAGCTGGTACAGCGCCACGGGATTGATTCGTTGCCAGGACAGCTGCGCCCCCCGGCCGATCTGCTCGAGCGTCTGCAGCGAGAAGGCCGCTCCCTTGCCCAGGCCCTGCTCCAGTGCTTGCAGCGAGAAGGCCGCCCCCTTGCCCAGCCCTTGCTCCAGCACTTGCAGGGACCGATGGGCCTGCTTGGCCACCACGCGCACCACCCGGTCCGTCCCCGCCAGGATGGCTTCGATCCTGGGGCGCGCGGTTGCGATGGACAGAGTTGCACCCGCACAGGCGTGCCAGAGCAGGTATCGACGGCCAGCTCTTAACACAACATGCCCATCTGTCGACCCATACACCTGCTTCGTCACACCTGAGCTTCTTGAACGGCGCAAGGTTGGCCTGGCCCAGGAAGGCTCTGCAGCTGCTCTGAGACGACGAGCCGACCTCGAGCACCTGCACGCAGCCGTAGTCGCCTTCGCCCCACACGCCGATGAAGTGCCTCTGCCAGTCAGCAAGCGTCATCCAGAACTCCCCGTCGTTGCTGTCCAGCTTGGGCTGCAGCGCGGCCTTCACGGCCGGGTACAAGTCCCACTCGGGGGACTCGTCGCTCCATGCGCCTGCGGCAGGAGGCGCGGGGCAGCACAAGTGAGCGTGCACACCGGCCCGCATCGACTTCCTTGCCCTGCTGCAGTCGCTGGAGGGCCCAGGACTGCCCCTCGCATATCCTCGCCTTTCCACTCCGTGGCACCCCAGGGGTTGCGTGTGCGTAAGAGGCGGAGCTTGTGCTCGGGGAATTCTGCCAGCTCGATGAGCGAGTACGCATGGGCCTGCACGATCCCCTCCTTGACATCTGCGGGATCGAGATGCTCGACACGGATTATGCAAGACACGGAAAGCCACGGTTGCTCGGCGTGGCGTCAGAGCAGGCCACGTGTCGCACCGCTGTCACTGACGCCCGCACTCGAGGCGCTGAGGAGCCAGCCCTGCTCATCCGCGTGCTTCATGAACGCCCACAGCTCGTCCTCCGAGACCTTGCGGGTCTCCGGGTGAGAGCTAAACATGGCCTTGACGCCGGCGTCGGCGCCCATGGCCTGGCTGGCGTGCACGCCCTGCACCACGCCGCTCGTGATCCACCACTGCCCGTCCTTGCACCACAAGTAGTGGCCCCGAGCATCCCCGGTCAGGCACGCCAGCGCCACCAGCGGCAGGCCCCCGTCCAGGAGGCTGTAGCGCCCGACGAACTGCGGAGGAAGCGGCTAGGGGCAGGCTCAGAAGAAGCGCAGGTGGTGCGCACAGCGGCCTGGGTGGCCAGAGCTTCACTCGGTGCCGTCAGTACCTTGGCCAGCGCTTTCTCCAGCAGGGGCACCCAGAGCTCGTTCTGGTTGTTGGTGGGGCGCGCAAAGCAGGGTGTACGATCCTTGGCCGTCACGGGCACATAGTCGTCCACGCACACGTTGTGCCATGCCCCTCCCTGAGTATCGAAGAGCCTGCGCAGGCACCACGCGCCGATTCGCATCTCCTTTCTATTGCCCTTTGGCGGCATGGCCGGCTAGGTGGAGGGTTGCCACATGGCATCCCACTCAGGTTACCGGAACGTGGCCTTGCCCACCGCCGCATCCGTCTCCTCCTCCACCAGCAGAGCCCGCACCATGCCCGGGAACTCAGCAGCCAGGCACGCCACCGAGGACAGGAACCAGCAGTCACCCAGAGACCCCTGGCATATGTCTGCGGGCTCTACCTCGTCGAACATCACTGCGGGGGCGGGCGGAGGCGCAAAGTGGGACCCGGCGTTCCCCGCAACAGCCTGGGCTGAAATCGCTGTCACCAGCGGCTCTCGAGGGAAAAATACTTTGTTCTCGTCGCCTTTAGCCCGGCACAATCTCGGTTGGGCCCGACCGCGTCTCACCGGGTGGACGCTTGAAGAGGGCCAGGTCCGTCAGCCGCTCCCACTCCCAATCCTGGCCCCACGCAACGGCCAGGGGCTCTCGCCCGTCAGCCGGGTCCCCGCTGATGCTCGCGTCCACCGGCGGGAACTCCTTGTCGCTGAACATCTCGACGCCCCGCAACGCCTGCGTCACCGTGTTGGGGGCGCGGCGCCAGCGCCCAGCCCGCACACGCTCGCCCGGCTCGGGCGAGGGGAACCGGACGTTGAAGACCAGGCGCTTGCCCTCCGCAATCTCGGCGAATTCCTCAAAGACCCCGCCCCGCCTCTGGTGCACAAAGACCTGCAGGGATGCAGGCAGGGCAGGCCGTCGTTGCCCAGGCCATGCCCAGGCCCACATCGCAGTGCCCGGGCGGCTCGCTGCAAATCGACGCTCGCCTCCATGGCCGTCTCGGACGTCCTCGCGTTCCGCAGCAGCCACATGTGACCTACGTAGGACGTAACTTCCATGGCCTCCCCTGCGCACACAATGGCATGGCGGTGCGTCTTCTTGAGAGCAGACGAGCGTGAATGCACGGCGACAATGCATAATCTGGTATGCAGTCCACGAGGCGCGCTTTGCGCTTCGCTCGCCACCTGGCCGCAGGGTCCCGAACGAAGCGTCCTCCGTGCCATCGTAGAAGACGAAGACGACCAACAGGACCTCGTTTGTCGAGTTCCGGAAATCCAACTCCACGGGTGTAAACTGCGGGAGGGCCAATGCTTCTGTCACCCCGCGGCCGGGGGGCGTCAAATGCGACGCCCCGTGCGCACGACGCCCAGGCGCATCGTGCAGATATCGCGCCCGCTCTTGCCATAAGCGTGGTGTGCATTGTAAAATCAAGCGACAGAAACTGACAGATTGCCATTCGTCGCGCACAGGTGACGAGAGGGCACTGCAGAAAACACTCGCCGGCTCAAGCGCCTCGCTCCGCGGGACGTCCGGCACATACAGCACCCCGTCATGTTCCACATAAAACTCCATGGCGACCGCTATGTGCTCTTTATCAGTCTCTATCACGGTTTGTCCCTGGGAAAGCGGGGCGCTAGCATTTCCTGGAATGCTATCGTGTGGTCCGCGCCAACGTCGCCCTTGCCGATGTCTCGCGCTGTTTTGTGAAGCAGGGAAGTTGGCTCGGCCACACAAGCCCCACGGCTTCATGTTCCAAGCGCTACCAGCGCAGGTAACCTAACCCTAGGTTCCACTGGGGTCTCGCAAACATGGGCAGGGCCGGCGCGTGTGCCAGCCCATTTCTATCATAGGTCGCTCAGCATACGTCTCTCTCACTCAGGCTGGGTCGGCAGGTCGCCACCCTGGTACTGTGGGGGCCACGAGCGAGGTCGGCTTTGGCCCCTCTCATCGGAACATGCCCCGCTGGCAGTGAGTCGCTCGCGCAAGCCTGCACTTACCGGCGCGTGGGCCTTGCGCTTGCGGTCGTACTCGGCGCTCGTGCGGCGGATCTCCGCGGACCCCCTCGGCCGGCCGTCAGTCCTGCAGACGCGGCACAAACCCCCTGCCAATCCTCGTGGCACGAGTCGCGCTGCAGCCGCATTCAGCCAGCCCGGCCCCTCCCCACGCACCCGTACGCCGGCTGCCCCGCCCGGTCCGCGTCCACCTTGGCCCTCGCCGCCTTGGTCTCCTGTGGCGCGCCCGCACTGGCCACGGCACCCGCAGCCACCCCACTGCCAGCGGCGACGCCCGCCCCTCCTCCGCCGCCCTCGTCGCCCCAGGGACTCCGCGGCTCGACCTCCACCCAAGCGTGGGGAATGCCCCGGACCTCCCGGGGATCGACCGAGGCGCGGCGGGCCTGGGGGGAGACCAGGGGCGGGAGCGCGGGGGACTCTGGGGCCGCACGGGCCCCGCGGGCGAGAGCGGCGGGGTCCCCAAGGCGAGAGGGGCCGGGGCGGGCCGGGCCCCCGTCGGCTGCCCGTGGCGCGTGGTGGGCCCACCCCGGGGGCGGGGGTGCCCCGATCCCCAGCCGGCCCATGTGGTTGAGCATGGACGTGGAGGGGGAGCCGGGGACGCCGTGAGACCCGGAGGCGACGCGCAGGTCGGAGAGGGCGTGGCGGGCAGACTGGATGTCTGCAAGTGGGTCAGGGAAGCGAGGGGGTGTTGCGGGGGCGTTCGGCGGGCTGCTCATGACCCTAGCAGAAGCAGCAAGTGGCCAGCCTCACCGGACGCGGTGCCCAGGCTCGGTCCACCCACGTGCCCGACCGCGGCGCGCGCGTCACTCTCGGTGCCACTGCCAGCCACAGCACGGGCAGCAGGCGGCATCCACGGCGTGGAAGCGGTGCTTGCGGGGTGGGCGGGCGCGTGGGGTGCGGGCCGAAGGGACGTCTGGGGCGCGTAAAGAGAGCTGAGGAACGCGGCGGCGGGGGCAGCCGCGGGAGGGAGCGGCCCCGCACCCTCCCTAGATGCAGCCAACGCGGCTGCCATCGCTGTGACCCCGTTCCCCAGCGGGGCGCTCTCCGCCCGGTCCAGTGGCTCCAGGGACGCGTGGCGGGACCCGAGGGCCTCCCGACTGCTGCGGGCAGCGGGGGCAGCAGGGGCCGCACCCACCCCCGCGTCCACCAGCAGGCCCCGGGAACCCACGCCCAGGGGCCCCAGGGCAGGGCCACCCGCACCGACGTCGCCGCCACCCACGGGCGGAAAGACGCGCGGGGAGGGGCCCAGGCCCGGGGAGGCAGGCTCCTGCCCGCCTGCCTGGGGAGGTGGGGCGGTGCGGCGCAGGGGGGGCACGTCGGCAGCACGCGCTGGGGCGACGTGCGGGGCAGGCCCGAAGGGATCGCCGCGCGTGACGCGGCGCTCGGTGCTGGAGTGGAAGACGCGACCGGGGAGGCCCACCACGTCCGGTGGCGGCTGGGACGCGGCCTCGTTCTCGGGGATGGAGCCGTTGGGGGAGAGGGGGGAGGCGTCGGGGGCGTGGATGCTGGCGAGGGAGCCGCGGAGGGAGCCGCCGCCGCTGACGGGGGCGACGACGCCCGGCGCGAGCCCGTGGCTGCGGCTGCGGCGGTGGGCCTCGGCCCCGCGCGTGGCCTGGGTGGCCGGTCCGAAGGCTGTGCGGTGGGAGAGCGTGGCGTCGGACGGGTGGAGCAGCAGCCCCCGGTCCGCCGTCGTCTGGCTGCGCACGCTGCCCGACTCGTGCCCCGAGGCGCCCGACACCACCCCCAGGACGCGCCGCGCCGCGCCCGCCGCCGCGCCCAGCGCCCCCGCGCCCAGGAAGAAGGGGTGGCCGAAGCTGGCGGGCGCGGGCGAGTGCGGCTCGCTGCTCCCCGAGGACAGCACGCGCGCCCGGGGGGGCAGCTGCCCCGCGCGGGGGTCGTCTGCCGCGGGTGCGTGAGGGTGGGGCTGGGCCAGGAGCGTGGACCAGGGGTCGGCGGGGCCCAGGGCGGGCGACGTGCCGGGCATCTGGGCGAGGTGCGCCTCGAGGTTGGGTAACAGAGTGGCGTGGGCCAGGGGCGGCGGCAGCATGGGCGCGGAAGGGACGAGCCGCGGGATGGCCAAGGGTGCGCTGCAAGGAGAGAGAGGGGGCCAGTCATTCCAAGACAGTAAAGCTAAGGATCCCTGACATGCCGGCGTGCGCAGGGTGCGCTGTGATCGCTGAGCGCATGTCACGGTGTTCCCTCACCTGACCGGCGCCCCTGACATAAGCAGCACGTCCGCCATGGCCGCGAGGTTCATGGCCAGGGCGATGTTGTCCAGGACGGTGCCCAGCGCAGCCGTGGCGCCACCTGCTTCGCTGGGCGGCCCCGCGGTGGTGTCGTGGCCCACGTCCGGCTGCGACAGGACCATGCGGAAGATGGGGTGGAGAAGGGCAAGCGCCTCGGACAGGGCGGCGGGGGCGGTGGCCTCCATGGGCACGTCAGGGGCCAGGTGGTCCGACGGGGCTGCGCCGGGGAGGGGCCCGGGGGCGAGGAAGGGCTCAGGGATGGTGGGCAGCGGGGCGTGAGTGCGCGGGTGGTGGGCGAGCGGGTCGCGGGCCTGGGCGCCGTGGGAGAGGCCCGCCGACACAGAGCGCTGGCCGCTGAGGGTGCGCGTCTGCGTGCGGCTGTGTGTGGGGGCGCCGGCCAGGCGTGATGCGACGGCGCCCATGCCGCCCTTCCCCATGACGCTGCTCCCCGGGCCCACGCACGAGGACGTGTCGCCCTCTCCCTCCGACGGGTCCCCGATGCCCCGGGCATCGTGGGGCCGGTCCATGTCTCCTGACGCATAAAGCACGTCCACATCCATGGCCCTGAAGGGGGTGCGGGGAAGGCGCAGGTTTAATCAAGCGCATCGGCAAGACGCGGCAGCGCGTGGGCGCCGACTCCGCATCCTCACCGCTGGAGTTGGAGTGTAATGACGAGGCCCGTCAGCATCGTGGCCATGACCTTGTGACCGCCCATGGTCGGGGCTTCCCAGGTCGTGGGCGCACCCATCCGCGACGATTTCAGCCGCGTGGCACGCTCCTGCCGTCGGGCCGCCTGGGCCGTGGAGGGGTGGAACGGGGACTGCAGGAGTGAAAGAGAGGGCAGAGAAGGTCAAGCAGCCAGTAGCGGGGCGCGGCGCACTCCACAAGACCCGGCGGCTGCCACTGCGTCACGTCGCGCACACCACCCCAGCGCCGTCTCACCTCCCCCAGGTCCCGCGAGCTCCCCGGCGTCTCCGCGGACGACTCGTTGGAGGCGCGCGTCCCCCGCGACCCCTGCAGCGCGCGCGTCACGGCCACGACCACGCGTCGGTGTGCCTCGGCGGCCTCCGCGGCCGTCACCACGCGGCCCGGGTACGTGTGGCCCAGGACCACCCCGGCGGCTGCGAGGGCCTCGGGCGGGGCGTCCCAGGGCTCGAAAGCGAGCTCGGAGGGGAGCCCCGCCAGCTCGGGCACCCACGCGCGGAGGAAGGCAGCGTCGGGGTCGATGCGCCGGGACGCGGCCGCCACGTCGAGGGGCTCGGCGAGGGGCGTGCCGTCCCTGAGGCACCCGGCCGCCGCGGCCCAGGTGACGAGGCACGTGGCCACCTCGGCGCCCACCAGGCGCTCCCACACGTGCATCAGGCCCCACTGCCACGGCAGGCCCAGCGCCTTGACCAGGAAGGCCGCCGCCAGCTCGTGCAGCGGCTCCGACAGCCACCCCACCGAGAGCAGGCACCGCATGGCCGCGTCCACCAGGGGGTACCCCGTGCGGCCGGACGCCCATGCCTGGAAGGCGTCGGCGTTGAAGCCCCAGTGCCCGGCCGCGATGTGCGTCAGCCTTAGCGCGTCGTCCGGCCAGTGGTGGCAGATGTACCTGCGGGGGTATCGTGCGGGCTGAGACGCCCGACAGGGAAGCGTCACAACAGAGGCACCAAACGCACCGCAAGCGACCCTCACTTTGACCATTCCCTGGCGCTGAGGCTGGCCAGGACGGCCCTGCAGGCTCCCGCAAGCCGCGACGTGGGCTTGGCCGGCCCGACCAGTGCCTTCATCGCCCGCCACAGGTCCCCGGGGCTGATCTCTCCCGCCGCGACGTGCGGGGACATCATGGCGGCCACTGCGGGTGAGAGCGCAGGCGCAGGGTTCCTGCCGTGGACCGTCACCTCGCAAGCTCCTCAGCCAGCCCGTGCCCCCAAAGTCGGGTACTCACTGAGGTTGACATCGTGCGACCGCGCGTCCCCGTCCCGTGCGTCCCTCATCCGCTGGACCAGCACGGCGAGCACCTTGTGGGCGTTGCGCTCGCCCGGCCGCCAGTGCCCTGCCAGCCCCTGGCACACGCCCTCCTCGGCCGGCGACAGCAGCGACCCGGCTGCCCCGACCGCCAGCGACCCCGTCGCCTCCCGCAGCGGCTCGAGGCGCGCCACGTCCACCGCGTCCCCCAAGCACCACTGCCGCAGCTCCGACGGCAGGGGCCCCAGGCGGCGCGGGGCCGGCAGGGACCCCGGGAGCTCCCGCCCGCAGTAGGCGTCGAGGACGTTTTGGAAGGCCTTGAACCGCGTGTACGGCTTGCCCTGGTCCAGGATGGCCCACGGCCCGACCATGACGGCCCCGTCCATCTCCTGCACCAGGACGCCCATGTCTGACAGGTCCTGCCAGACCTCCGTGTCGACCTCGGCCGAGGGGGGGTCGTAGGCGCGGTTGTAGAAGACGGCGTCCACGCTCAAAATCTGAGGGAGAAAAGACATGCGGTGCTTCCAAAAGAGCAAGTCCGGCAGGCGCAGCGCCACTGGCTTAGGGCGCTCGTCCCTCACCCGGCAGAGTCGTGTGAGGGCGCAGGCGTGCGAGTCGTCCTGCAGCACGACCAGGTCGGCGCCCAGGGCCTTGAGGTCCAGGGCCAGGCTGCACAGGGACTTGCGCAACCACCACCGGAGGCACATGCCGGGGGCAAAGCTGACGTGGTCGTCGGAACTCGCCACGTCCTCGGGGACGACGACGTAGACGGGAATGACTGGGGAGGTACAGGCACGCGCGTCTCGCAAGGACATGGCAATGACAATCGTTCAGCAACATCTCATGGGGAGCACGGGGCCTCCAGACACTCACCCGTGTCGGCGACGAGGGCGGCAGCGTGCAGGGCGGGGTTGTCCGCGAGTCGCAGGTCCTGGCGCAGCCACACCACCGCACGGCTGAATAGGCGGCTGGGGCCCTGCCCCCGCGGCGTGGGCCGCCCTCCACCCTCCGCCGTCTCGCTCGGCTGAGGGCTGTGCCGCCCGCCACGTCGGCTGCCGTTCGGGGCGCTGCCGGAGTGGTGGGACAGCTGGACGCCCGACCCCGCCCGGCGCCGTCGAGGCGAGTCGCGGTGCCCCGGCTGCCGAAACACATTCGAGGGGTGCGCCGGCGACGGGTCCTTGTCCACGCTCATCTTCGCTGGACTCGCCCCCGAGCCACTCCCCGTATAACGCGGCGCCCGGTGCGGGGGCCGCGGCCCATGGTCCTGCCGCAGCAGCGCAGGTCAGCGAGGTTCAGGGCAGCGAGGTTCCACTGCAGCCCGAGCTCCGCCGCTTCGCCAGCGCAAGCACACGAGTAGTACACTAGTAGTCTAACCTTTTCCCGCCTGCCGAGCTGCATGCCGCCCATTCCGCGAGGCGCGGCGACGGAACTGCAGAGGGAGGGGGTTTCCTCGCGTTCGCGCATCAACCACAGCGTATCTGCCCCGAGGCCCCATATCAACTCCTGCTCAGTTCATCAAACCACCAGAATCACGGGCCACACGGCGCACCTGGGCGGCGTGGCCAAAAAGACACGCGAGCTCGACTTGCGCCGCAATGCCTCCTTGTGCGAGACATCTTGGCCAGTGACGTGGTCTGCGGACGAGGCTTCGATGTCGTCCGGGAGTGCTAACGCCGCGAGGGAGGCAAGGGTGCTGTGTGCGCTCCGCGGGGTCGCCTGGCCAGCGGACGCCGGCGCGCATTGACTGTCGCCGCTGGCGGTGGAAAAGGGTGGCGTCATGGAAGCGGAACGGCTCACCAGAGTCAGACATGCGCTTCACACCACCTCGGACCCGACGGCGATCCCGGGCGTGGCTCGCCGACTGCGACCGGCAGTTAAGTTCCGCTTTCGCGCTCGACATCGCAGCGCGTCGTCTATGAGCTCGGCTGCCGCGCCAGTGTCGGATAGGACCGTGGCCGGCGCGGGAGCGGCGGAGTCCGCGGCATCGCACCAGACAGAGGAGAAGCGCACGCATGCCCTTGACGAGGCCCTCGCCGCCGGGCTTCCCTCCCTCGGCCCCTGCCATGGAGTCCCCCAACCCGAGCATGGCGTTGCCGCGCGCCTACGGCCTCGGCAGGCCACGCAAGCGACGAGGAGGTCCCACGCATGGGCGAGGGGGCCATGCAAAGATTCGACAAGGTCTCTATCAAAACAGAACAAGCAAAGGTCGCAAACCAAACATGTTGCCACATCGTAGCGACGGACAATGCGCGGAGTGAAAATTGTTAGACGCTTTTTTGGGTACACCCCGGGGTCCCACCTGAAAAGGTCCTTTTCTGCAAGGAGGACAAATGGCGCTGTAAATGGCCATTCTATGAAGCGTCAGGCTCCGTGACATCGCCATCGCCCGGGATCGCGCCACCTGCGCCACGCTTGCCGCGCGCTGCCAGATGATGAGGAGCTTGGCGGCCCCGCAGGCGCACGACATCCGCGTGCGGCGCGGCTGCGATGGGGCGGCGAGGAGAGTGAGCGAAAGAGGTGAGCACTGCTGGATTGGGCCGGCAGGTAACAAGGAAAGGCAGCAGCGCCTGCTCGTTGTCCTTACGCCGTCCCATCGCCCGTCCCCATCGCCTGCAGCGCTCCTGGCAATTGGGACATGCGTTGTTTCCATGATGGCAACTGCATCGGATTGCAGGGCGGACGCAGAGGGCGTATTCGCGAACAAATGTGCAGGTACGAGCGCCGAGTGCGAGGGGTGCGAAGGGTACTGCGAGGGGTGCTGGGGATGAGGTACTGGGCCATGCATAGCGAGCCCTCTACACAGGCTGCCACGCCGGGGGTGGGAACGTGGTGGAACGGTCCGCGACACTGTTTCCAGAGAGCTTGGAACGGAACGGGGTGAACGGGGTCGACAAGTTGTACACTCTCATTTACTCCGGGAGGAATAAGATGCCCGGCTACGGCGAGAAGTGCGCACCAAAGTGAGTGCTTGGGTGTGGCCGCTAGACTCTCTCTTTGTCGAGACCAAGACCACATTTGCACCATCCCCCACCCCCCCACCCCATGCTGCTGTGCAGGGGCCAGTGCACGTTTGGGCCCCGGCTCACCGACGAGGAGGTGCGGGAGCTCGCGCAATACGTGCTGGACCGCTCCCGTGCATCGTGGAAGTGACATACGTTTCAAAGTGTCGTTGCTAAGCCAACAGGGCAGGCTGTTTGCGATCACATATCCACGATAAAGTGAAGAAGAGTGCGGGAGAGCATCACTAAGGCGCCGCGGTGGCCTTGGGACCCCCGTCCCCCTCGTCGCCCGCCGCCAGCTCCACGTCGGCGTCGCGGGAGAAGAGGACCAGCTCGGGGACGCCGGGGAGGGCCTCGGTGGCGAGCATGCCGAAGTCCTCGGGGCCTATGCGGCACCACGTGGGCTGGCGGGACAGGCCGGGCGGGCCCCCCGCGTCCCCCAGCCCCGCCTCCTCCACCAGCTGCGCCCACCGCACGTCGCACACGTGCCCCGCGTGCGCCACGGCGGAGTACCCCATCGCGTGGATCTCCCGCAGCACCGCCACGGGGTCCTCGACGCCACGGATGGCCGCCAGGTCCGGGTGGAGCTCCACGAGCACGGCGTGGGGGCGGTCCTCGCGCAAGACGCGGGCGGCGCCGCGGATCACCGACGCCTCGTGCCCGAATGCGGAGATGCGCAGGGCCCCGACGCGCAGGCCGGAGCGGCGCGCGTCCGCCAGCACGCGCTCCAGCGTCGTCCGGGGCACCGACCGCAGGCAGGGGCCCAGGTGCGCCGCGCCGACCGTGTCGGTCCCCGGGACGGCCGAGTAGCCCTCCGAGTAGGCCAGGGCGTCCCACTCCTCGGGCACCGCCGCCCGCACGTCCCCGACGGACTCGCCCGGCCCCGTCGCCAGCCCCGGCCGCGAGTGCGGCGCCCGCATCACGTCACGCACGCGCTCGGTGCGCGAGGCGCGCGGGTCTGCCTCCGCCCGGCGCTCCGCCTCGCGCCGCGCCTCCCGCACCGCCGCCTCGACGCTGTCCGACACCTCCGGGAGGCTCGGCGACAGGACGCGGTCCAGGAGGGAGCGGCGGGCCGCAGCTGCCGCATCCGACCCCGACTCCCCCGCGCTCGCGTCAGCGTCGCCCCCCGACGCCCGCCGGTGGCGCGCCAGCAGGAAACTGCCCCGTTGCACGCACACTCGCTCGTCAAGCTCGGCGTCGCCCAGCGCAGCCTCGTGCACCTGCAGCCGATCCCCGAACTGGTTGCGCCGGGCCGCGGCCGTAAGGAGGTCGAGGTTGTCCCAGGAGGCCTCGAAGGCGTGGGCCGCGAACCCCTTGGACGCCGCCGTCAGCGACAGGTAGCCCAGCCCGGCCCCCACGTCCACGAGCGCCACGCCCCGCGCGTCCAGCGTGTAGTCCGACCGGTACCCCTCAAGCGCATCCACCAGCACGTCCGCCACGGTCGGCTCCCGGTTTCGGGCCAGCACGGGCTGCCAGTGGCCCCACGTGGCCAGGTCGGCCGAGACGTCCGTGTGGACGTACACCTCGCCATGCCCCATCAGCCGGACCATGACGTCGAAGGGCGTCGAGGACGGCACCGTCACAGGAAAGGCCGCCAGCCCCGCCTGCGGGTCCGCGTCCCCCGCCTGGGCCTCGTAGCGGTGCAGGTCAACGTTGAAGGCCGCCAGGTCCGCCTCGGGGCCCGACAGGGGCGCGTGGTCGTAGTGCCGCACCGCGTCCTCCGCCTTGTGCACCCACGTCGAGGGGTTGACGGCCGCGGCGACCTGGTTGGCCGCCTTCCACGACCCCGCGAAGTAGTGCACCACGGCGATCCCCGACGCGTCGGCCGCGATGCCGTCGCGGCCCTTGTGGTAGCCGAACGTCACGCGGGGGTACAGGCGTACCGCCCACTCGCGCGCCGCATCGCCCTCCGCGCCCTCCTCGGACTGCCGCAGCGCGTGCGCCAGGACCTTGTCCGTCCACACCCCGGGGCCCGTGCGCTGCGCACGCGGCGACGGGATGATCTCGGGCGACTGCTGCCCGAGCGTACAAACATCGCGTCTCCTGCATGGCCCCGCGCTCCCCCGCTCACCTCAAGCGTGTCGCGGTCCTCCCCCACGTTCAGGGGCCGCTGATAGTTGGCGGCGATCCAGTCGCACAGGTCCCGCAGCACCGGGTGCCCGGGGGCCGCCATGAAGAACCACTGCTCGAGCTGCATCTTGCGGGCGTACCCCCGGTTCCACGTGATGTCCCACGTGGGGAACGCCGACTCGTAGCCGACGACCAGGGCGTCCCCAGGGGAGATGAGGGACTCCAGGGGCACGCGGCACTCGGTGTCGATGTCCGCGTAGGCGCCCCCGTGCTTGAGGACGACCATGTAGCGGAAGAAGTCGGCGCGCTCGACGTCCTTCTCGAGACCCTGGAAGGCCTCGAGGTACTCGGGGAACTCGGAAGCCACAAAGTCGAGGCAGTCGTCGTCCGTGTAGAAGTGCACCTGCGGCGACGGGCCGGCCGCGAGGCGTCGAAACCCGCTCGGCAGCACGCAGCTCGCTCCCCAGCACACGACCGCGGGGGTCCCCGCTCACCTCCCACCCCTTGTTGAAGGTCCGCCACGACTCCTGCAGGGCCTTGAAGTGCGAGGGCACGCGGCTCGACCGGTACGTTTGGTGCAGCACGCGCGGGATGCGGTACCCTGCCTCGGCCCACTCCGATAACGGCGTGGGCTCCACCGCCGGCTCCAGCCCCCCGGGGGCCATTGCGGGCACCACGCGGGGCGGGCGCTGCCCCGGCTGAGGTGCCGAGGAGCCACCCAAGCGGCTGGCGCCATTCACCAGCAGGATCACGAGGGCCAGGGCCCACAGGGCGCGGACCCACGGTATGCGGGCGCTGCGTGTCACGAAGCGCCACAAGCTCCTGGGGCTGGCGGACCCCGAATGGGACACGCGCCGATGGCTCACGGGGAGCTGGCCCTTCGCGACCGGGAACGCGGAGGCGGCCGACACGGGCTCGCTTTTGCCCCCGGCCACGAGGCTCTCGAAGTCCGCGTACGAGACATGCCGCGAGTGCAGGCCCGCGCTGATTCTGGGGCCGGAAGGCGAAGCAAGGGTCAGTCCAGCACGCGTGCCGACGGCAGCACGCCTCGCATACCAATAAGCCTCACCTCGATCGTTGCCGCGTGTGAGTGGCCCGGCGCGCCGAGAAGGTCGCTGGAGAGCGCGCGCTGCTCGGGGACGTCGCACCGGGCAAGGAGCTCCGCGCGCGGTCTTCCTCGCCCTGTGTTGCAGCGGGACGCTGAGGGAGATGACGTCGGCGACACTCACGGCCGAAGGATTGGCGGAAAAGCCCCGGCCGGGCGCTGAACAACGCCTCCCCATGTTGGCAACGCCGTGGGGACGCTCCCGACGGCGCACGCAGCGCCGGAGCAATGTCATGCTCGCCTGGATACTTTGGAGAGGTAAAGGCGGAATAGGCGGTGCCGCGTGCCGGGGGTGCGCCGCGGTTGGAGGGCCATCTGTGTGAAGCCGGGGACCTTGCCGAGTCGAAGGGCAGCCGACGCCCGCCTTCGCTGCAGCGGCCTTCATCAGCGACCCAATGTGCTCCCTACGCGCGGCCCGTGAGAGCGTCCCATCCGCCATATCTCACCAGAGGGCGCAACGAAGGTGGACGAGCCGCCTGGGGTCGGGCTCCGCCACCGCGGCGAGCTAGTGTTATCCATGCCGACTCCGGTCCGCGCGCTCGGCGCGGCCGTGCCGTCGTGGGCTTGCTAAAAACCGGCTTCAACAGCGGCCTTGCATCGAAAAGCGACGCTGCTGCCGACGGCGCGGAATGTGTGCGTCTGCGTAACTACAGGGCGCCCGCAGGTTCCCTCCGAGCAGGAAGCACCGGTCCAGACCTGCGGTGTCGGTGTCAGACGCGGTTTCGCCGAGGCCCACGTTTGCGCGACTTATCCACCAAGTGTGCGAGACAATTCTCTGACCTGCGCCTCTCCGGCTATCCATTTGGCTGAATGGCCCTGCGTGCGCATGGACGGACGATGGTTTACCCGTTAGCCGCTCTCGCCGTCGCTGGGCAGCCGTAACAGGCACTCGTACAACAGAGGCGTCGCTGGGAGCGGGCAGGGTGGAGGGCTGCCGAGCATGTCGTCAGTCGTGCTTGCCACGGCAGGCTACGACCACACGATCCGGTTCTGGGAGGCCACCAGCGGCATCTGCTACCAGTAAGTCGATGGTGGGATGGCGGGCATGCGAGCAGGGCTGCGACAGGGGCCCCCGCCTTCATCGGCGCCCTCCTCGATCGCAGGACGTTGCAATACGCGGACTCGCAGGTCAATAAGCTCGAGATCACGTCCGACAAGCAGTTACTGGCGGCAGCTGGCAACCCACATATCCGTGAGTGGCCGGGGGCGCGGCGAGGATTGTGCAGGCACGCATGCTGGCGGGGGTCGGGGTTGCGACGTGAGTTGCGACTCGGTCCTCGCAGGGCTGTTCGAGGTCAGCACGAGCAACGCCCAGCCCATTCACAGCTATGACGGGCACACGGACAACGTCACGGCGATCGGGTTCAACCGCACCAACGAGTGGATGTTCTCGGGCTCCGAGGACGGCACCGTGCGGCTGTGGGACCTGCGTGCCCCGGGCTGCCAGCGCGAGTTCGAGAGCCGCGCGGCGGTCAACTCGGTTGTGCTGCATCCGGGCCAAACGGAGCTGATCAGCGCCGACCAGAACGGCAACATACGCGTGTGGGACATCGTGGCGGGCGCGTGCTCCTGCGAGCTCGTGCCCGAGGTCGGCACTTCCGTCCGCTCCCTCTCGGTGGCCGCGGACGGCTCGCTCGTCGTTGCCGGCAACAGCCAGGGCACGTGCTACGTCTGGCGCACCCAGCGCGGCGCCAACCACGCCACCCACTTCGAGCCCCTCCACAAGCTCAAGTCCCACGCGGGCTACGTCCTCAAGTGCCTCATCAGCCCCGACGTGCGGCAGCTGGCCACCGCGTCTTCCGATAAAACCCTGCGGCTGTGGAACCTGGACTCTTTCCAGCTGGACAAGACGCTCGTGGGGCACCAGGTGCGACGCGCGAGCGCAAGCGTGCCGAGCGAGTCTTGCCACCGCGAGTGCGAGTGCGAAGGCGCCGAGATTCGTGCCCTGCGCAGCGCTGGGTGTGGGACTGCGTTTTCTCCGTGGACGCTGCGTACCTGGTCACCGCTTCAAGTGATGCCACCGCAAGGCTTTGGGATCTGGCATCGGGCGAGGCCATCCGGGTGTACAGGCGAGTTGTGTGCCCGCTGGTTGAGGCTGGCTATGACGGCCGCAGGCTGGCGGCTTCGGGGAGCCCGCAATGCGTGCCCGCGCACTGCACATGCAGCGGGCATCACAAGGCGTGTGTCTGCTGCGCCCTGAACGACTCGGCGATGGACGGGCCGGAGCAAGGGAGCTGAAGGCCAGAGTTGCCAGCGCCCCCGAGTTGGTCTGCCCCGTTCCCTGCGATTCATCATCTGTTTTACTCAGCGGCTCATTTGCCGCAACACACTTGCGGAAGCTGACAGCTCTAGCAGTCGAGCACGCCGCCCATCAGGTCTCGGAAGTCATCCTCCTTTGCCAGCGCGTCGAAGTCGAGGAGCTTGAAGAGGAACGTGATGGGCCGCACAGATGCATCCACCTCGGCGGCCGCGACCCGGCTGCGGACGCGGCGCAGGGACAAATCTTGGGAGGCTTCGGTCCCCGACAGGGGGGCGGTTTGACTGGCAGCGACTGCTAGCTCACCCGCAGCACACGTAGGGCTCTCCCTCTCGGCGCAGGAAGAGCACGACAGTTTCGGGCAGCTGTCCTGCATCTGCTGGAACGCTGTCGCCCATCACACCATGCGCACCCGTCTCCTCCTTGGCTGCCGCTCCCCCGCCCTCTCCGCCTTGCCGCAAACCAGCTTGCGGCGTCCCACCCCCCTTACTACCCGCCACGCCACCTGCGCCACGCTTCCTCCACTTCCTGCCCTCCTCCAGCCCGGATGCGCCGTTCCTGCCGTCCCTCGCTTCATCAGCGCGGCCCTTGTCCGTGGCAAGGAGCGCCGCAGTGGAGGACAGGCGCTGCACCACGGGGTGGTCCTCGTCATGGGTGGGCTGCGCGAACCAGCGCATGCAGCGGCCGCCCTGGGTGAAGGTGTTGGTGTAGTCGGACCCGGCCTTGCCCACCACGTTGACGAAGAGCGCGACGGCGTTGGCCCACTCCTGGATCCCGGAATACTTGTTATGCCTGGGCGCCTCTCTGCAGTTTGACCCCCGCATCCGTGCCATAGCGGTCGCCTTCATGGCCCCAGACCCCTCCGGTGGCCGCACCAGCCGGCCCAGGCACTCTGCCAGGAGGGACGCCACGTCCGCGTTCGTCGCCTTGCTCGAGCCCGGCGCTGGGGCCGCCCTCACCGACTGACGCCTCGCCACCGTTGCTGGGCCAAGGGGGGGCAGTGTGCACGTGGGTGTGATGACGAGCCAACCGCGCAAATCGTCGACACGAAGCGGCGCGTCACCTTCGCCCTTATCGTCGCCGTCGAGAACGTCCCCGCTCCGCGAGGACGGCTTGCGGCGCACGGGCCTGTGGCCCTCGCCCGTGTAACCGGTGGCTTTGGGGAACACATCGACGGTGTGGTCGCCGAACTCCTCGTCCAACTCAAAGGTCGTATACACCTGCAGGCTCTCGCAATCCCACTTCGCGCCGAAACGGCCCCATGCGGGCGCAGGAGAGACCTGCCCGTGCAGCGTGGGCTCACCACCGGGTCCTGGCCCCGGATGCGCTGGGACCGTCGCTCGCCATCCCGCGGCGGTGGCTTTTGAGTACGCTTTCTCTTCGGCTTGAGCTTGTCCTGGATCGCTGTGGCGAGAGGACGGAGAAGTTGATGAAGGACCGGCGCGCGCATCCTACGCCGGCGATGCGCGACGACCTCCTGCATCCCACCTCGGATCGCTCCAACGGTCTCCTCGATGCCGAGCTGGCGAAGGCGCTCGCGATTGCGCCGGATGGTCTCCAGACGCTCGCGCTCGGCGTCGGTGACCGTGTCGGTCGTCATGACGTGCCAACCAGGCCCTGCGAAGGGTTGGAAGGCTCACAGCGACTGTCAGCTGATAGATGGTCGCAGACAGCCGGGCGACTACCGCGTGCTGGGGTGAAGAAGTGGCGCAATCCTGCGCGTCAGAACCATGCACCCAGGACATCCAGGAACTGGCCACAAGATTGCGATGCAATTCTAGTCGACAACCCCTTCGTGTGCAAGGCTGTCCCGCGGCTCCTGGTGCAACCAAGCAAGCTTCTTTTCCCGTGGTGCGAGGATCTGCCTCTTCGACCCGACTCGGTGAGCGGAACAGCCGTTTCTGGGTTCGATCATACCTTGTTTAGCCGCTGGGCCCATTAAATCATTCTTGATACGCTAGATTGCGACGGCCGACGCTCGGGGCGCCCTCCCCTCGTACGGAAGGCGCTCGGCCGCTCCTCGCCCCCTCTCTGCCCACCCAACCCCGTCTGGTGCATATTGCGGTACCGGATTAAATGATTCAGGGCTCCATTGGCCTCTCGTTCGGCGCGACTGCCGATTTCCGGATCCTTGCAAGCCCCGGATGTCCCGCACGCCGTATCGCTGGCGTCAGGGACACATCGGCCGCCTCCACGCAGTCATTTGGACGCGATCGGTCGCTCTGCCGATTGCTGGGCTTGCGACGGCCCCGCTAAAAGGCTCTACCTCTACCATGCGAACCCTTGTTCGTGCCGGTGGATCCAGCGCCGCTACGCCGTTGCGGTGCTACTCGTTCGCTCCTCATGGACCCGTGTGCCTTTCCCGGACCCCCTCCCCTTACCCAGAATGCCACGCATGCCTCTCGCGGGGCGGGCGTGCGGGCCCCAGCGCCCCCTCGGCCCTGGGAGTGCGGGATGTGATTTCTTATCGCCAGAGTCGACCTGTTCGTGCAGTGTCATCGTCACGCCGAGGGCACTTGGCGGCAAGCGCGGCGACTGCAGCAAGGATGGCAGGTGGGGTGCCCGCGCGTCGGCTGGATTGCCTGGCGGCAGCGTCTAGCATGTCTCGTGGACATTTGGGGTCTCGGCGGAGGTCTGCGCCCCGCAATGTCCATCGAGGAGCGCGTAGGGGGTCTTCTCTGTCGGTCTCTGCGAAGCGTCGTGTTGCCGCGGAACGGGCGCGGAACCGAGCACCCGCAGAGGTCCTCGTGTCGAGTCCGCTCGCTCCGGAGCTGGGGTGGACGGAGACGACGGTTGGGACCCAGGAGACGCTCATCGACGCCATCGCCAACGCGATGTGTGACCACCTCGGCTTCGACAGGGGCGCGATGGACGCAACCCAGGTCCGGCCGCGCGCGTGATGCACGCTGACGTGCGAAGCTGTTGCGGCTGGCATCGCCCTCGCGGAGTGCTCAGGAAAGCGCGAAGCATCGCCCGAAGTCCCCCTGCGCAGGAGCACCGCGTGTATCAGTACTACCTGCCGGTGGCGATGTGGATCCTCGGTCAGTTGGAGGCCCACAGGGCGTCCGGGGCCGGGTGCGTCGCCCTGCGCGTCATGGCTCACGCGCCAGCAAAGGCTGGATGGGTGCCGTGCTTGCGCCCATGGCGCACCCATCTCGCCTCATTCCTGGTGATCCGCAGTCGGCCGCTGGTCGTGGGTATCAGCGCCCCCCAGGGCTGCGGCAAGACGACGATCGTTGAGTGCCTGACGGCGACCTTCAAGGCGCTGGGTATCGCCTCTGCGTCCGTGTCCATCGACGACTTCTACCTGACGCGCGCCGAGCAGGTCGCGCTGGCGGCGCGGGACCCCGACAATCCCCTCCTGCAGCTGCGTGGCAACGCGGGCAGCCACGACGTGGCCCTCGGCACGCGCACGCTCGACGCCCTCCGCGGCCTCACCTCAGCAGGGGACGAGGCCCGCATCCCGCGATATGACAAGAGCTCCTTCTCGGGCAAGGGCGACCGGTGTCCCGAGGAGGACTGGGAGTCCGTCCGGGGTCCCCTGGACGTCGTCCTGTTTGAGGGCTGGATGCTCGGGTTCACGGCCGTGGGCGCCGAGCGTGCCAGCGCCGTGTCCCCCAGCCTCGTCGAGGTCGACAGGCACCTCGCGGCCTACCGGGAGGCCTGGGACAGCCGCGTGGACGCCTGGGTCGTGGTCCAGGTCGGGAGCCCGGAGTGGGTGTTTGAATGGCGCCTCCAGGCCGAGCACCGCATGCGTGCCACGGGCAAGGCGGGCATGACGGACCAGGAGGTCCGGGACTTCTGCGAGCGTTTCCAGCCCGCCTACCGCCTGTACCTGCCCGGGCTGTACGAGAAAGGCCCCACCACGGCGTCCAGCGGCAAACTCCTCCGGCTGCGCATCGGCCAGGACCGCACGCTGCTCAGCACGGTGAGAGTCGTCGAGAGAGATGGAGGAGGGCTGTCCGAACACCATGCGCGTTTGTTAACCCGACCGCCCACCCATTGTGTGCAGGAGGCGTCGTCGGGCTGATTCTGGCATGGCATGAGCACTGCGACTCCGTGAGGGTGCTCACAAGCGTGCATCTGCGTCGTTTCAACAGGGCCTAGCTCGCATGTCCTAGCCCGTTTCGGTTTGAATAGTGCGGGCCTGGGCTAGCACGTGAGCGACAGGTAGAGAGGCCCTGGCTGTGGTCGTGATGGGTCAGCAAGGCGCAAACGAGAGGCGCGAGTCCGTGACAAGGGCTGTCACAACAACTCTCCAAAGCCTGACCCTCACGCGTTGACGGCCTCCTTGGTGGGCGCCTTCTTCTCTGCAGGCCCCACCCGCTGCACGCTCACGAGGCGGTTGTCGTTGTCCCACTTCAGCAGGGATTTGCAGCTCTCGCACTCCAGCTCCGTCGACCCCTTGGCGCCCTCCACGGTGAAGATGTCACCGAAGTAGGCGTTGTTTGAGCTGCCGCAGTTGGGGCACTGGGACGTGAGGATGACGCCCTCCCTGCGGTCATCGCTCGCAAGGCGCGACGTGGGGCCCCGCTACTATTACCGGCCACCTCCATGCACGCACGAGGCCCTAGGAGACCATGCGGAGTCCGCCCTGTCTCACCTCAGCACCAGGTTGGTGAGGGAGCTCGAAATGACGTACACCCCGGGGAGGAGGAAGGCCCAGAGGAAGAGGAAACCGGGGGCACCGGGCGTGCTGATGATGCGCGACACGCTGAAGCCCGAGAGGAAGTCGGTCGTGAACAGCACCCCCAGCACGACCACCACGGCCGGCAGGTTCAGCAGCAGCATCTTCTGGTAGTCCACCACCGCGTCCGCGTACATGGTCTTGGAGCGGATCGAGCACCTGCGTGGACAGGGAGGCTCGCTCCGCATGGGGCACAGCTCACACGCAGCCTGCCTGGCCCAACGCAGGCAGCGCCAACCATGCCCCACCTGGGCCCCCCCTGCGTCACGACCGAGTTGGACTTCTTCAGACTCTGCTTCAGCTTGTTGAACTCCTCGTCCGACATGATGGGCTTGCCCGCCGCGTACGCCATGGACGCCTCGAGGAAGCGCTGCTCCTGCCCCGACAGCACCACCACGCTCGAGCCCTCCCACAACAGCTCGTTCTGCGGGGTATATGCGGGAAGCTCCTCGTACCAGGCCCCGGCCATCCCCTCGACCAGCGCGCCGAGTCGCCGCCAATCCCAGCGGCCCCCACCTTCAGGTTGTCGAACTCCTCGTTTGACATCGAGGCCTTGCCATCGTAGTAGAAGGACCGCATGGCATCCAAAAACTCCTGCTCCATCTCGCCCAGAGACTTCTTCTTGCTGCGCTTCCCCTGCGCAGTGGCGGGACGGCGCCCCGTGGGCAGCAGACCGGGCCGGCCCTCGCCCCCACGACGCACCCCAGCTATGCCTCTACAGACGGTGTTCGGCCGCCGCGCCGCGGCCGGCGATAGCGAGGCGTCCCGACGACTACACCGCGCTAGACCGCCGAGTATCGGGCGGCGCGCGGGTGGCGGTGGCGGGGTATGGTAGGTCTGCACCGCGGCGCGGGCACTCCCCGGCCGCAGGCGCCGCGCCGCGCTCACCTCGGCATCCAGGCTGCAATACTCGTTCACGTAATCATCGACGGTGCTGTCTGGCGACGGGCCCTTGGACTCGGCTGCGCGCACGGGGGGCTTGCAATGCCTGCCGCGATCTGCGACGCAAGAGGACGAGTCCCCGCCGCGCGCCCAGCAGGCCCCGAACAGCGCGAACCTCTAGGCGCCGTGCATCTGGGCCCGTCACGCTACGCGCGCGAGGACGCGCGGGCAAATCGCACGCGCCGGACAACACCGCTCGCGCGGCATGTCGAGCGCGGAGTCCGAGGGGCCCGTACGACGGCGCAACGGTGACGAATGGGACAAAGACGCACGAAAACGTCCGCGGAGAACTCGGAGCGCCCACCCCGTCGCCGGGGGCAAGGATTTCCGCTCGCTCGTCGCTCACCTCGCGCGATGGCGCGGCTTGCACGGCGGGGGGCGACGCCGGCCACGCAGCGGGCATTTCGGCCCGCCGACGAGCAAACCCCAAGGCGAGAGGCCGTGAGGCTCATCATCGGCCCCCCTCCCAGCGCACCCAGGTCGTCAAGAGCACCGGGGACGGTCGATGAGCACCTCCCCACTCTCACTGCGGCGCGAGCTGTGCGATCGCGCCCGCGCTCCGACCATGCGAGCGACGAGACGTCTGACACACTTGGGTCAGGGGGCGTGGCGGGGCGCAGCGGTCATCACGCCCGCGCGATCGACTTCGCATGAAATAGTGATCGTGTGGCCTGCCCCTGCCGCATCTCCGGCTGCCTTGCCGCCAGCCTTGGACGGGCATCGAGCCACGCGCCATGGAGACTCCGGCGCACGCGGCGACAGCGACCCCGACCTACAAGACCAGCGCTGCCCGGCCCCGGCCGAAGCCCGCCACTGGTAGGACGAAGGGGTGCACGGCCGCTGCACACGGGGCGCAGCCCGAGCGTAGGGCGACTCTCTGCGCGCCTCCGCGCCCGCAGGGCTCGTCCATCTCTCTGGCTTGTCCGTGGCAGCCCCGGCGCCGCATCTCTGCGCGCGGCAGTCGCAGCAGGCGAGGACTGCATCGCCCTAGCGTCTCCACCGATGCTTCCATCCTTCCGCGACGATGCGACGATCGCCGACGCGTGCTCTGCTCCCTGTGCCCAGGGGGACACCATTCGGCGCGCTGTGCTGCGGGACGTCCTCGTGGCTGAGGACGTGTCCCCGCTCTGTGCCTCGTCGAACCCCTACCGCCGCGATCTGGAGGAGGCCGTGACCGCGACGCGCCTGGCCGCACGGCTATGCACGCTGGTCCAGCAAGAGCTCACGGCCGGGGAGCGGCAGGACAAGTCTGACGACTCCCCCGTCACGGTGGCCGACTACGGTGCACAGGCTTTGGTGGCGTGGGCGCTACAGAAGGCCTTTCCCGGTGAGTGCCCGATTCAGCGCTGGAAGCGCGCCTGGGAGGTGCGAGGAGCGGGAGCAGGGAAGTAAGAGGACCCCTTGTGCTGCAGATGGGACGTTCTCGATGGTGGCGGAGGAGGACTCGACGGACCTCCGGGGGGACGATGGGGCCTTGCTCCGACAACGCATCACGGCGCTGGTGAACCGAGTAGTGCAGGAGTCGGGCCACCCTGCACGCGAGACGCTCAGCGAGGCTCAGGTCCTGCAGCTCATTGACGCGGGGGCCTCCCAGGTGTGTGACGAGGACGCTGCGCAGCGGCAGGGTAGATGCGAGGGATATGGAATCGGATCCTGGGCCGATGGGAAGCACGAGCAAACCGACTGGCTTGCCCCGTGACCCCAGGGCGGCAGTGTCGGGCGGCACTGGGTGCTCGACCCGATTGACGGGACGCGCGGCTTCGTGGGGAAGCGGCAATACGCCGTGTGCCTGGGCCTTATCGAGGACGGCGCTGTCGTGCTGGGGGTGCTGGGGTGCCCAAACCTGCCGCATGCGCCTCTGACCCAGGCGGATGGGGGGCCCGAGGCGGCGTCGCGCGCCGGGCAGGATAACGTTGGATGCTTGTTCGCCGCGGCCAGAGGCCAGGGGTCGTTCTGGGGGCCGCTGGAGGGGGCTGGGTTACCGGAGCATCGCTGCCGTGTCTCGGACTTGCAAACCACCGAGGGCGCCCTGTACATGCAGTCGTTCGAGTCGCGGCATTCGAGCCACAGGTGACACCCACGCGCCCGCTGCCCGGCGCACGGAGCTCCTGCCCATCCTGCAGCTATGCCCTACGCGACGCCGTTGCCCGCAGCATGGCGTCCACGGTGGCCCATGCGCTGGGTTTCCACCCCGAGTCCCTCAAGCTCGACTCTCAGGCCAAGTACGGGGCGCTGGCACGCGGCGACGCGCAGGCGTGGATGCGGTTCCCCCCAGCGACCTACCGGTGCGCGCCGCAGCTGATGGCGTGTGCCAGGCTCAGCTGTGGGGATCGCTGAACCCCGCCACGCTTTGGCCCGTGCAGAGAGAAGATTTGGGACCACGCCGCGGGGACGATCGTCGTGCAGGAGGCCGGTGGCGTCGTCTCAGATGGCCTGGGCCACCCGCTCGATTTCTCCAAGGGGCGCTTCCTGGATCAGAAGCTCGGCATCATCGCTGCGCCGCCCGCCATCCACGCGCGCCTCGTGCGCGCTGTCCGGGAGGCGGCAGCCAATTAGTTATTGGTTTGGGTGACCAGAATGAACATTGGGGGAGCAGAGCGCTGTCCGTGCGTTTAAATATTGGCTCTGGAGCGTCGCTGATCAACTGCAAGGCCGGCTTAGGCCCAGCCGCGGGTCCCGTCTGACCGGACGTCAGCTCGGAAAACGCCTTTTTCCGCCCACGAGCGCGGGCCCAGCGCCCATACATCCGCTGCATGCCACGCGTTCGGCAGTTAGCCGGTGGCGAGGATCATCGATCGCGCGAAGCGTTTTCCTGGCCGGGACTCCCCTCAACGACCCTTCCGCCGCGACCGGCCCGGGGAAGCCTTTCAGGGCCCTGTTCGGGGTACGTCAGCCCAAAGAGTCGGGCCGCGACCCAGGAGGGCCGCGCAGCGGGTCGACCATGGCCAGCGCAGGCTGGGTTCCGAAGCCATGCCTCGCGAGGCTCGCCGAGAGAGCGACGCGGACGCGGACAAGGTGGGTGTCGAGAGGGAAGCGCGTTCCTTCGGCCCGCCGACGGAGCCCGGAGCTGCCCGGCGGAGCGGGCCCGTCGTACGGGCTGCCCCTTGCGGTCACGAGGGCACGAGGTGTCCCCCCCGCTGCACGCGACGCGCACCGGCCCGGACGCGGGCCCGCGCGGCCTCGCTTGCCCCTTTTTACTCTCTCCTCGTCGTCTCCAGCCGCTGCAGGTCCGTCGCGGCGCCCTCCCGCGCTCTTCCGGTCAGGGTGACGTTCACCATTCCGTTCCGGTGCGCCTTCGGCGACAACATGAAGGTCGTGGGCGGAGGTTCTGGGTGAGTTTGGGCGGTCCGAGCGAGATTGCGTCGGCGCGGGGCGCGCCGGCGAAGCGCAGGGACGCAGGGTGCCCCGTGCGCGCAGGCTGGGCAACTGGAACGTGCGCGAGGGCTTGCCGCTCACGTGGCAGGAGGGGGACGTTTGGATCGGGGAAGCGGAGCTGTCGGACGGGGTGATCGAGTACAAGTACGTTGTCCAGACGAACGGGGGGCAGGTGCGCTGGGCGCCGCACGATTTGAACCGAGGGGGCGCCCGGCGGCGCGCGGGCGGCGCGGCCGGTGGCTCCGGAGAGGGTAAAGGTCATGGGCGCTTCCAACGAGGCCGCCGTCCCGCGTCGCGCGCGCAGGTGCGGTGGATGGAGGGTAACAACATCCGCCTGACGCTACCGGAGCAGATCGAGGGGGTCGCGGGACTGACGGTGGTGGACGACTGGGGCGGCGGGCGCCACGACGTCCAGATCAAACGGCGCGAGGGTGGCGGGCCGGCTTCAAGCGCCCCACCACCCGCAGCCGCCGTGCCGGACGCCAAGCCCGCCACGCCCATGCCCACCGTCACCTCGAGCGCCCCAACCGCGGCCGCGGCCGTGCCTGGGCCCGCTCTGCGCACTCCCGACTCAAGCCCTAACCCTGCCCCAGCATCCCCGTCCCGGGTCGGGAAGCCCTCCTCGGCAGCAACCATCGGTGCGGGTGGGCCGCGTCAGGGGTCGAGGGAGGTCCCCGACGATGGGAAGAGCTCCGTCAAGCGCAAGAAGCTGCTGCGGAACGTGGCCGTGCGGGACCCGCTCTCGACCGCAAAGGTGTCGAGCGTGTCAAAGAAATCGGTGGCGGAGCTGCGGGAGGCTGGCCTCCGGCGCGGCACGGGCAAGGTGCGGTTAGGGCGGGGTGAAGGGTCTCGGCCGTCCGCGGAATGGACTGCAGGGCGCCACGCTCTGGTCGCCCTGCTCAGTGCGTGGCCGCCGCCGTCCTTGCAGGACCAGCAGCTGATGGTGAAGGGGGAGGAGCTGCTGCGGGAGCTCGTTCAGCTGTCGATGGAGGACCTCGGGGCGGCCGTGGACATGGCGGAGGAGGCGCTCGATTCGGGGATGGACCCCACGTCGGCCCAGGCCTTGGAGAACGACGCGCTGGTAGCGCAGATGTCGCGCAAGGCCATCGCCATGTCGCGGGCGCTTGAGGCGGCCAAGGACGAAGTGCGGGGCCTCCTCACAAAGCCGCGTGATTCTGGCAGCTCTTGACTCTGTTCATCGCGTGCTGTAGATCGATCTCCTATGCTGTGCAGCTCTCTTCACACCCTCCCTGCGTCCCACTGCCTAGGCTTTTGCGGCGTCATGACGACAACGTAGGCCATCCTTCGGACACGACTCATGCGCATAGGCGCTGCAACGGACGCCTTGTGAACCCGGCAATAACGCACTGATGGCCACGAGACATGGGCTCAGACGCCGTACAGAGGGAAGAGGTACTTAACCATGAAGAAGACCAGCGCCCCGGTGAAAATGTAAGAGTCGAAGCGGTCGAGGACGCCTCCGTGACCGGGGATAATGTTGCCAGAGTCCTGCACGGGGCGCACGAGAGGTTGCAGACATGACGTCCCTCGGCAGGCCTGGCAGCGAGGGGCCCACTTGATGAGCCTCCGCGCGCGCTAGGCGGTCGTGAGAACGGCCGCGCTCCTGGCTACACACGCACCTTGACCCCGGCATCGCGCTTCATCGATGACTCGATCAGATCCCCGCAGAGCGAGGTGGCAAAGACGGTGATTCCCAACAGGGGTGCGCCCCACCAGACGCTCGGCCAGTTCGTGAAGCGGCATATGAGCATCACCATGCCAGTCGCGCAGAGCATCCCTGCGAGGGGTCCGAAACAGGCACCCATGTGGGCCTCGCACCGATCGCACCGCAGTTGGTGTCCCCCCTGCGTGATTGGCGAGAATCGATGGCCCGGCCCGGCACCCACCTCCTATAGCCCCCTCGACGGTCTTCTTCGGCGAGAGCTTCGTCAGCTGCGTGCGCCCCACCGCACGCCCGATGAGGTACGCCCCCGTGTCCGCAGCGATGACGGCCATCACCGACGTGAAGGTCGCGAGAAGACCGACGGTGACCTGCATGGGGCCTCCAGCCTGCAGGGGGGGCGCAGAAGATCGATGGTGCGGGCCGGAACATCCAAAGCTGTGTAGTAGCCCTGTCGCGCGGGGAAGGGGACTCCCTGCTCACCAGTGTGGGCCACCAATGCGCCAGCGCGGAGCTGTTCGCTGCGGGGACGGCCAGATTACGCAGCTGCACCCAGAAGCTGGGGAGGAAACCGCAGTAGAAGATGCCGAAGATGGTGTAGGCGATGGAAGTCAACGTCGGGACCTCTGTGGCGAACAGCTCCAGCGCCAGGACCGCAAACGCGCCCGCTGCGCAAGGACGAGAAAGATACGTTCAGGACGCGCGTCTGCCCGGCTCCGCGGCCGGCGGAGGGCGCGCCGCACGATGAGGCACGCGGGATATCCATGCGTGGGAGGGAGTCGCCGCGCGGTGTGGGCGCTCGCTCGCCTGAAAGCCACACTTGCGGCCGCCCTTGCAGAAAGGTCGTGATGACCATGCCCGCGCACACGGTGGTGCACGCGGCGACGACCCAGCCCGACACGGCAGGAAGCCCGCGCGCCCGCTCCTTGGCGTTGATGAACCCCCAGTACTCGGTGCTCACTTGCGACACCAGCAACGTCACCAGCGCGGCGTACGGAGGGCCCCCCGACCCCACCGCGAGCGCGCACACGGCTCCCAACAGCAGCCCGTAGGTGCACCGCACGGCCAGGTCGCTCATGGAGGAGGCGGGCTTGGCCGAGCTCACGATCGGCTGGATGGAGAAACTCGAACCGGAGCCCAGGGGTGCGACGCTGCTGGCTTGCCGCAGCACAGGCGAGTGCTTGCCCCCAGGGGACCGGTAGGGGCCCCGGCCGACGCGCATGAATCCCAGGGTCCGGCTCGTTGACGATGCGAGACAATGGCTCTCCAATCGGTCCGCAATAGCCATCGGAGAGGCCCCAGGAAGCCGATAACGAGGCGCCGAGGGCCCGCGGAGCCCAGCCTGCGCGGGGACGGCGAGTGCCCCCACGTGCATGGCTGATTCGGGCAAGAAGGCGACACGGGAAGGCAGGGAAGGGCGCGCGGAGGGCTCTATCTGGATCAGGGTCGCCGGGGATGACTGCCAAAGGCGAAACGCGAGCTAGGAGACTCGCAGTGGAGGCGATGGGAGAATATGCGGGCGCTGAGGCCGGCCGGGCAGGGACGATTGCTTTCCCGGGCAGCGTGAAACGCCAGATGGCGCTTGGCATCCTTTTTTCCTGGGTCGCGTCGATCCGCCCGGCGCATGGGCGCATTCCGGCCCGACTGCAACTGGAGAGGAGATGGCAGGCACGACTCGGTGGCCGCAGGCCCTCATCGGCCTTGCGGCCGCACTGGTGGTGCTTACGGCGGCCCTGCGGCTTCTGCTGGTCCCGCGCGCACTCCCGGTGGACACTGCCGCCATTCAATTCTCTGAGTACAGGTGGGACTGAGCTTTACTCCGCATCACTGAGTGCTCGAAACGTGTTTGGCCGAGCTAAACCTGCGGGTTCCGTGCTCCCGTAGAGCGATGAAGCACATCGAGATGCTCGCCGACCGGTGAGGGGATCGATACGTGGGATCTGAGGGACTGGAGCAGGCCATCGAGTACGCCATCGACCAGCTGGAGGGTCTGCGGGTGCGCGGCGCCATTGGGAGACGACTGCAGCGTGCGCACGGGCCCGTCTGTTTGCTCCCTGGCGCGGTCTTGGCACGTATGGATTCGTCACGCTGTCTTGCTATGTATGGGTCCCTGCCGGTCTGGAGATGCGGAGGGAGCCTGCTCCGCCTTTGCAGGAGCTGGCGTCCGGCAGCCCCTACATGGCCGAGCTGTCCGTGACGCAGCACACGGGCGCAGCGAGCCAGGAGTTCTTCCACCACGACATCACCAACGCCTATCGCAACTTGACCAACGTGGCCCTCCGCCTGCGCCCCCGCGGCTCGTCCGGCCGGGCTGTCATGTTGATGGCCCACCTGGACGCCACCATTGGGAGCGTGGGTGCATCGGACTGCGCGACGTGCGTGGGCGTCGCGATTGAGGCTGCTCGTGCCATCCTCTCCTCCCCGGAGCCCCTCGCCTCCGACCTCATCGTCCTCCTCAACGGCGGGGAGGAGACGCTCATGCAGGCCGCCCATGGCTTCTACACCCAGCACCCGGTGAGAGGCGCGGCGTGCAAGGGGGGCACGCGGTGCGCGCATCTTGTGCGTCAGCGTGGGCCGTCTCCCTCGTGCAGTGGATGGAGGACGCCGGGGCCGTTCTAAACCTGGAGAGCACAGGGCCAGGAGGCCCAGACGTCGTGTTCCAGGTCGCGGGGTGAGTCCCGCTCGGCCGTGCGTATTCGTCCTGCGCTTCCTGAGCGTTCTGTGGGTCTCCACCCACGCCAGCCCTCTGCGTGCGTGCAGCGAGTGGACGGCAGCAGCGGTGGCCCGGGCGGCCCCACACCCCCGCGCGAGCGTCGTGGGCCAGGACTTCTTCGACCTGTCCGTCATCCCTGCCGACACGGACTTCCGCATCATGGCCAGCAACAGCATGGGTCATCTGCCGGGAATCGACGTCGCTATGGTCCTCGACGCAGCCGCCTACCACACGGACCGCGACACCACGGCACGCATCCGGCGCGGCACCGTGCAGGGCATGGGCGACAACGCCGTCGCGGTCGTGCGGGAGTTTGCGCGCGTGCTGGCGCAGCAGGTCCAGGAGGACAGCGTGGGGCATGGATCGGTGCGTGCGAGGGGCGGCGTATACTTCGACATCCTCGGCACGGCCCTTGTCACCTACGGCTACGACCGTGCCCTGCTCCTCCACAACGCGCCGCTGCTCATGGCCACGGCCGCCGCCGCCCTGGATCCCCGGAACCTGGCGGGCGCCGGCGCTGGCGACGTTGTGCGCCGGGCATTTAAGCGCCTGGCTGGCCTCTTCCTGGGTGGCCTGCTCTCGTTCGCCGTCCTGGTCGTCGGTACCCTCGCACCCGCTGCCTTCGCCGTGGCGCGAGTCCTGGTCACCGGGCGGCCCCTGGTGTGGTTCCGCGTGCCGTGGGTGGGCGTGGCACTGTCAGGCGAGGGCACTTAGGACCGGCTTGGAGTAGCAGGCTGGGCAGTGGCAGTCGTTGGCAAATCTGTCACGACAATCCCCAGCGCAACCGCCCTTCACACGCAGGCCTCGTCAGCGTTGCCGCCAGCCTCGCCATGCAGCGCCGCACCGGACCGTCGAGGCTCTCGGACCGCCTGGCCGAGTGCGCCATGGGATACGCCCTCGCTGCCTCGGCCCTCACAGCCGCGCGCATGGGATCCGCCTACGTCCCCGCCATCTTCTCCGCCGCACTCACTCTCGCCAGCCTGGTCCCTGGGCCACACTCTGTCCCCCTCGCCGCTCCAGCTGCCCAGGCCCGGGGCAAGGCTGGCGCCCGAGGTGCATCCGAGCCGCCAGCCGCGGACCGCAGCGATAACGCAGTCCCGGCAGCCAAGGAGCGGCGGGAGCAGGGCGAGGGCAGCGTCACTACGTTTGCCGTCCAGGTCAGGATTGCCCCGCTCGTCGCTCTCCACTCCCGCCCGCCACCACGTGCGCTGGACGCCCCCTGGCCACGTAACGACCTCTCTCTCCTCATGACCACAGCTCCTCATCGTCCTCCTCCCCACGCTCCTCATGTCCTCCATGGCGCTCCTCATCTCCCTGTACCTGCCCGGCAAGGCGGGCATGACCCCCGCCCCGCCTCCCGCGGGCATCTTCCTGGGCGATGTCCTCGTGGCAGGCGCCACGGGGATGTTATTCACCTTCACCCTGGCGGGGATGTACCCGCCCGTCGCCGCCCACTTCCATTCGGGCCGCGTCGCACGGCGGATGTTCGGCGTGGCAGCCGCCGTCGCCGTGCTCCTGTCTCTCACGGTGCGAGGGTGGCCGGATGACTTGATCGACTCCTTGCGTTAGTGATGCGATGTTCCCGCCCCGTCAATCCCTCCTCTTCTCCTTTCTTCAGATGGCCCCCTACTCGACTGAGCAGCCCAAGCGCGTGGGCGTGCAGCATGCGCACTTCCAGGGCGCAGGCGGCCGCGTCGAGCGGTCCACCCTCGCCCTGGCCAGCATGGACGGCGTGTCAGTGCGGGACGTTGTGGCCCCGAACCCGCCCCCGGCTATGGTGGCATGGCAGAGGCGAGGGTGTAGAGAAAAGGCGGCAGGTGGAGAGTATGCTGTACAGTAGGTATCGTGCACCACAACGTCTGTGCTTGCCTCACGCAGGCTCACGGGCCGCTCTCCACCCCTGTCCCTGGAGCAGCGCCAGTGGGCGGACCCCACTCGCGTGGAGGTCAGCCCAGGAGACGACTGGCTGCTCCTGTACCCGGTGTCGTCCATGCTCCAGGCCATTGCGAGGGAGGCGCCCAGCCAGGCCGAGCACCAGGTGAAGTGCCACGCTTTGTGGTCGCACCACCAATGGACGGGACGCATGGGCCCTAACACCCCGTCGGTGTGTTCTCCCCCCGCAGCCCACCCTGCAGCTGACGGGGCCCGAGTCCCTGTCGACCGTGGACGCGGCCGCCCCGACCGTTCGCCTCCACGTGCACCTGAGCACGGGCTTCCCGCACTGGACCGTGATGGTGCTGACAGTGGAGGGGCGCCTCACGGCATGGAGCTTCACGGACGCCCCTGTGCCCACGGACGCAGCTCAGCCCGACACGTACGTCGTGAGGATGGCGGGCGCTCGGGGGTCCGAGGAGTGGCCCTTCTGGCTGGAGGTCGAGGATGGCACGCGCGTCCGGGCTCGCCTCGCCGTGGTCATGCCTTTGCCCACGCTGCTGCCCGGCATGACGCAGGGCATGTGGGCCAAGGCGAGCGGCGCAGCTTGTGCTTGCAGTGGCGCAGCGGGCACCTGAGCAGGAATGTGCATTCTTGCAACGCGATTCCTCCCGTCGCTACACCTGCAGCCGGACGATGGGTCGTGGGAGGCCCTGGCGGAGGAGCAGGGGTGGCGTCCGGCGCAGCGCCTCATCGCTGGGCTGCCAAAGTGGACGGCCCCGTTCGCTTTCGAGGTGAGGACGCGGCTGAGCAGTGCCATGCGCGTGTATGGACGATGCTGAATGGCACATCTACGGCTATTGCGCCGTCTCCCTCCTGCAGTGCTACCACTCGCTGTGGGACATCCGTCAAGACGAGGGTGGGACGTGGGAGGTGACGGCCTCGGAGGAGCTGGTCAAGCCCCGGCCCAGTTTGGCATGAGGTGCCTTTGTTTTTCAGCCCCTTGTTTTCACGACGGCAAGTGCCGCGTTCTGAGTTCACGGCTGCTCTTAGTTTCCGGCAGCTGCCGCATGCTCATACCCTTGCCCCACTCACATGAGCCGACACTTGGTATTCCCGGTGCAATCGCGGACGCCATTTCTGCGCGCTTTGGGCGCCAATGCCTGAACTGCCCAAGCGAATCCTTGAATCTCACCCACTATCCTCGAAACCCTCGCTCCCGCTCGCCCCTACTTCACCCTCTCCAGCATGACCCCCATCTCACAGTGGTCGCAATAAGGGAACTGGTCGAAGAGCGCGAACCTGGCCACCCGGTGCGTCCCTCCCGGGCCCGCCACGCCCTCAATGTCCCGCAGCAGCGTCCGTGGGTTGCACGAGATGTACACCGTCCGGTCAAAGTCCCGCAGAAGCGCACGCGTCGCGTCGTCCAGCCCTGCACGCCCGCCGAACACCAAGCTAAGTCAAGACTCTGGCAGGAATCCGATTTCCAACTGTACAAGCATTTAGGGCGTGGCAGTCCTGCCTCTCACCGGCGCGGGGCGGGTCGACCATGAGGGTGCTGACGTTGAGGGCGTCCCAGTCCGCGGCCGCCTGGATGCCCAGCTTGGGCAGCGGCTCCTTGGCCCGCAGCGCAGCGGTGAAGGCCTCCGCTGCCATGGGCGCCACGGCCACGTTGGAGGCGGCGTTGGCCTCGATGTTCCACTGCGCGGCCTGCACCGACCGGCGGGCGATCTCCGTGCCGATGACGCGGTCGAAGTGCTGCGAGGGCACACGGGAATGCAGCTGCCGTCAAGTATCTCGTCAAGTGAGCCATAGGTGCTGCTGCAAAAGACGGGGCCAGTCGATGCTAGCGGTCCCTCGCACCTCCGCCACGGGAATGCTGAGGTTGGCGTTGCCGCAGTAGAGCTCCAGGAGGGACGATCCACGCGAGCCTGCCGTGCAGCTGCGCGCCCAGTGCAGCATGTGCCTGCACGTGTAGGCGTTGGGCTGGCTGAACGCCTCCTCCATCTGTCGGTACTTGTACGCCTTCCCATCCACCTCGAACTCCTCCGTGACGTAGTCGTCCCCGAACAACACGCGCTGCCGCCTGCTGCGCCCAATCACGGACACCTGCCCGCCAGGCCGCACCCCCGGGAGACCCGACAGCGACTCCCTGCGTGGGGGGAGAGCGCCGATGGTGACAGGCAGGCACATGCAAGTTGCAACGCAGCCCATTTGCGACAGCTCACGCACACGCCCCGCCGTCCCATCTCTTGGGCACTCCTCGCCACCCCGGTAGTCGCTAGCATGCGTCGGCCCTGCCCTCACTTGAGGTGCTTGGCGGCCTCGATCCACGAGTCCTCGATCTTGCAGTGGTAGACGAGCGTGCACATGGCATCTCCCGACAGAGTCGTGTGCACGTTGACCTGGAAGAGCTTGCGACGGAGGACGGCACCGTAGGGCCCGGTGTTGCATTCGTCCCGCACGCGTGCCAGCACCGCGTTGGCCAGCTCAGAAACCACGGGGAAGTCGCGCACCCAGAAGAGCGTCGGGCGAGGCCGCGGGCCCTTCTCGCGCCGCCGCTTGCGCTTCCTCCCCTCCCACTCCTGCGCATGTGACAGACGGCAGAGTGAGTGGGTGATACAGCAGCGGACGTGAGACTCTTCAAGCGCCAGCAGCACTCACCCACGACGATGTCCCCGCGCCGTTGGATCCCCTCGCGACGGCCCCCTCTGCAGCAGCCCCCTCTGTAGCAGCAGCCCCCTCAGCACCGTTGCCGTCAGCAGTCGCCCCCGACGCTTCCTCCTCTCCGCCGTCGTCCCCCTCCCCCGACCCCCTGTCGTCTCCGCTATCCTCGCCACCGTCGCTCCGAGCCCCCGGGTCAGCCAAAAAGTCGTCCGTGGAGTTGAGGCTGAACATCACGTAGTCCATGGTGTCGCCCTCGTGCCACACGCGCAGCTCGCAGCGCATGCGGTGGTGCAGCGGACGGGACGGGAAGACCTCGAGCTCCGGCATATGAAGAGAGGCGAACATCGACAGCACCTTGGCTGCAGGGGTAAATCGCGTATTGTGTGCATCGGGGTTCTGCTATCCGGGACTTCATACCTGCAAACTGGTGGGTATACAGGAAAGTACTACTCGCCTTTCTTCGCGGCGAGCTGCGCATCGTAGGTGGAAGCGTCCGGGGAGATGAGGGGGGGACGCTGGCCGGCCGGGCAGTCGTCGGTGCTCTCCAGGGGCCCCCGCCTCTCCGTGGGTGCCGCGGAGGATGCGTGCCTTTTCTTACGTCCCATTTCCGCACGAGAGTCTGCAGCCCGGGCCTCGGCGGCACGCGCGCACGCTCTCTCCGGTCGCCCCCCCTTCGCGAGCGTGCGGTGGCTGCCGAGGCCAGGCCAGCGCCTAACGAAGAGCGCGCGCTGCAGAAATGGCACCGCCACCAGTTGCCGCGACGAGAGCATCAGCTGTGCTTGCCATACAGCTTGCTTGGCCTGAGCACGACCAAAGTGAAAAGATGGTGTGTACACTCAGGGAATGGTCATGGACTTGACATCCATCGTAGTGATGTGCATGCCTGAGGCAATACCTGGATTTAAGTCCCAACTTCGTTTTGCACAACAGCTTGCACAAATCACCGCGTCGTCGTCAGAAGTCGTGGCCCACAAGGAAGCGCGTGTGGATTGACCCACTGCATCTCACCGCGCTGACTCGACGGACAGGGCGCAGAGACGCGCATCACGCCCGGCCATGGCGCTCCCTAGTGCTTGCAGGGAGACGTAGACACTGGGCGTCACCATGGCGCCGGGACGGGGAGAGTATCGGCGCCTAGATGACCTGACGGATAGCGAAGATGGTGGAACGCCAATCCCGCTGCAGCGGTGAGCGGTGAAAGTGTCTCTAGGCTCACGATACTTTGCGGCTTGCTTTTCGCCTGCTTTGCCCGTAGCGCCTTCCCTGTCCGACCCGTCGCAGGGACCAGAGCAGTCCGGCACCGCGGACACCGCTGTCCATCGAGCAGGTGACGCCCGCGCCCGCGGCCTGGCACGGGGCGGGGGAGGAGGAGATGCCCGGCACGAACGGCCTCACGCCGTACAAATTGCGGCAGGTGCGTGGCGCCCGACCTCGACGATCGATGACCCTAGCAAGCCTGGGACTGCAGCCTTTGCGGCGCTCCGTGATGCCATGTCTCGGCTGCGCTGGTTTGGATCCCATGTTGTCGCGTATCGGCCCCGCCTCCTCCCCAGACTCCCTTGTCCGCTCGCTCTGGATGGCGTGCGGACAGCATCCGGTCGCTGCGGGCCCTCCACCAGGCCACGTGGGTCAAGCGCCCGCACCCAGCCATGCTGCGCTGCGTCGGGTGGTCCGCCGTGGTTGCCGCCTTCTTCCTGGGCCTCTTCCTCACATTCGTTGTCTACGAGGAGGACTTCCGCGCCACCATCCCCAACTGCACCTGGCAGAACTACCGCCTGCCGGACGCCCCCACGTGAGTCTCCCTCTTGTTTGGTTGCGTGCTACTGCACAGACGACCACGCGTGTGACGCGCGATGTCCCGCGTCGTTAACCGCAGCCCCACTGTCTACTCGCTCGTCCTGGAGGTGGGCCTCAACCACGACCCCTTCCCCGTGCGGGGGTCGGTGGAGATCGAAGTCGACCTGGGGGACGAGGTCGGCCGCTGCATCGTGCTGCACGCGGGGCGCGCCGTGGACGTCACCGACTCGGACATCCAGTACGTCGACGCGTCCGGTGAGGGGAGGCAGACCTTGTTCTGGTACTCTGCCCCAACGCTTGCACGCCGCCCGGAGCGAGCTGCTCCGAGCAGCACCCGTGCCCCCTGCCCCGCCTCAGGCAAGCGCGTGTCGATGCAGCATCGCATCGACCGCAACACGGAGCCGGGCCTCGAGGACCAGCTGGTCGTGTCGCTGCACTCGCCCGTGCCATCGCGCGAGGAGCGCCACGGCAACACCCAGGGGTACCTGACCCTGCGTTTCCATTACAACCTCCCCCGGGCCTTAGGCGGGCTGTACCTGAGCCCCTACGTGCAGAACGGCCGCCCCAAGGCGCTGGCCGTCACGCAGCTCGAGGCCATCGACGCCAGAAACGCCTTCCCGTGCTTCGACGAGCCGGACGCCAAGGCCTCTTTCGACGTCACCGTCACAGTGCCCTCTTGGGCCGTCGTGCTCAGGTCAGGGCGAAAGACTTGACCCCACGCCGACTGGCGTGTCATGGCAGCCCACCCATAGCTTTTGACACCGCTACAGTCCAGCAGCGCACGCTTCCCTGTGCAGACTTAGATGGATATCCCCACCATCCCACCCGTCGCCCGCAGCAACATGCCCGTGTCGACCCTCCAGAGCAGCGAGCGCCTCCCCCGCCGTCACCACCTGGCCGCCAGCCTGGAGGCACTCAAGACGATGCAGTTCCAGCGCACGCCGCCCATGCCCACCTACCTCCTGGCCATCCTGGCCGGGGACGTGTCCTCCGCGTCCCTCGCAGTCGAGCGGGGGCTCCCGGGCCTACCCACCCTGGCCGTCGAGGGTGAGGGGCGGTCCCCAGCAGCGCAACCAGCTCTGTGACTCGTTCCCTTCGGTGTGACTCCCTGTACTTCTAAGAGTGTTCACTGTATGTGACCAATCCAACCCCCTCGCCACCACCCACTCGCTTCTGCACCCAGTGCACGGCCTGTCGCACCGCCCCTCGAGCTCTCTGGGCACGGCGGGGGACGTGGCGGCCCAGGTGGTCCCTGCCATGGAGCGCCTGCTGAGGTGAGGGCTGCTGTGCAGTGCCCTGGCGAGTGAGGCTGGCTGCTGCGGGTCGCGCTCCCTGAGATGCTCGCTTCGTTGTCCCACCTGCACCTCTCCCACTCCCCACGTGCACCTCTTCCACCTGCCCCTCTCCCAGGATTCCATACGATCTCCCCAAGCTGGACCTGGCCGCGGTGCCGGATCTGGCTGCTGGCGCGATGGAGAACTGGGGCCTGGTCACCTTCAAGGAGACGACGCTGCTGGTGTCAGGTGCGCGAGGGGCGGGAGGGGGCGCGCCGGGCCTGTCGCTTGCTAATGCGCTTCCATAGATACTACCTAGCGTCGTCGTAGCCAATCCTAGTCCCGCTCTCCGCAGAGACGACGCCGACGTCGGGCAAGCGTGCCGTGGCGGAGCTGGTGGCGCATGAGCTGACGCACATGTGGTTCGGCAACCGCGTGACGATGGCGTGGTGGGACGACGTTTGGCTTAACGAGGGGTCCGCCACCTACTTTGCGCGAGTGGGGGCAGACGCCGCCATGCCCCAGGCGAGCCGACCACAGTGTTGAGACGGGGTGGGGAGCGCGTCACGTGCCCGGCCCTGGTCAGACATGGTTACCATATACATCTGCGGCCCTCGGCGCAGTTCTCCTTTCTGGCCAACACCTACTGGGACGTGACCCGGGTGGGATTGGACGCGGACGCCCATGCCGACCGCCACCCTTTGGCGCCCGGGCGGCTCCCTGGGGGTGACGCCAACGCCAACGTGGACGCGCTCTTCGACCACATCACGTACGAGAAGGGCGGCGCGGTGCTGCACATGGCGCACACCCTCGCACGCGCCCTGGGCGGGGACGTGGGCTTCGCGGGACCCACGCCATTCGATGCCGCGCTGGCGGGGGGCGGCGCCACCCGCGACGCCTTCATCGAGGGCCTGGAGGGCTACCTCCGCCGCCACCACCTCGGACCTCGTGCAGGCGCTGGCGGAGGCCTTGGACCTGGCGGCGGGCGTCGACCCGGCCCTGGGGCAGCGCGGGGCCAGGGCGTTCCTCGAGCCGTGGATCTACCGCGCGGGGTACCCGGTCGTGACGGGTGAGTGGTTCTGCATGGCGTGGCACGGCACGCGCGAGGCAGGCGCGCGTGACTACCTGCCCACCCCGCGTACCCACCCCGCGCCTGGACTGCCACCGTGCAGCAACCTCCCTAGTTCCGCCCTTTTCTGCAGTGTTCTGGGATCCTCCCTCCACGCTGCGACTGACTCAGGCCCCCTTCTCCGTCTCCGGCGCCGCCCCCTGCGACCCCACCGTCGCCTGGCCCGTCCCCGTGGCCCTCCGCACCGTGGCCATCCCCGCCGACTCCCAGGCGCCCCTCTACGCGGGGGCGGACGTCCTCGTGAAGCTGGGCGCGTGCGAGGCGCACGTAGACCTGTCGGGCGTGCCGGGGGCTGACCCTACTCCACCCCCGCCCCCGACACCCTCCCCGACACCAACGCAGGCGCCCACGCCATCGCCAACACCAACGCCGACGCCCACACCCGAGCCCGGCCCCGGCAGCGACCCTACGCCCCCCTCCGATGCTCCCTCGCAAGGCACGCCCTCCCCCTCGCCCCTGTCGCATGCCCAGCGCCCAGTCACGGTCCCCGAGGCTCCAATGACAGACGCGACGCGGCGCTTAAGCCAGGCGCCCCCCACTCCCAGCGCCGCCACGCCAAGCGGCGGCGTCCCTCCGTCAGACGGCCCGACACCAACTGCCAGCCCTCCCCCAGACACGCCTCCCCCCTCGCCCACCCCCACGGCAGCCCCCCCATCTGTGGCGCTGCTGGCCAACGTGGGTCGGTGGGGCTTCTACCGCGTCCATTACGAGGGCGGCGCATGGGCCTTGGCCCTGGAGGCGCTGCGTCGGTCGGGGTCGGGTGCGCTGTCAGGAAACGCCTTCTCTGTGGATGTGGCGGGGATGGTCGTGGACGCGCTCGCTCTGTCCGATGCCGGGGTCAGGTGAGAAGCTGGGTGCTGCCCAGGTTATGGGTGGCGGTGGGTCCAGGCGATTGTAACATGCGTCCCCTGCCCTTTCACCCGTGTGCTTACGCTTGCCCTCCCAGCTCTGCCGTCCGTGTCCTCGAGGCCATCGATGCGCTCCTCGCGTCGGGGCGGGATTTGGAGTATGCGGGGCACTCGGCCGCGCTGTGGGCCGCGGGGCAGGTGCACGCGCGGATGGTGGCGGCGTGCACGTGCGAGCAGGCGTGCGGCACGGCGGGGCCCACGGGCGGCACGGGGGCGCCGGACCGGTGGCTGGCGGCGGTTGCGGGCGCAGTGCCTGCCGCCGACGCGATGCTCGCGTCGCTGAGCGTGGCGCCCCCGGGCCTCATCGACGCTCAGCGGCTGGTGTGGCCGACGGTGGTGCTGGCGGCGGGCAGGGCGTCCCCCTCCGACGCCCCCGTCCTGGCGATGGCTTGGGAGGTGGTCAAGAAGCGCCTGGACGCCGTGCTGGCGGCGGGGGGGGACCTGGCGACCGTGGATGTGCCGGGCAGCGAGGGGTGAGGGCCACGGGGACTGGGGTGGGGCGGCAGGCCCTCTTGGTTCTGCCTCTCTCGACTGGTGCGTGTTAGTGCACCGATGCTAACACTGGTAGCAATCACACACTCTCTGACTGGGCTCTGCCCCACTGGTCTGCTCTGCCCCGCAGCTACATCCATCCGGACGTGCGTGCTGCCGCGTACGCCCTGGCGGTGCGCCACCGCGGCCAGGAGGCCTTCACGCTCGTGTGGCGCGCCGTGGACGTGGTGGGTGACCCCGCAGAGAAGGCGGCATTGCTGGCGGCGCTGGCGGAGGGGCCCACGGACGCGTTAGTGAGGGAGGCCCTGGCACTGACGCTCGACTCGAGGGACGTGGTGCGGGGGCAAGACGTGGGTGAGGGGCAGGGGCGGGGGTGGGGTGGTCAGCAGGTTCGGGCAATGCGCAACAGGGGCCCTGCGCACGCTTCGCACCTCAAATCCTTTCTCGACTGCCTGGTCGCAGCGTGGATGGTCGAGGCGGTCGCGGAGGCGTCCCCGCTGGGCCGCCTGTTGGCGTGGGAGTTCGTGCGCACGCGGCTGGGCGACATCCGCGACAAGATTGGGCGCGTCGGGTGGGCCGACGCGGGGGTGTCGGAGCTGGTGCAGGTGGGGCCATGACTGTAACACGAGGGTGGCAGCTTGCGGGGGCACAACAAGCACATGTGCCGTTGCTGCTTGATTGCACGACGCCTGCACATGTGCGGCCCAACTCCCCGCCCGACATTGCCACCGCGTCCTCTGCCCACAGCACGTGGCCAGCGGCTTCTCCGACCAGGTCCGGGTGCAGGAGATCGAGCATTTGCAGGGCCAATACCCGGATTTGATCCTCGACCAGGTGGTCGAGTATGTGCGGCAGGCCGTGCAGCGCAACAGGGCATGGCTGCAGGCGAACGGGGGGGACGTCTGCGCCTGGATGAAGGCCCACACGCCCAATTGACGCTAGCAGGCTCCCCTGCACACCTCGCTAGTAGAGCCCGCCATGTCTATCAAGCGCTCTGTAGTGATTACGAACCGAACAGTAGGAAACCTTCAAGCAAGCACTGTACGCCCTGGCTGCCAGCATCAGCGGCCCATGGTGATCCAGCGCCAGAACAAGTTGACGACAATCATCGCTCCGGGGATGCGGACCAGGGAGGCACCAAACCGCGTCCAGAGGTCGGACCAGGCCTTGCGGTGGAGCCCGGCGCTCTCGGGCGCGTGGTACATGAGGCGCAGCACGTTCAGGTACATGTAGGTGGCCAGGGCGTACTGGAGGTTGCGCTTGAGGACGACCTGCACAGCCAGCAGGAACGCCCCGGCCACCTCGATGCTGGCCATCAGGTTCATGGCCTGCTGCCGGCGGGGGGACGTGGCGTCGTAGAGGCGAGCGAGGGGGGTCCGCGAGAAGAGTCCGAGACTGCAAGGGTATCAAGAGGGTGCATGGGGCTTGGTGGAAGCACCGGTGACGGCCCACTGACACAAGGAAGCGTCTGGCTGAAGTCGTCTACGAGTCCAACTGGCAGCCACTGGCGTCGCTCACCCCATGAGGGACCGCAGGTTGGCCATGAGCTGGAAGTAGGCGAGGATGGCTGGGGCGAGGAGGAAGGTCATGGACTGGACCTGGCGGGCCATGACGACGAAGACGAGCGCTAGGAGGAAGTGGTACATGTCGTAGATGGCCATGGCCTGCGTTGCACAGGACACAGGGGCGCCCGGCATGGGAGAGGCACGCGGTGCGCGGGCACACACTCGAGCAAAGTGGCCAGAGCATCACCTGCATCAGCCAGTCCTTGAGCGCCTGGAGATTGAGCCTCGGAGGGAGGCCCACGCGGCGCCCGACCCTGGTCGCAGACACCACGGCCACGGCCACCAAGGCCAGCCAGTACAGACGGGCCGATAGCAGCCCAGGCAGGAAGGGGAGGAGCGTGGCGACGGTCAGGCCGATGACGAGTCCATTCAGAACCACGTTCAGTGCCTTGCGCGCCCACCCGGCGACGCCCCCGCTTGCGCTGGCGGACGCAGTGGACGGCCCCGCAGATGCGGTGCCTCCCGACGAAGGCGAGCTGCGGGGGGCCGCGTCCCCGCTTCCGGCCCAGACCGGCGGAGGACGGGTACCCGCTGCCGGAGCGGCATGCGCGTCTCGGGGCCCCTGGAACACGGGATCGGATCCGCAGGCAGCGTCGACGTCCAGATCTGCATTCACGTTCTCCTTGAACCACCGCGCCTTCCGTTTCCTAAGGATGGACGAGTAAGAGGTAGTCCCAGCGGGGATCTGCGAGGTTCACGCGCAGCAGGAGGTGAGAACGACGCCCACGCCGGAAGGGACGCTCATGTTCTCCTGATCTCGAGACTGCACCTCTAGGCTGGCCACATATCGCTTCCACGCATTGTTGGCGTCAAAGTCGAAGGCGTGGAAAGCCCGAAGCGCGTCTTCAGCCCCCGCCCCCATCAGCGTCCACTCTCGATCCGTGCTAGCCCCCTGAGCTCGATGTCGTGTTCCACGCCGCGCATGCGCTGCGAAGGTGCTCAGTTGAATGCATGCCTGGTCACAGCCATCGCCTTAATCGTGACCTTGGGGTCCTGGCGTCGCAGCGCCAGCACCGCGCCAGGCGGCTGCGGCGCTGAAGCCGCCATGGGGCCACACGCGGTGCCCTGCCGCGACTTCACCTCTTTACCAAGCGCAGTCGACGTCGATAAGCTCGCGGCCTTGCGCAAACTCGAGGGAACCTGTTTGCATCGCGCGGGAAACCCGCCCGCCAGTCCCAGGGCGTCCCTGTCGACGCGTGTGATAGTGGTTAGCCCCGCGGAGCCTGCTCACCGCGGGAACCCGGGCTCTCCGCGGGCCGTGCGCGCCCTGTAGAGCGCCCGGGGAGGGGCAGGCGCCTTTCGGCGCGGCCAGAGGTCGGGGGTGGCACTATGGCGGACGTCAAGGATATCCTGGGCATCAAGGGTGCACCTGCGGCTCCGCGAGAGAAGCCGGAGCAGCAGAAGCAGAAGAAGCCCAAGGGAATGTCCAGGTGCTGCCGTGCCATCGATCCCAGCGCCCTGCTGTCGCCGGACTCGCTGAAACCGGAGCCCGTTTGCATGGACACGTGCATGCAAGCTCACGGCGCCCGTCGCGCTGCTCATGCGCCTCACCAAGCCTTTCCTGCTCGGTCGATTTCAAGACCCCGCGTCGCCGTCGCAGGGAGGCGTTCGCGCTGCTGGATGACTCGCATCCGATCATGCCCAGTCAGCTAGTCGCCAGCAGCAAAGCCCTCAAGGAGAAGCAGAAGCGATCCAAAGGCAAGGTCACGTGGACGTACGAGGAGTTCCGCAACTCGGCGCGCGCGGACGACGAGAAGTGGAGGATGAAGCGGTGAGGGGAGCACGCCGCTGCGCTGGGCCTCGCGCCGGCCGGCCCAGGACGCCTGCGTGGCATCCGCGCCCTTGGCTTGCTGCTGCAGGTGGCAGAAGCGGGTGTACGACGCCCAGGGGAACCTCGTGACTCCTCCTCCGGACGACTACTGGGCGGTCAAGTACAATCGATCGGTGGACCTGGTGCAGTACGACGACGAAGAGTACGCGGCGCTGCTGAACGACGACCCGGACTGGACCAAGGAGGAGACGGACAGGCTGTTTAAGTTCTGCAAGATCTTCGCCATGCGGTTCACGGGTGAGAGGGTGGTTGCGGGACAGGCATGGTCTGCAAGGACAGGGGATGGTGCGACCCCAGAGTCTGCCGTGTGCCCCTGGCTTGTGGCATTTTATGTGCAAACGCGCGTGAGCGTCGGCAATGCGAGCGCCCGCAGTGATGGCGGATCGCTGGGCCAACTACAACGGCAAGGAGCGGACGGTGGAGGACCTGCGGGCTCGGTACAGCGCCGTGGCGCGCAAGCTGCTGGTGGCGCGGGAGGGCGGGGTGGACCAGGCCGCGCACCACTACCTGGTCCGGCACCCGTACAGCGCCGAGCACGAGCGGGAGCGCAAGAACGCCCTCCGCAACCTCTACGTCAAGACCGTGCGGGGCCAGCGGGAGGACTCAGCCGTGCTGGCCAAGGCGCGGGAGCTGGAGGCCCAGCGACGCGAGGAGCTCCGCAACCTGTTCAAGCCCGAGGCGAGCGCAGTGGCGACGCAGCTGGCGGCGCAGGGACATCTGCCTGATCCTGACACGGTGGACTAGGCCAAGCTTTGGGACTGCCTATGTTGTTCGTGACAATCTGGGAGCAGTGACCTGGTTTGTCGGTGCTTGCTTCTTGCTGTCTTCCGCGTCTCGCATCTGGCCCCACCAGCCCCGCCCTTCCCGAGCGTGAGTTGGCCTGCCCCCTGACCTGTCGCCCTCTGGCCTTTCTCCCCAGGCCTTGGAGGCGTCTGCTCTGCAAAGCGAGAACGCCCCGGTGGTGACCGAGTTCTTCCTCGACCTGGCCAAGCCGTCGCTGCTGGACGCGGCCCTGCGCCAGCCGCGCCTGCCCCCCGGGGTCTACCCCAGGGGAGGCTTCACCAAATCCGAGTCGGCAAAGATTCGCCTGGCCATCGCCGGCGGCCCCAAGGCGCAGAAGCAGTTCGACGCCATGCTGGCCGAGCTGGGCTTCTCCATGGAGGGCGGGCGGTGGCCTCTGGAGTTCCCCAACGCCCCCGTGTGCGCCAATTTCCTGGCGCTGCAACAGGAGCTGGCCGACCACCTGGACTTCAAGCGGAGGGTGCAGGGACAGTCGGTGAGGATGGGGGGACACGCGGGGCGACTGGGGTGCACATTTAGGCATGGGGCTTGTCGTGACCTGCCCACCACCCTTGCACGCTCCCTGCAGGCCGCCCAGGGCCCCGTGGCGGTCAAGACGCTGCAAGTGGCTGCGAGCAAGCGCAAGAACGACTGGGAGGGCGCTGCGGGGTTAGGGACGCCGCGGTCGTCCAAACGGGCCAAGGGATGAGGCGATGGGTGGATGCGTCGAAGCGGGGTGTCATGCGAATGGGCACAAGTTTGTTCTCTGACGTCGCTGCAGTATTTAGACTCTGAGCGGGGCTGCCTGCGAATCGCTGCAGTTCCTTGAAACCCCGACTGGAGCAGCCAGCGGTGCACAGACGAGCACCATGGGCACATGCGCTCATCGACCACAGGGACCCTAGGGCAGCGCGTTTTTCGAGGACGTTCGCAAAAAGCCCGTCGTCGCATCTCAGACGGTCTTGTGCTGCATGCTGATGGGGCACTCGTGGATCTGGCGCCGCACCTCCCGCCAGTTACCGTTGGCAAGCTGGAAAAGGTACTCGAAATCAGACACCTGCGAGCGAGACGAGACGAGCACTACGTTATATCAGCACATGCACACTCGGGCACTCGTCCCTGGTCCACATCGGCATCCTCCATACATATCGCACCTTGGGCATCAAGGAGCACGAGCCCGTCTGCAGCATGTAGTGCAGGACGCGGACGCCCTCGCGCCACGACATGCGGCGGATGGGGAACGTCACGCCTGTCCAATTAGGGACCAGGACCTTGTTTGACACGGGGCCGTGGGCACGCGACGCGGCCAGGCACACTGCGGTGAGGTGACGAGGGCGGCTATTCATGCGACAGCCACCGCGCCTCGCACCAGCGCAGTCATCACGGACCCGCACGTCAACACATCCGCCCTGAATCCAACGGCGCAGACGAAATCGCACCACCGCGCTCACCTCCGCGCTTGGGCGGCCTCCGCGTGAGCACCCTCAGGGCCACGGCCGCGCGCAGGCTCTCCGGCGGGATGGCCTTGCGCTCCTTGAAGGACACCCACTCCCCGTACCCCGTGTGCCCATACAGGGCGGCGTAGTTGTCGACGGCCAGCAGCACGCCCCGCTCCGTGCACCGCAGCAGCTCCTCCACGGCCCAGCAGAAAGCATCCACGGGAGAGACCTGCTTGCCCGCCACGCCAGCCTCCGCGATCGCGTGCTGCGGTGTGCGGAAGGCACCCGTCATCGGCCCTGGCCAAGCGATCGCTGCCGAGGGCCCACCGCTTGCCGCGACGACACCTAGGTGCCGCTATCGAGCACACCCATGCCATCTGATTGCCATATCTAGATAGCCCAGTCACCAGGTTCGGGAAGTCCTTGCGGTCCAGGCCCTTGGTCTGGACGGCCTTGAGTCGGTCCCCGTTGGCATCCAGCAGCCACTGAAGCGCCTGCGACGCCACGATGGGCGTGTCCCACATGCCCGAGCCGTGCTTTATGAAGCGGCCCCCGGACATGAAGGCCGCCGCATCAGGGATGTACCTGCGTGACACGTAAATGATGGGAGCATGAAGGCGGGCATGGTCGCTTGGCAGAACAGACGGTCTCCCACCACGCCCAACATGCATCGCTATCCCCCTTGCCATCTTACCACGTGACCCACTCCTGCTCCGCCGCCCACTGCACTGCCGACACGAGCGCCACGGACTTGCCGGCCCCAAATGGCCCTTCAACGAGGATATTGCCGCGGATCTGCTGCGTCCCACCGCTCGTGCGCTCCTGCAGGGCGCGTGCCACCACTTGCTCCTCGTCCCGCACCGCCCCTGCCTCAAAGACGGGCCCGACCGCGACAGAGGCGTCCTTGCTCACCAACTTGCGCTGCTCCGCCTGCGTGCGCAAGACACGGCGCGGGTTCGTGCGGCGTGATCACGGATCTTGCATCGCCGCGACTAGCCCCCCAGCGCGAACCGCCCCTCGCCTCGACCATCTGCTTGATCAGGGTCAGCAGCAGCGCCGTGTCCTCCCGCAGCAGCACCCGCAGTTGGTGTTCGTTCAGGTCAAACTCCTCCTGGACTTCGCGAGGGAAGCCCGCGGGGAAGTTCTTCTTGTCGAGCGGGAACCATGTCAGCAGCTCCTGGGAGGAATCAATCGGGGAGTGACGGTGGCATTGTGGACGAGTGACCTTTCGTCTGAACGCTGCAAGCCCAGGCGCATCCGGGGACGCACCTTGGCGTGCGCGTGCGAGATCTGCGACCGGCTGTGCAGGTCGGGCGTGCCGCGGAAGTAGCCGAGGTGCAGGGGGTAGTGCTGCTCCGAAGGCGATGGGGTCCCCGGGTCGTCGCGGGCGAGCTGCTTGCGCGTCCACCGCTCGTCGTCCACCCAGGCGTTCGGCGGAGCCTGCGCGTGCGGCACTCGCGGCGGTGGCGCGGCCCAGGCGAGGCGGCGCGGGGAGGAGGGCCGCGCTCCCGGGCGCCCATCTCACGTCAGCCACCTCCTCCGGCATCTCGTGGCCCGGGAAGTACTTGAACAGGCGCTCCACGACCTCATCGACGGACTTGACCGAAGCATCGGCCTTCCTCTTCCGCTTCTCGCGGTTAAAGTAGTTGGACATCGCCCGCCCCCGCGTTGCCGGCTCCCGGTCGCCGTCCCAGCTGCATCTGGCCACCATGGGCTCCAACAAGCCACCCAGCCGCCCGCGACTCGTACCTGCGCCCGCCAGCGCCTGGGCGGCACCGATCGCGGCGCGGCGGCACCCCAGCATGGTTTCCCCGGCAGACGCCCACGCGCAGCGGCTGTAGGGAGCGCAACGAGGCGCCGCGAGTGCGGCGGGCACGACTAAGTCGATCTGATCCGCTTCAGACCCTCGCAGGGGTGCTAAAGAAGATGGCGGATGCAGGGCCCAAGTCCGTGTAATCGCTGCTGTCCCTCCCCCGCCTGCTGCTCGGAGCTGGAGTGTTTTTGCACCCGTGCTGGCAAAGCACACCAAGTGACCCTCGATGCATCCACCGCCGCCCTTCCTTGGGCCGCAGCAACGCCGCCAGCGGTGCGCCAGAAGGATTCAGCCCCCAGGAGATCGGCGATCCCGCTTGGCACAGCCCAGCACTCCACGTTCCCAACCCCACTCCACGCGGTCGTCGTCATTGTCCGTCCGCACTCGAGATGTCGAGCACGCTTGCGCGCGTGAGCGCCCAGGTCACGCACGGGTCGTGCGGGAAGGCCGCATGCATGGCAGGCGAGTCCTATGGAAACGGTTGGGCGACGTGGAGCAAAGGCAGGTGCAGCAGCGCCTTCTCGACGACGTGGGGAATCGATATTCCCGGCCCTTGCGCCGTCAGCGACCGTCGCGGCTCGTTCGACCAAGTTTCAGCAAGTTGATGGGTGCAATGTTGAGCTTAGCTCGGATCTCTCGGGCTGGATCCTCGAGAGAAGGTGGACGGACCTGGGGTTTGTGTGCTCGGGAAAAGATGGCCGGCGCGGGGCATCATGGATGCGCAAGAGAGGGTTTCTTTGTTCGTTGTGTAGCAAACGTGTCAACGCGGCGGGCATCGCCCGCATCGCACGATGGGATCCGGCATCATGGGGCTGCTGAGCTGCGGGCGCGAGCGACTCTCCTCCCAGGCCGCCCTGGCTTTGGCGCTCAGGCCACTGCACAGCCCCTCGCATGTTGGGTATCCTCGATATCGCATAATCGCGTTCCCACTCGGCATCTGGCCGCCCTTGCCCCGCAGTGCCCGCTGTCATGCGGATGGCCCCGGCAGCTCTCTCTGCCGCGCCGGCCCGGCGCATTCAGGGCCGCCTGGTCGCCTCGGCGGCCCTGCAGTCCCGCCGTTCCGTCGTCGCCGCGGCGGCTGCGGCAGACGCGCCGGTCGCGATCGTCACGGGGGCCTCCCGCGGCATCGGCAAGGCCATCGCGTTAAAGCTGGGCGCCGCAGGTGGGATCGCCTGACTCTCTGCCCCGCGGCAGCTGGCGAGCTTGGGAACCACGCGTGTAGCTGCACTGCCGCTGCGTCGCCCCTGCAGGGTGCAAGGTCCTGGTGAACTACGCTGCGTCGGAGGGGCCCGCCAAGGAGGTGGCGGAGGCCATCAAGGCTTCGGGGGGCGACGCCATGGTGTTCCGCGCCAACTGCGCCAAGCAGGATGAGGTGCGGGCCGAGCATGACACAGCATGGCCGCGTGCAGTTGTGCCAATGGCATGCTTGCGGTGCCTAACAGGGGGTCCCCTGTGTCCCACGTCTGCCCACTGTATCTGCTGCAGATCCAGGCCATGCTGAAGGCCGCCGTGGACCAGTGGGGCACCGTGGACATCATGGTGAACAACGCCGGCATCACGCGCGACACGCTCATCATGCGCATGAAGCCCGAGCAGTGGCAGGAGGTCGTCGACACCAACCTCACGGGGGTCTTCTACTGCACCCAAGAGGCCCTGAAGGTGCCGCTCTGTCACCCCACGGGCTGTGGCTAGCGTGGCGCGATCGGCGGACCCTAAGGGAGCCGCCAGCGCCCCTTGTGGCCGCAGGTCATGTCGAAGAAGAAGAGCGGGCGCATCGTGAACATCTCGTCGGTCGTGGGCGTCGTGGGCAACGTCGGGCAGGCCAACTATGCGGCCGCGAAGGCCGGCGTCATCGGCCTGACCAAGGTGGCCGCGAAGGAGTACGCGGGGCGCGGGATCACGGTCAACGCCATCGCCCCCGGCTTCATCCGCTCGGACATGACGGGGGAGCTGAGCGAGAAGATCGTGGCGTCCATCATGGAGATCATCCCCCAGAAGCGCTTCGGGGAGCCGGACGAGGTGGCGGGGGTCGTGAAGTTCCTCGCGATGGACCCGGCGGCTGCCTACATCACTGGGCAGTGCATCCACGTGGACGGGGGCATGGTCATGTGAGGCATATGTTCTGGCGTGATGCTGCTGGGGCGCGGCCCTGCTCGCCACATAGGCGCTCCAGGAGAGTGTGGGCTTCCATTCGTCGCGCGTTGAATACATCCAGCCGGCAGACAGGCCTAGCAAGCGGGGCTTCTCCGCTCCCTGAGCCTCACTCATCCCCGGGCCGCGGGAGGACCCGCCAGCGCTCGCCCGCGGCATGCGTGGCACCTGCTCGCCAACATGGAGAAGCCCATGGCCGTGCAGATCCGCTGGCGGCGGGAGGCCATCGACGTCGCGGCCATCCTTGCCGTAGGCATCGTGTCGGTCATCGTTGACGTGAGGGGGCGGGGCTGAGAGTAGCGCTCTTGCTTTGATAAAATGACAGCGTCTCCGATCGCTGGGATGTGGCCCCGGGCGGAAACGGCGCGCGCTGGTTCGGCAAGGGGACGCGACAGGCGGGTACATTCTGCGTGCAGGCGTCAGCCAAGCCGCATTTCCGCGAGGTTCGCCCTGAGGAGCTCACGGTCGATGTGAAGAAGGTGAAAAGCGTGTCAGGGGACTCGCCCCATCACCTGCCTCGTCTCTCAGGCCTCGCCTTTGGTACGCATACCTGACGTCATCGTTTGACCGCAGTTCTACCACCCCTCGACGGTCCCCACGTGGTCCCTGGGCCTCTTGGCGGTCTTGTTCCCCCTCCTGGTGATCTGGGTGGCGTCCACGGCGTTCCTCGGGCGACCCCTGGGCACCCGCGACGGCTGGTGCGCAACCAAGGGGCTGGTCGCCGCCCTGGTCAGCGCTTACATCGTCACGGATGCCCTCAAGCTCATCGTCGGGAGGCTGCGACCGAATTTTTTCTACTCGTGCTGGCCAGACGGCAACGCCCAGGTGACGACCAGCGTGGCGGAAATTGCGTTACAGTGACGAGTCGGGAGCCCTTACATGGCGCACGAGACACCGGTAGACGCGGCATGGCCGACGGCACGCGAGCTCCCCACCCCTTGCAGTGGTACGGTGACCCAGGGGCCGGTCACCCTCACTGCACGAATCCGAACGAGGCGATGGTGCTGGACGCGCGCAAGTCGTTCCCCAGCGGGCACTCGTCCATGTCTGCGGCCGGCCTGGGCTTCCTGACCATGTACGCCTTCGGCAAGCTCGGCAGCTTCCACGCCTTTGCGCCTGTGGAGGACCGATATGCGCGGTGGATGGTCGCGCTGAGCCCGTCCTTCGTCGCCATCATCGTCGGGGCCACGCGGGTCATGGACAACAAGCATCACTGGCAGGACGTCGTCACGGGGCTCCTCCTGGGCTTCGTGCTGGCGTGGGCCGCGTACCGACTCCACTACGGGACGCGCGTGCTGGAGACGACGGCGCTCGAGGGCAAGCTCGGGGTCACGCCGATGCGGCCGTGGGTGGCCGTGCCGGACTGGGTGGCGCGGCCGGGACGGAGGTGAGGGCTTGGCGGAGCGGCTTGGGTGGGTGGCAAGAGGGACTGCAGGGCGGTCGACGGAGCCCCTCTGTCATCTGCATGCAGGAGGTCGGGTGGGGTCGGAGACGTCGTGGGAGGGGGGCATGCGTGGGAGGAGTTGCACCCGCTGGCGTCAGACGAGGAGGGGGACGTGGAGCAAGGGGCCGGGGCCCGGGAGAGGTTTGCAGCAGGACCTGTGCAGCAGTTAACGTAGATAGTAGTCGCAACTCAATGCTCTCGACCCACGCTGTGCCTAGGCACACCCAGGCCTGCGCACATCCCCGTCACATGCATTGCACGTGCGGGTCTGGGCGTCAGAGTACGCACACTCGCCACTGGCAGGGCCCTGAGGCTGCTACCAGGCGATGATGATGTCAACAACCTGTCAATCTTCTGAACTCGGACGCGTATGCTTGGCTGGAAGCGGCGAGGAAGTGACGTCAGCTGCTGGCTGTGTTTCCCGCCCCTTTGCTCGTTGCTAATAGCTCGCATTGGTGCGGCGGTCGCCGTTGCGAATTGTTATCGGGGAAAGGACTATGCAGCCGCCGGCGGCGCCCTGCCAGGAGCCCGCGGAGGCGGTGGAGGACTACCCTGGCTTCGTGTTTGGTGCGGCGTGGCGCGCCTCGGGCCTCAGTGTGGCCTCCAGGCAGTACTGATGTCATTTTTGTTGATGCCATCCCTCGCGCGCGCGCTCCCCGCAGAGCGCGTGCGTGACAGCATCCTGGCCGAGGCCGGCCCGCGCGATGAGCCCCACTACGCGGACAAGCTGACTGTGCTCCTCACGACATCCCCGGTGGTCTCCAATCCCGACACAACGATGATTGAGGTCGTGCTCTCGACCGTGGCGCAAATCCCGGGGCTGCTCAAGTGCCGCTTCGTCGTGGTCTGCGACGGCTGCTGCGTGCTGCCTGCCGAGCTCTTCAAGACGAAAGCCCGCAAGTCGTCCTACCGGGGAGGGCGAGTGCCTGGCGAGGAGGGGCTGGCCATGTACGAGGAGTACAAGGCCCGCGTGCGGGTGAGTCGCCGCTGCACCCGGTCCCTTGGCCGCATTGTCACACAATGCACCTGCCCAGGCTGCGCCGCCCATCCGAGACCTTCTGCGTGCCACCAGGAGCTGATGGCGCGGCCAGGCGCGTTCCCCGGCGGCGCGGAGGTCCTGGAGCTGCCCTCCCGCCACGGCTTCGGGATGGCCGTGCAGGAGGGCCTCCAGCACGTCCACACTCCCTACGTCATGGTGATCCAACACGACCGTGCCTTTTGCAGGCGAGTGGCCACCGCTCTTGGCAGTCGTTGGGCAGGGTCCAATCCGCAAGTGCCACCCTGGCCACCCTGGTCGCAAGCGCGCAGGCCTTTCGACGTCGCGGGGCTGCTGGAGTGCATGGAGGCCGACCCGTCGCTCAAGATGGTGGCGCTGCTGAACAAGAGCATGTACGACCACGCGCGCCGAGTCCTGTCGTGCGGACGCATCAAGCTGCCCAAGTGTGGACCCGGGTGGCGGCTCCGCGTGGTCGTGGCTTTGGGCCGGTGCCCCGCTGACCCTCCTCTTGCATTTCTGGCGAGCGCAGGGAGGAGTGCGTCGAGGCAGCCAGGACCAAGTGCCCCCGCGAGGGCATTTGCCTCCGCCCGCTCCTCGCCTGGCTCGACAGCACGCACATATGCCCCGTGGAGCACTACCGCACGTTCGTATTCGGCGGGGGATCGGGGCAGCGCGCCAGGGTGGGTCCCCTGCTGCGTCTCCACGTGCTGCTTGCTTTGTGACTGACGAGCAGAGACGTACGTGGGGCATTTGGCAAGAAAGGTGCACAGGGGCAGATCTGCCTGGTCCTCCTCGACCGCAGCTCAAGCTGGGTGGCTTCATCGAGGACAAGCTGGGCCAGGTGCAGCTGCAGGAGCTCCGGTGAGCGACGACATGGGGCCGTCAACCTCAGGCGCACACGGCCGCAGCCCTTGGGCGGCCGGGTCCACGGCTGCGCTCGCTTGGCCTTCTGGTCGCAGGCAGGAGGGTTTTGCCTCGCACGCGCGGCACGGCACGTGGATCGTCGACGATGGGGTGGAGGTGCGCATCACGGGTCATTTGGACGGGGGCCACTTCCGCGCGTGGCGCAAGGGGTGGGTCAAGAGCGTCCCGGGCGCGGCCGAGGCTCTCATGCAAGTGGGGCGGGGTCAGGCGGCGGAGGTGCGGGAGGGCAGCAGGTCGGAGAGCGACGGGTCGGCGGGGGATGACGTGGACCAGTCGGTGGCCGCCACGGTCCCCGTCGATGCGGACGTGTCATGTGACGAGTGGGTGGCGTATGAGCTGTTTACGTGAAGGCAGCGACTGGGGTGCTCCCTGCAGCGTGATGCTGGTGTCTCATCCCCCTTTTCTTCCCCGTCGTGTCCTACTTGCTGTGTCTGGCTTCTCATCTGATGTGGGCTTGAATCCTTTCAAAGCTTCCGTGCATAAAAAGCGCACCCGCGGCCGCCACCTCCATACCGGCGGCCGGGCGGGCTGAGGCATCACACCAAAATGCTAGACAGGGCTGCAGTCGCTTGGGGCGGACCGCAGACCCGAATTGCAAGGAGCGAGTGGAGTAGAGCCTGCGGTGTGATGCTAGGCACCTCTGTGGCGAGGGTAGGTGGACGTGGCATGCAGCAAGAAAGGGCGCGAGTAGAAAGGGCGCCGACAATCGATAGACTCGCAGTGGAAGCGCGCAGGAGAGCGGTCGTGTCCCGGCGGGCGCCACCGCGTGTGGCCGCCGCCCTTGGAAAGGACGGTGCGGCGCCCACCCGCGGCAAAAAGCGTGCCGTGTCTCGTGCGCAGGGACGCTGGATAGTGACCCAACAGGACAGGCAGGGAGCGGTCCGCGCGTAGAGGCTGTGACACCCAAGGGCAGCTCGGGGTAGAGGGGGGCGAGGCAGGGGGAGAGTGCTGGAGTCCAGTGTAGCCAACGAGGGGTCAGAGAGGGTCGGGCAAACGACAGGGTCGCCCCTCGGGACGCCGCAGGGATCACGGTGCACGAGTCGGCACGAGTCCCTCGCGTGGCGCGGGCGGCCGTCGCGCACGCCGCAGCATCAGCAGACGGCGCGGCACGGGGGGAGGCGCGAGCGGCGGTTCTTGCAGCCGACCCCGCCCCTGGGGAGGAGCGCGGCCGCCATCGTGGCTGAGGCCTTGGGGCTCAGCCCAGGTGCGGGCGAGGCGGGGGCCTGCATGCCAGGAGGGAGTAGTTCCGAGCATGAGCGTCGCCGTGACACATCTCGGAGGACACATCCCCTCACGCAAAGTTGCGGGCTCGCACCTCGGGGTGGGACTCGGTGGAGGAGCTGGTGCGCATGGCCGCGCCGAGCGACACGCGGGCGGCCTCGCAGTCGTCGGGGTGCAGGAGGGGCTCGTCGAGGGCGGGGCCGGGCGCGGGCAGGTGCTCGTCCTTGCCGTCGTCGGGGGCGCAGCACGACGAGCAGGGCCGCGGGAACTCGTTGCTGACCGAGACGGTGGGCGATCCCGGCAGGAGCTGGACCGTGGCGTCGGAGGCTAGGCTGGTGGTGATGGCGGGGATCGCGGCGGCCGCCGCGGCCGCACGGCTACGGCGGGCGGCATTCACTCGCTTGGCGCGATGCCTGCGAAGGCCAGCAAGGTCGCGATGAGGCCCACAGCGCGCCCGATGGCCCTCCCAGCGGCCCAACCGCTCCGTCCGCGACAGCAGCGGCGCAATTGAAGCAGGAGGACCGCTGCGTCGCGGTAACGGCCCGGCCCAAGTGCTTGGTCAAAGCCAGGCGGAATGCGCGACTGCCACGCGACGCGGACTCGCCTGAGCATCGTGACCGACTCGTGCCATGTGCACGAGGCGATGATGCCGAGGAAGGGCGCGTAGTCGACGGCGGGGAAGTTGAGCTTGCCCGACAGGCCCAGCCGGTTGATGGTGGCGATGTCGAACGTGCGCGCTGCGTCGTCCTCGAGGTCGTGGTCACCCAGCGAGGTGGTCTTGCCGCCCACGGATATCTGCGGGCGGGGACGCGGCGGGCGTTAGACCCGCGGCGCTCGCCGGGCCGAGGAGGCGCCCCCCGCGACGACCCGGTCGCGCATCGCGGCTCGACAAAAAAGCGAGAATGCCCCGGGACCGCGCCGGGGGCCGCAGGAAAAAGACCTCCCACGGGCACGCCCGGCGCGCCGACCGTGGCTGCGGGGCCACAAACGGGGCGCGAGGCCCCGCCAATCAAGCGAATTAAGGCACGGAAGCGCGCTGCAAGGGGCCCGCGCGGCGGGGAGGCGCGGGAGCAGGGATCGATCTGGGAGGGGGATATTTCGCCCTGGCGGCAAAGTTGGTCACGAGGGCGACGCGCGACCCCCGTACCGACGAAACCGAGCCATCGGAAGCGGTCAAATCGCCCGGCCGCGGCCCCCCGCCCCCGCCACGGCGAGCTGGGTGCGTTGCCCAAGCGAGCAGGTATCCGGCGCCCTGGCCGGGTATCCGCCGCGGCGACGACACCCCAGGCGTGTGCGATGAGAAACACGCGCCGCCCGGCGGCAGGGGCGCGCGGGGACGCCGGGGGCCTCCGCTCGGAGAGCCAGACGCCCGCCGGGTGGCAACATTTGCGATCGGGGGAGGCCAGGGAGGGCGAAAAACGAAGCCATCGGCTGCGGGCGACCCGGATGACCGCGCGCGCGGGCGCGCATCGCGCTCGGGTCCGTCGTTGGGGCCTCGGCCCTGTCCCGCAATCCCCCCGCGCCGGGGACACCCGGCGGGCGCGCGTGCGTCTCGGCGACGCACAAACCGACGTCGTCGCGGCAAGGCGCGGCGCGCAGGAGGCAAGGACCCGCGCAGGCGACGGGCCGCTGGGGCAACGGCCTGCATGCGCCCCGCCCGGCGCTCGCTCACCTGCGCGCGCCACTTCCCCGTGGGCCGGAAGAGGGTGACGCCTCGAAAGGCGCTTGACTTGCCCATTATCGACTCCCTGCGCGCAGCGAGGAGCTCAGGGGCGGTCGGAAAGGAGCTGGGGGACGGCCAGATCCCCCGGGGCCACGAGGAGCCCGGGATTCGAGCCAATTGCGACGTTCATGAGCGGGGGCCCCGGATATACTGCACCGCGTGAGATACAGCGCTGGATACCTGCTGACCAGAGTGTCTCGGAGCCCCCTCGTGGCGAACGCGGGCTGAGATTCGACGGAAGGGTGAGCAATGGTGTATTGGCGACCTCCGCGGAGGTAGCGACGCGTTTCTCGGTTCAGACCCAAGCCGCCAGTGCCCTACTCGGTTTTGACCGCGACAAGCGCGCGAGCTCCTGGCGCGAGCTCCCGGCAGAACGAACGCTCAGCGAGGATTCATGCCGTCCTGGGCGGACCGAAGCTCGAGGGGGTCGTCCCCCGCCCCCTCCCCCACCGGCAGGCTGTCCTCCGCCTCCTGCAGCATGTCGACGCCCAGGATCTGCTCCAGGGCGAAGTCCGACTTCTCCTCGACGCCCGGGAGCATGGACGGACTGATGAGCTCGTCCAGCGGGTTGGTCTCGGGCTCGCTCGCCAGCGCCTTGCTCATGCTCTCGTCCAGCTCCCCCATGATGGCGTTCTCCGGGTCCGCCTGCGCCGCGCGGGTGAACTGGCGCTTGTCGCACCCGGGCCGCGCCGGAGAACCACCGGGCGCATGCCGAAGAACCCCACCCCAGGCGCAGGGCCTCACCTTGGTGCTCCACGACTTCATCGTCGCCAGGACCCCCTCGTTCCACTCGGGGAACTCGCGCTGGAAGCGGTACAGGGACCGCACGTACGTGGGGAGCTGATGCACGCGGTTCAGGTACAGGTCCTCCGCCTTGACCGCCTCCATGTGAGCCGCGTGGCGCCGGCTGACGGCGTAGCGGTTGTGCGCCCGGTGCATCTGGTCGTGGTGGATCCACATCGCGCCTTCCTCCGCACGCTTGAGCTCGACTTTGCGCTGCGTGTCGAAGCACAGCTGCGAGGGCGGCGGCGGGCGCATGAGCGGCCCCAGCCTGCCCACCCGCAACAGTCCGCCCTCGCACGGGCCTCGCCTTGTACGACCGAAGCTCTCGCAAGGCCTTCTCCTTCTCGTCGGAAGACAACTCCGCCTCGTCAATCGCGTGCCGCTGGCTGACGTCTGCATGGGCCGAGCGCGGGGTCGCTGTCACTTCCAACGCCGCAGCGTCAGCGCGAGTCCGCAGCGCGCTCTGCCCGGCATCCCCAGCGCACCGTAATCGTCGAATATGAAGTCATCCGCGCCCCAGACACCCCACAGCCCCGGGATGTCCACGTCGATGCCGTCGCCCTCGAGCGCCTCGGCCGTGAAGGCCTCCTCGAGCCCACCCGGCTGCACCTCGTAGATGTCGTCTGCGACAGACAGGGGGCTCCGGCATCCCGAGACGCCGACGCGGGAGCGTGTATGCACCATCAGAACATGCCAGCCGAACTGTCACCTCCGGGGTCCGGCATGAGCTCGTTGATCTCGGACAGCGTTGCCTGCGAGACGATGCCTCGGTTGTCACCACCCAGGTCCCCTCCCATCCCAGCGCCTACGTCGTCCCCGGCTATGTCCCAGTCCTCCGCGTCCAGCAGGCCGTCCGCCAAGGGCTCCGTAAACTCGTCCCCCACGTCCCGCGCCACGGCGGAAACGACCCGCCTCGGGCCCCGCTTCCTGCCTGTGGGATTGTCGACACACGCAGAACGTTTATACTGAATGGAAACGCCCCGGTGCGCCGCGACGGCCCCGGCGTCCCGTCGCGTGTTCCCGCCGCACGCGCCGTGCGGACGGCGGCTAACAAGGCGCACGGCGCACCTGTCCTTGACGCACTCGCATAGGAGACTGCGGAGGCGACGGCTCTGCCCCCAGCGCGGCGGGCCGGGGCTGCCGTAACAGGACGGCTGCATGACGCCCCTCCCTGTGCGCGGCCCACGCACTGCGGCGCCGCCGCCCGGGTGCATGACGCCTCCATAACCATTCCGCAACGCGATGAAAAGAAAAACGTGCGACCTGTTCCCTTTAACTCGCGCCGAACCCGAGTTTCACTGCGGCACGCACGGACCAGCGCTTGGGGCAGGAAAGTGGGGGATGGAGCAACCGGATGAGCTCCCGATTTGTCGTGGCCGCTCGTCTCAGCGCCTGATAGTGCGGCACGACGATGTCAAGGCTGCGTCAGCTTTTTTCGCCAGGGAAGGCTGACTTGGCTGACCGGCTAGCTGAGCCCCCCATCGTCGCGTGATGCGTATTACACGCACGTCGCATCGCAATCAGAATCCAACTCTAAGGGCCGTGGCTCGGAGCGCTGGGAGGATGGCGGGTGCATCCTGCTGCACCCTACAGCCGCGCGCAAGCGCGTCCCCGCTCCCACGGGTGCACCCCGCATCCGTCAAAAGCGCTCGCGGGGAGAGGGCCGTTGCAAGGGCTTCCCTGGTGCGCATCGCGCGGCACCTCGCACGAGTGGGCGGATATCATCCGTCATTCAGCGGACACTGGGATCTGAGCGACAGCGATCCCACCACATGCAGGAGCCTGGAAATCTGGTGTTGGTCGTGGGGGCCACGGGTGGCGTGGGGCAGCTCGTATGTGCGAAGCTCGTGGACCGGGGATTCTACGTCCGCGCACTCACTCGCGACGCAGCGGTGAGCGGGCGCGGAGCGATGGCCTGCATTGCCAAGCGTCGACTCGATCGTCTACACGAACAGCTCGTCAGGCACCGCCCGTGCTCCCACACCCGGCCCGCAGAAGGCGCGGGAGCGGCTGGGTGGCGACGTCGAGCGCTTGGAGGTGGCAGTCGGTGACACGCGGGACCCCGGCTCGCTGCCATCCGCTCTTGGTGCGTGGGAGCTGTCATGAGCGCTGGCTGACCCTGGGCTGCTGTGGCGTGAGCCTGGACCTGATGTGCATCATGCCCAGATGGCGTGGCAGCCGTCGTGTGCTCGTCCGGCACAACGGCGTTCCCGTCCGAGCGGTGGAAGGGGGGCAACGGACCAAAGGAGACGGATCTCGAAGGAACGACGAACCTGGTCCGTGCTTGTGCGGGGCGTCCCGGGCTGGGCCGCTTCGTGCTCGTGACGTCCTGCGGGGTCGAGCGGTATAAGGTGCTCGGCCCGTTTATGATTTTGAACGCGTTTGGCGGTGAGGAACGAAGGGCTGCCGTGACATCCATGCTCTGCGCCTCACGAATGACCTTGGCATCAAGTACGCTCCTCGTGACGGCTGTGCTTGGCTTGCTCGCAGTCCTGGAGTACAAGAAGAGATCCGAGGAGGCACTTGTTGCGAGCGGGATCCCTTATACCATCATCCGCCCAAGCCGGCTCACGGACGGGCCCTACACCTCATACGACCTCAACACACTGCTGCGGGCGACCAGCGGCAGCAACCAGCGGGTGCAGCTCAGCGCGCGGGACGACCTGGGCAGGGGGCAGTGCTCCCGGATCGCCGTGGCCGAGGCTTGCGTGCAGGCGCTGTCAGGGCCCGAAACGGAGGGAAAGGTCCTGGCCATGGAGACGGTGGTGAGGCAATGGCGCGCGTCGCTGTCACAGCCTGGCTCCCGTATGCCCTACTACACACCCTGCTTACTCCTTGCATCCGTGTCTCAATCTGCAGGAGGGCAGTGGCCCGGGGAGCGACCCGGCCCAGTGGCGGGCTCTCTTTCAAACGGCATTGGATTAAAAGTGTCGTGCATTGTACACACGGGCGGGAGAGTGCGGCGCAAACCACCAAGGAGTGTAGTGCACGGTGTCAGTAGTAGACAGGGGATGCCGGGGACTAGGAAACGTTGGAAAGCGATAGGGACGCTCTGTGACGCCATGACGGCGCCCTTAGCTACGGTGTGAAACGGGACAGAGCCTAGCACACGCACGTCATGGTCGCAGGGTCACTAGAGTGCACGTCAGATAGAGGTGGGGGCCGCATGGGTGATACAACTCCCGACCGTGTCACGTAGGCAAAGGCGGGGGTTAGAGCCGGGCCGCATCAGGGCGCCCTAGATATCAAGGCGGGCGCCCAGGTGGCCAGGGTCCGCGTGGTCCCCGTCAGGCAACTGCCCCATCTGGTCCAAGGCCCAGCCCTGCGAGGAGGCGCGCTGGCTGTCGCTGAGTCGGCGTGCGGAGTCCTGGCCAGGGCACTGCCCCGCGCCCACGATGCCATGCATCACCCCCTTGCGCCTCACCGACGGGTGCAACATGTTGCCGGGGACGGTGGGGGTCGAGCCCTTGTCGTCGGGGCCGTCGAGGCGCGCCGAGATACGCGGGGTCGCCAGGGGCCAGTGAGGGAGGCCGGCGCTCACGTCCGGCCACGCAGGCAGCCCCGGGCCCGGCTTGGCCCAGTCGCCCGCGGGCAGCGGCGCGCTGCCGCCGTGCCAGCCGTGCGGCAGCGGGGGTGGGAAGGGGGGCCGGAACGCCGCGAGGTGCGGGAAGAAGTGGTCGGGGGCCGGCACCAAGGGCATGGGCGGGAAGGGCGCTCCCCCGCCGGGGATGGGGTCCGAGATGGGCCTTGACAGGGACAGGTTAAGGGCGGAGAAGAGCCCCGTGGCGCCCCCGGTGGGCGTCTCCCCCGCGCCCGCGTCCCAGGGGCTGGGGGCCAGGGGGGCCGGGGCCGCGGACGAGATGCGGGGCGGTCCGAACGAGAAGGGCGGGGCACTGTCCAGCGGCCGGGTGTCGAGCATCCGGGTGCGCATCAGCGAGTGAGTCACTCCACCCCCTGGCTTCCTGCAGGCAGAGGCGGCAGGAGGGGCATGGCTGTGCGCTCGTGGCGCTGAGGAAACTGAGAAAGAGCGCCAAGCGTCAGGCGCCGAGACTTGACGCGGCTCCGCACCTCCCCAGCGCCACAAGAGCCGCCCGGCTGACGCCGTGCGCGCAGTGCGTGCCCTCGGGCTCCTCGGCTATCGTGCTGTCCTCCATCGCGTACGTGGAGGCCATGCGGCTGTCACCGAGGCCCTGCGCGGCCAGTACGTGCCGCCACGGGTCCGCCTCCCAGCCCCGCGCCTCCATCCCGTTGTTGTGCATCAGCGCATCGACGTCGCGCACCGACGGACCCCCCGCCATCAGCATCTCCGCCTGGCCCTTCAAATCGTCCTCCGGCATGTCCTCCATCCACCCAAGGCCCACGCGCAGTTTCTTGGGCAGGGGGCTCTCGTGGGAGGACGTCACCGGCCCACTCCACTCCCGACACGACTGCGAGGGCAGGGCACCTTGTTCCAGTCGAGCCGGGCCTCCCAGCAGCCCCCAAGCGCCAGACTGGTGGCTTTCCACCCACCTGGTTGCCCATGCGCGGCCACATGCCCTGGGCCAGGAGTGCTCCGTTGGCCCGGGAAGCCAGGCGGCCCGTGGTCGCACCGTTGAAAGACATGGAGCGCGGCATTCCCGGCTGGCGCCGCATCGTCGCTGCCGCTGCCGGCGGCGCCCGTATGGGCTGCTGGGGCGCCTTGTTCAGGGGCACGGGGGCGTCGTGGGGACGGATCACCGACTCGTGGCCCGACCAACCCGACCCCTTGTCCTCCAAAGCACCGCCGGGGGCGCCCGGGTCCAGTAGCAGAGGCGAGAAGGAGAAGCGGCCCAGGTTGTCGTGGGACGCGCTCTTCACGGAGCGGTGGCGCGTCCGGGCCAGCCCTGACCGCATCGAGCGCTCCTGGGGCGGGCGGGGAGGGGTGAGGCCGTCGCCCAGTGCTGAAGAGCCCTTGAACACGCGTCGCGCTGTGCCAAACAAACCCCTGACCCAACCACGAGCCTCACCTTGCCGACCGTGAAGGCGGCGTCGCGCCCACTGAGCCCCGCCCCATGCTCCGTCGCCCGCGTTCCGCTTGCTCCCTCGCGTCGGCCAACAGTCGCGCCCGTGTCGGCGTGAGCCTCCGCCCTCCGCGTCTCCCCCTCGTGCCGTCGCTGCGGGTGGGCCTGGGGAGCAGCATGCAGGGAGAGCGGCGTGCAGGCCCAAGCCGGGCCCAAGGTCGGCGGCCACGCCGCGTGAAAGCAAACACGCAGAAGCTCACCTCTGGGCTCTTATGCCTCCGCCGCTCCTTCATCTTGGCCATCTCCACGTGCACCCGGTTAGACTTGAGAGCGCGCGCGAAGCGGACCCCACACGCGTTGCACTGCGACCAGCGCGATGCGCGGTTGCTGGCGGGAGCGTCGAGGGGCCCGGCAGTCGCGGACGACTGGCGCAGCGCTCACCAGAGTCTTGGGTCCTGCTGGGCCAGCCCTCCACATCGGCGTCTTGCTGCTGCCGCACCAGGTGCACTCCTTGGCGTGCGCCGAGCCCTCCCGCGCCGAGCCCTCCGCCTCCCGATCGGGCGACGCCATCGCACCCTGGCTCCCCGAGTCCACCATGCCCGGCTTCTTGTCCACCTGTCCTACAACCCATTCGGTCTCCACGCCGCTGAACTCGCCCGCGCTGCAGTGCTCGTGGGGCGCCCGGCCCATCGTTACCTGCTCGTCAGCGCTGGAGGGCTTCAGGGGCCCCAAGTCCCGCCCCAGGACATCCCCGCTCATGGCTTGGCTGCTCATCAACATCTGCTCTGTCCTACGCCACCGCCGGGCGAGGCCCCGGCATGATGGTGGTACCGGAGTGACCGCCGACGCTGCGGGCGAGAGGTCGCGGGAGTGCCGGTCGGGGCGGCGGGAAGTCGCTGTCGCTTTGGATCTGACATGCAGGGCGAGCGGCCGGGGCCCCCCGGGGCGACGGGCGGGGGAGCCGACCCCGTCAGCACCCGCCACGCGACAAACAGCCCGCGCACGACAAGACTCGACAGGCGCTGGCGCCAGCTCGAGCAGCAGGACCCCTCGGACACCAAAGCAAGGCCTTGCCGCGCGCGCAGGGACCGCGGGGGGTCGCGAGCGTCACGTCCCGAACAACTGAGATGCAAGCGCGGCACGTCAGCCCGCAGATGCCGGTGTCCCGCCCAAAAAGTCGTAACGGCCCCAACGACCCCCCCAGCGAGGCGGCGAGCCCCCAGAGCCCCACAGCGCGCCTCAACGGAAACCACCGAACGTCTGAGTCGACCGACAAGGGCCTCGCCCCACCGGCACTCGGCCGGGGATCCCCGCGCACCGTGTGCGGACGACAGGAGTCGCGAGTCACGTCAACGAGTGCCCCACGTCGCTAAAAGGGCTCCGGAGACCGCAGCCCGAGCGGGCGAGGTGAAGGGACGCCCTCGGACCAGGCTGGGCCACAGCCAAGAGGACCGACGTCGTAGGCGAAAGAGAGGGACCCCAGAGCGCATCCGCAGCTCACCTTGCGCGGTTTCAGCTGGCGGTGCCCTTGTCGCACGACGCTGGCTGCTCTCCTCCGCGGACGGCCTGGATACTTTTGAGGGTCGATGCGCAGACCAGAGCCGGGCGCGCAGGCCTCCTTAGGTCCCGGGAGCCAAATCTCAGGCTGCTGACGAGACGGCGGGCAGGGGCTAGCTGAGCACGCGTGGGTGGAGGGAAAGGGCGGGGCTAACTACGACGGGGGACAAGCTCGGCGAAGGGTTCACAGGGCGATGACGCCAGGAACGAATGCAGTTGGAAGTATCCCTCTCCGTCGTCGGAGATGTGAGCGACGCCAGATGCCAGAACAGCTGGGGCTCCTAACAGCCGCGAGATAGTATCAGCGTGGACGGGCGTGGAGTTCAAGGAGAGGAACGACGCTGCTCAACGCTTCAGGGGCGGCACGCCGGGCCCCGGGGCACGGGAGGCGCCGCACGCATGCGACGCTTCATGCCGCAGCACCCGAGCAGTGGAAGACAGAGCTGGGCAGCTTGGCGGCGTCCGCCGCGTCGTAGCACGCGCTTGGGACCGCGGCCGAGACGCACCACTCGCACCCGTCCTTCGCGGCGCAGTCCGCCTGGCCAAGCCCCCGGCAAGACTCGCTCCTGGCCAGGCAGAGAGGGACACGGTGCTTCGGCATGACCTTCCGCGACCGCATCGACAGGACAGCCGGCGGGCACGGCGCTTCTGCGTACCTGGCCGCTGCAGCTTCGGCCCAAGCGTGCAAGCTGGGCGCGCGTCCCGCGAGACCCAGAGCGCCGGAGTCGTCCACGTTCGCCATGTTGAACGTTCGCGCGCGCCCCTTGCTCGGAGCCACGCCGAGCGCTGGGGCCGCGGGAGGAGGGCGGGCGTGACTTCCGCGCACAGCTCATTCCAGCGCATTCGGGGCAAGCACGCGCCCTACATCGTCACCTGCTCCCATCAGGCACAAGAAGAGCGCGGTCAGCGCAAGGAGCGTCGGCGACGTGACGCCGGCCATCGTTCTCGCGCCGAGCTCCCAAGTTCGGGGCTTCTCGCCAGGCTCGACAGCTCCTTGTGATGCTGCTGTCCGGACCTTGTCTCGAAATGCAGATGCGGCGCTTGGGACGCTGAAGTCAGACGCAGGCACGGATGCCTGGATGCAGCGAAAGACTGAAGGCAAGGCGCAGGGAAGTACTGGACAGGTCGGCTGTAACGATTCCACGGCACTGCGATTGTAACCAACCTGCAGGTGTGCGGGCTGGACGACGTGCAGATCGTGGGCACTGCCGGTTGCGCTGGCGCTGTCAGTGCGATCCTTGTTGTCCTCAAATGGGAGAAGAGACGGTGGAAACAGCGAGCAAATTCAAAAGCGTTGCAAACGCAGGGTTCAGAATTTCGCTGGTATGGGCCTTCTCGTCTCGTAGAACTTGCGCCTTCTATGCAAACGTTGCCTGGGACCGTGGCCTGCCCACGACAGCTGATGCCAAGCTTTCGTAGACGCCGTCGCCGAGCATGCATGGGCTTGGCGAGGGCGGCTGGCGAGCCATGGCAAATGATGGGCCGCGTGATGAGGCCGGACATGCTCCCGGACGAGAGCATTCGGGCGCCGCTCGTCACAGAGTTTGCCCGCCGCCAGCTGAGGGACGAGCTGGCTTGGACGGACGAGGATTTCCAGGCGGCCCTGGCACAGTTGCAGGCATGACGCCGAGGGCAGACACCAAGGCTCGACACCGAGCCGGCCAGGCACACCACAAACAGCACACGTCTTGTGCGCAGGTGCTGCTTCCTGACTTGGGTACGCGGCTGGCCGTGATGAAGGTCGACGTCCTCGTCGATCTGCTGAGGGACAGGGACCTGGTGGCGGCCCGGGTGGTGGCCTGGCGCGAGCTCCTCCCCAAGGTGCCTCGAGGCTGGCAGACAGCGACTTGCCCGGGCCATCTGCCCGTCGCTGACCCGTGTATCGCCCCGTCGCATCCGCAGGCCAACGTGTCGGCGATGATCTCTGCAGTCCCGACGCTCGTGCTGGGCGAGTTCGACGCCGCCATCAAGAACGCCCAGCGTCTCAAGACTGACTTTGGCGACGGCGTTGACGAGGTTATTGATCAGCAGTGGCTCATCCTGATCGAAGACCTCGACGTCCTGGCCGGGGAGGTGCAACGGTTGCTCGGCTTGGCCACGCGAGAGGCAGCGGTGGCCGAGATCCTGGCGCGACCTGGCATCGTTTCTAGCATCGTCTCCAATCGGGGCCTTTCTATTTGGTGACACCATTCGACTTGTGGTTCTAGTAAGGGCGTCTCGCCGCTCAAGCTTTGCCTGCTGAAGCCAGCGGGGCGTGCACCAATCCCCACCCCCCTCCGTGCCTGGACCTGGCGGCTCTGCTTGACGCCCGCAATGGGAGACGCAGAGCCGCAGTCCCACTCCGGCGCGGTGGCCGAGGACGGCCTGGGCGAGCTGTCCATTGCCTCGCTTCCGCTCGACGTACTTTTTACAATCTACAAGCTGCTTCCTACGAACACGGCGCCCGGAGGCCGTGAAACGACGGACTCGAAAGCTTTCCTACTCGTTTGCAAGTGCGTTGCGTCGTCTCGTCCGCCGCAACCAGCCATCATGGGGAGCTCTGCTTTCCTGCACCCAACCTCCGCGATCGCTCGACCACTCGCCCGCTGCTTCGTACAGGGCTTTTCGAGACGCCGTTCGGCAGTGCGCAACGTACGCCGCCATCGACTCGGAGCGGCAATTGGCCGAGCTGACTGCGTTTCTCCCGCTCTACCGCTCGGTCAAGTCGCTCGTCTGCACGAACTGCGTCCTGGACGACGCCGCGCTGGTCAACATCACGAGCATGAAGCCGAGGTGTGCGCTGCGGCCGTGCGATGGCTCCCGCTGCCCGGCGCCCCCCCACCGCCCCAACGCGCTGCACCGTGTGAGAGCGGATCGCCCCCGCAGATCGCTGACGCTGACTGGGAGCGTCTTCAGCTCGCTCACGTCGGCGGGTCTTCTGCAGTCACTGCGGAACCTGGGCGGGTCTCTGGAAGTGTTGGAGCTGGTCGTGTGTGAGATGACTGACGCGTCGCTGCGTGCCCTGTCCGGCTTCTGCACGGGGCTCAAGGAGCTCGTCCTGGAGGACAACCCGGCGGTCACGGACGAGGGCCTGAGCGCCCTCGCCGGCATGCCGAGCCTCGAGCGCCTGTCCCTCAGCGACTGCGAGTGCGTGACGGATGACGGCGTCTGCCGCCTCCTCGCAGCCCTCCCGCGCCTCACCTGGCTCGGCCTGGGCGGCTGCGACCGCCTCACGGACGTGTCCGCCGCCGCCATCGCACGCCTGACCGGCCTCCGCACCCTGGATCTCTCGGGCTGCTTCAACATGACGTCCGCGGGCATCCGAGGCCTCAGCCAGCTCACGCGCATGGAGGAGCTGTTCCTGGTGAGGGCGCGGTGGATCATGCGGCGCCGTGACGGGCACCTCGTCGGTGTTCATTTCCTCACTGCTCCCCGCACGGCCCATACGGCCATGTCGCCGAGATTTGATCCCTCTCTTCTCCCCTGGCAGGCGGACCACCCGTTGGAGCTGACGGGCGAGGCGGTCAAAGACCTGGTGGCGGCCATGCCCAGCCTGGTCAGCCTCGTTTTAACCAACTGCCGGGAGATGGAGGGCGAGGGCCTCGTGGGCCTGTCCCAGCTCCAGCACCTGACCGAGCTCGACGTGTCTGACTGCGACCTGGTGGATGACGCGGTGTTGGAGGCGTGCGGGCACTGCCCCGCGCTGCGCAAGCTGTGCCTGGCGGGGACGAGCGTGTCGGACGCGGGGCTGGCGGCGTTGGCGGGAGACGACGGGGACGATGATGGTGGGGGACAGGGGGAGGGGGGAGCGCCATTGCCGCCCATCGAAACGCTCGACCTGGCGGACTGGTGAGTGGGCGGGCGGGAGTATGCTTTGATGCCAACCCCACATGCGCCCCCGTCGTGCTCTCATGTGCCGCCCCGCCCGGCCCCTGCAGCCCCAACATAGCAGGTCCCGGGTTCGAGTCCCTGCGTCGTCTGACGACGCTCAAGGACGTGTTGCTGGAGGGCAACGAGCAGCTGACGCTGACGTCCCAGTGGATGCATGGCCTGCAGCTGCGGGAGCTGGAGGCCCACAGCTGCGGCGTGGATGGGCCCGTCGTGGAGGCCATCTCTCGCATGTCGGAACTGCGCACCCTGAACATCTCGGAGTGCCACGGGGTGTCGGCCAGGCGAGGGGGGTGGCGCGCATGGGGACTAACCGGCCGGTGAATCGCTCAGCCCGTTTGCTAGCCCTGAACTGCTGACCCTTAGCTCTGGTTTGCCCCCGCAGCGACCTGCTTCATCTGACGCAAATGACGAGCCTCTACACGCTGCACCTGTGTGGTTTGGAGGACCTGGTCACGGATAGCTTGGTGATTGCCCTGGTGCAGGCGTGCCCGGACCTGCAGAATGTGGGCCTGGCGCGGAGCGACATCACCGACGAAGCCCTGAAGGTGACACAGCGGGCGCGGACTCATACCCACGCTCGAGTCACCGTGCGGCTCTTGCTGATGACGTCGGGCTTGCCACCACACAAGGGCTCAAGTGCTTACGCGGCACCTCATAACGGCACAGTCCCGTCTCCCACTGCCACCCCCTCGTGCGCCCGCAGGCCGTGGTGGGCCTCAAGTACCTCAAGCTGCTGGACGTGAGCGACTGCGACGCCATCACGGGCCACGGCTTCGCCCACCTCCCCGACAGCCCCGTGCTAGAGGACCTCAACGTGTCGCTGTGCCACAAGATCCAGGACAGCGCCCTGCGCCACATATACCGGGCCAAGAGCCTCAACGCCCTCTCCCTGGCCGAGTGCTGGAACCTCACCAACGCCGCCATGCGGGTGAGGGGCGGGGAGGCGGCGCGTGGGGAGTTGCTAGCTGAATGGCGAGTTACTAGAAACATACATACGGGACACTCGGCTGTTGTCGCCTGTTTGCTTGGTGCTGTGGCAATTCTAACACTGTGACGGTCCGCGTGCTGTGCATGCGAGAGCCCTTGCGCTGTGACGTTGCCTGCCTCGTCTCACTTGACTATCACCCACGCCCACCCCTCCCATGTGTTTGGACCCCAGGGTCTCTCCTCCTTGGGGCACCTGCGGAGGCTGGATCTGACCAAGTGCACGCTGCTGGACAACGGCGGCCTCTCGGCCCTGCGCCACCTCCACCGCCTGGACAACCTCCAAATCGCGGACAACCGATCCGTCAACGCCCGCGGCCTCACCAGCCTCACGCACCTCTCCTCCACCCTCACCAACCTGGACATCTCTGGCATCAAGGTGAGCTATGGATAGCCATGGGCAGCGGAGGGACGCCAGCGTGTCGTAGCTGCCTCTGCCTCTCGACTGCCCAGCGTGTAACTGTTACGACTGCCACATGATGTCGTCGCAGCTGCCACACTCCATTCTCACAAGTGCCACGTAACACCCTCACACCCACCGCTTGCGACTTTTATCCCTCCTTCCCCCGCAGATCTCGGATGGGGGGTTCCGCCAGCTCTCCGGCCTCACGGCTCTCGAAAAACTCGTCTGCGAGGCCACCGGCCTGCGTGGCGACGGCTTCAAGTACCTCAGCGGCCTGCGTCGCCTGACCGACATCACCGTCAGCCACTCCCAGCGGATGAACAACGCGGGGTTCCGCAATATTGTGGCCCTGCGGTCGCTCATGACCATTGACATGCAGTCGTGCCGCGGCGTGTCGGACTACGGCATCCAAGTGCTCACGAGGTGAGGCGCACACAGGGTGGGGTGACTGTTACGATTGGGTGACTGCCTCTATGATCCTGAGACTGGCCGACACCGGTTTGCCAGGTAGCCCCACTGGCTAACTGCTAGGCGCCCGGCAGTGCGCCTCATTGGTCCCTAACCCACTCTCTTCCCCTGTCTCTGGGCGCAGGCTGACCAATTTGCGGGAGCTGAACGTGTCGGACTGTCCAAATATCACGATGGTGGCCATCCAGGAGATCCAAGCCATGCCGACCGTCCAGGACGTGGTGTGGACGGGCGTGGCGGACAATGGGGATTTCCTGGGGGTGCATTTCCCAGACGACGAGGATTTCCAGGACGCAATGGAGTCGGACGATGAGGACACGGGCAGCGACATGGGCGGGGCGTGAGGCGAGAGCAGATGGAGGCCCGGTACACGCAGGGCATGGGCGTGGCATGCAGGGCGTGGGCGTGGTAATTGGTTGATTTCACAAAGGTGTAATTTGAACGGTCTGCTGGTGACATCCACCCGCGCACGTGCAGCCACGGCCACCCATGCGAGCTACGGCGCCTAGCACGCTGTGCAAGGTGGGCAGGCACACGCCAGCTGCGGCCCATCACATGACCGGTGGCATGGTCGCTGAAACGCAGGCGAGCGGCGGCATGCGGCCGTCATCAATCCAAACATGCCCCCCCGCGACTGCTTGCTGAGCTGCCTGGCCAGGTCCGCGAACCCCGCCGCGTCCCCCGCCATCTCCTCCGCACGCTCCCCCAGCCGCCCCAGCCGCTCGCCCCGCTCCTGCATCATCGCCACGTTCTGCCCCATGACCCCAGCTGCGCTCTGCCCCCGCTCGTCGGCGCTGGCAGCCGCGCCCTGCCGCCCATGGCCATACTTGGCTTTGATCTCCTCCACCGATCGCGCCGACGGGGCACCGAAGCCGCTCCCTCCGCTCGTGGATGCCTCTGGCTGGGAAGGCCCCGCGTCTGCGCGGCCGGGGCGGCGCACGCGGTGCGGGGGCGGGGCTTCGACCGGGGGCGCATCGGCCCCGTACTCCCTCGCAGATCCCTGGGTGGGGAAGCATGAGCGTTGCATGTAAGGGCTTGCTCTAGGGTCACTCAACAGAGGTGAGACAGAGAGGACTGTCAACATGCGTGTAGCAAAGCAGGCTTGCTGGGGTGATTGGGGGGTTACTCTCACATGTACAACAAAGCATGCGTGATGAGAGTGACCGCCCCACACGTCGCCCGCAGTTGCTCCTCCCTCACCGTGCGTAGGGGCCCCCGCATCCGCCCGGCGTCGCGGTGCTCCCGGACGCGCGCCACGAAGCTGGCCGCGCCCTGCTTGATCCGCTGCAGCAGCCCGCCGACCCCGAAGGGCGGCGACGCGCGCCCAGCCTCGTCACCCATCTCCGAGTGAATGTCTTCCGGCACAGTCGCCATGGCCTCCACGCCCGCGCCCGAAACGCCGCCGTCCACCTCCGCGGACGACACGGCGCGGAGGTTGAAGGGCTCCGGGGGGCGGAAGAAGGCCAACAGCGACTCCGGGGGCGGGCGGGGCGCGTCTGGCAAAGGGTCCTCCCCAGGGGGCACGTCCACCCACTCCGCCACGTTGCCCGACTCGGCGTCCTCGGAGATCACGTCGATGCCGCGGGGGCCCTCCGCGGGGGCGTCGTCGGCGTCGTGGGCGCCGCGGGGGCGCGGGGGTGTGAGGCTCTTGGCGGAGGGGGTGGCGGGGAGGGCGTGGGCCACGGGGTGCACCAGGACGCCCTCGCCTACCGTCGGGCCGGGGCGGGAGGCGAGGGAGAGGATGCGGGCGAGGGGCGCGGGGGCGTCGGCGGCGCGGGCGTGCGCGAGCGCGCGGGCGAGGCTGTCGCTGTGGGGGTCCAGGTCGAGGCCCCAGAGGGCCAGGGAGGCGTCGCGAAGAGCAGCCGAGGCGCGGGGGTCGGTGGCGAGGGAGGGGCGCGCGAGGGGCGGTGCGGCGGAGGAGAGCGTGAGCCGCGCGGCGTCGCCTGCTGTGGTGAACACAGTGGCCTGCGCACCGTCCTCCGCCACGCAGCTGGTGGCGGCGGCGGCAGCGAGATCCCGGTCCGTGTCTGCGGCGCGCCACTGGGGCCCCACGAGGGGCGGGAGCGGCACCTTGTGCAGCCGCGAGAGGTTGGGGAGGGCGTAGACGTGGATCGACCCCACGGGGGAGATGCACACGGCCGCGGGGCCGTGGCCCGCCTCGAACGCCTCGCACGCCTCGATGGTTTCTGGCAGGAAGGCCTTGCGGAGCGGGGTGTGGTTGCCGTGGAGGACGGTGACGGGAGAGTAGACGCGGAGGTAGGACTGGGCGGCGGTGAGGACGAACCCGGCGTCCTGGAAGCCGCAGAGGGCCTCGGATACGCGGAGGCGGCCGGAGGGCTGCAGGAGGTCGGCGACGGTGCCGCCGAACACGATGTCCGACACGTGCGAGTCGGGGTGGGAGGTGCGGCGGCGGCGCTGGGCAGCGTGGGGGGTGGCGAGGGCCGGGGTGTCCTCAGATTCTGAAGAACGCTCCGAGACGGAGAGGTGGCCCGGGAAGCGCTCCAGGTTGGCGAACTGGGCGCGCTCGGGGAGGTTCTTCGAAGAGCCGGAGCGGAGGAGCTCCGTGCGGCCGTCGGCTGGGGGGTGGGGAGAGGGGTGGGTGATGTGGATGAGGTAGGGGGTGGGTCAAAGGTGGAGAGCAAAGGGAGTGGGGCGTAAAGGAAGGGTCGCAACCACATAAACTCAGTGAGCAATGAGAGAGAGTGCAGGCAAACGATGTGGGCGGGTCGCATGCATGCAGACCGGCCTCTCACCTGCCCCGTCCGCGCCGTCCCCTTCCATCGGCGACGCCTGGCCTGGCCCAGTGCTGTAGTAGCGCCGCAGGGCCTCCATGGCGTGGCTGGAACCACCGGACTTCCCCTGCACACCCGCCGCACCCGAGCTGCTGCGGTTGGATGCGGGGTGGGCCGGGGGGGCGGGGCTGCCGCTGTCGAGGGGAGCCTCGGGGCCACGGAGGGCCTCCGCGGCCATTGTCCCGCGAACCGTGGCTGCGGAACAAGGCAAGACGACGCGGGTGCATGAGACATGGGAACGTGAGCATTGCGAAAGGGGCGACGGAGGCTGGAAAGATGGCACGTGGCAGGCACAGCTGGTGCGGTCGAACATCGCATCCCTCTCAGCAATATACCAGGCCACATGACACAGCTCCCTTCCACCAGCCCCTATTATACTACATAATCCCACCCGTTGTCTCACCGAGCGCCACCTCGTCCCTCTCCGCCTGCCTGTCCTCCTGCAGCCGCGCCAGCTGCGCCCGCAGTCGGTCCCCCTGCCGGTCAATCACGTACTGCGGCGCGCTCGGTGCAGCCAGGGGCGACCCGTCGGACGCCAACAGGTGCATGGCCACGCCAGGCGACGCGTGTCGCACTGTGGTCCACGACCCCGACCCCAGCGGCTGCCCGGTGTCCAGGGACAGGATGAGGGTCTGCGCCGAGGCGTCCAGCACCGCCACGACGGCCTTGCGGTTCGATGCCGCGGCTGAGCCGGGCGCCTTGGGCCACCGCCGCGCCGACCGCCCTGAGCCGGACCCCGACCCAGGGGCGCTGCGGAAGCGGCCCCCCTCGAGCGTCACTGCCGTGTCGGAGACGTAGCCGGACAGCGCGTGGCTGCTGCGGCCCGCTGTGCTCGGGGCCTGCAGGTCTGCGCCCCCCACGTCCTGCGACTCGGCCTCCTCCGTCTGGGAATGAGACGTGGGGCGTGGGACGTGAGGGTGGGGCACAGCGAGGAGAGCAGCATGGGTAGACGAAGCAGTGTGGCGGGGCAACGTGAGTGTCAACTGCATCCAGTCATGGTGATGAGCCAGCAACAGTCCTGTTCCAAACATACCACCAGTAGCCCTTCAATCCCACTCACCTCGGACTCCGAGACAATTTCGAGGAGGGAGCTGGGGGCGGGCTTGGGTGGCGCGGGAGCCTTGGCGGCGGGGGGCTTGGCGGGGAGGGCGGGCATCTGGAGGATGCCGACACGCAGGGCGGGGACGGGGAGGCGCCCGGGCCGCGTGACGAACAGCAGGGTGTGCTGCAGGGCGTCGAGGACGACCACAGCCCCGCTGCGGTGTCCGGCCACCGCGACCCCCAACGCCGACGCGACCTCCAGGGCCGTCACGGGGCTGGGGTCCGCGAGGCAGCGCAGGACGCAGGCCCACCCGGGGGCGCTGTCACCCATCACCGACCCGGACACCGATCTCTGGCCCCCCGCACCGCCCACCACCACGGTGGGCACGCGTGAGGGCTCCGCGCGCCACTTGAAGAGGCGCACCTCGCCGGACTCGTGGCCCGAGGCGAGCCAGCCGGCCACGGGGCACACGTGCACGCGCGTCACGGGGCCGGCGGGGGGGAGGTCGCACTGGGTTGCGGGGGGTGGGGCCACGGTGGCGATGTGGCGGTGGACCTCCGACCGCGCGTCCCACCAGCGGACCTGCCCGTCCCGGTGGCCCGTCACAAGCATGTACCCGCGGACGCGCGAGCACGCCGCCTCCGACGCCGGCGCCGCGCCCTGCGGGGGAGAGACGGTGTCAGCTGAGGTGCACCGCATATAGGAAGATCTAGACACTCTGGTAAGACATGTGTCTTGCGTGCCCGCACGAGGCATCGAAGGCACCCATCGGGTACAGCACCCCGCGCATCGCCCCTCGCCTTGAGCATGTCCTCCAAGAGCATCCCCGCGACGGTCGAGGCGTCCCTCTCGCGCTCGACCGAGCGCGCGCACCCGGCCGCCGCCACCTCAGGGGAGAGGCAGGGGAGGACGGCGGGGTAGCGGCGCGCGAGGGCCGCGAGGTCCTCGAGGCCATGCTCGGTGATCCACACGGGGCAGGAGGGGTTGAGAAGGACGGGGCGGGGTACCGTGAGGACGCTGGCCGTCACGGGGGGCTTCGCCTGGAGGCCCACGGCCAGGGGCGTGGGTGGGGCGAGGGACCAGAGGTCGTAGACGAAGCAGCGGCCGCCCTCGAGAAGCACGGCGGCCGCGGGGCGGGCGGCGTGGGGGCCAATGGCGCCGGGGGCCGTGAGGGGCGCGGCGCAGGGGCGGCCTCTGAGGAAGCCCAGCCAAGGGAGAGCCACGGGGTCGCGGAGGGAGGGGCCGGGGACCCCGGGGCGGGGATCGGGAAGCGTGGGGAGGAGGGTGAGGCCGTCGGGGCCGTCGGATGCGGCGCCTGCCACCAGGAGATTGTCGGTGGGGCCGCCCACCGCGTGGAGGGCCGTCACGGGGCTCAGGGGCGAGCCCGGTGGGCCGGGGCGCAGGACGCGGTCGCGGAGGAGGTCGGGGCCGCTCGGCCCGTCGACGAATGCCCACAGAGACACGTGTCCATCCGCGTGGCCCGCCGCGGCACGCGACCCGTCCGCAAGCCAGCAGGCGCACGTGAGGGAGGGTCCGTCGGGGCCCGGGCTGTGGGCGCCGGAGGACTCCTCGCTGGAGGGACGGGTTTCGGCGTTGAGAGAGGGCGCGGAGAGGCACCCGCGCTCCCAGTCCCAGAGGGCGAGGCCCGAAGCACGCGCCACGAGGAGGTGGCGGGGGTCGGGGACGGGGCGGGCGCACACGGCGACGACGGGGCCGGAGAGCGGCGTGGCGGTGGAGGGGATGCTGCGGGGGCAGCGGGAGCTCGCGTGACGGGCCAGCGGTGGTGAGAAGTGCCAGGGTGACTTTGCTCATGTGCAGTCACACCTGTAGGGGAGCGGCGTGAGGCGGGGACCCTCGACGTCGGGGGAGAGGTCAACGCGGAGCGCGTGCACGGCCCCGCGCTGGGTCCCGACGAAGAGGAGGTCCGTGAGGGGTGGCGATTCCAGTGCCGTGACATCGACGCGTGTGCCGGCCTGCACGAGCGCCAGCGCGCCCACGCAGCCGACCAGGGTCTCGCTCCACGACCAGACCTCGACGATGCCACCCGTCGTGGCGCGGGCCACGGCGCGGTGGCCCAGGAGCGAGCAGAGCGCCACGCTGGGGCCCGTCCGGGACGAGTGCAGTAGCGTCTGGACACCCTCGCGGCCAACGACCTTCATCCGCCCGTTACTCGTAGCAATGAACAAGGCCTGGCCAACTGCAAACGCGGCGGGGCGGCCGGCGGTGGGGCGTGGGAGCACGAGGTTGGTGGCAACGTGGTTGTTGCACCCGTGCCGGGAACCAGGAGACGAGCGCGGGCCCACCTGGGTCGTAGAGCACCCCATCTGCGGTCTGGGGCACACCATCGTGGCCAAGAAAGCGGATCCTGATGTCCCGGGGATGCACGCGGTCCACGGGGATGAAGAACTCTCCTGCGGGCTCTTGGGGTCATCGCAGTCACACCACGACAGCCTTAGCTGACCCACAGCGACTTGAGGACCCCGGTTGGCTCCCCTCACCCGTGCTGGCCAACTTCCGAAGCCCTGCCATCATGGTGGCCCCGCGGGGCCGTCACGCTCCCGTCCGGGGTGTCAATAACGCGACGGAGCAACCAACGGTAGCGTGCGGGGGTCCCTTCCTGCAGGTTTCGAGGGAGAATTTCTGTCTCTCGGCCAACACCTTGAGCTCTGCCCCGACGAGACCGCGTCATGCGCCTCATGAAGACCGGACGACTCGATCGGGGCGGTAGCAACGCGCGCATTTGGCGTCGCGACACCTTAGTCTGACTCGTGTGCCCTAATCCATTTTCCCTCATCTTCGTCCCAAAAAACCTGTCACATGGCCTGTGGGTAGTGAAAAACGAAGCCCCGGCGTGAGGGTCACAGCTGCCGCGCCTTCACGCCGGGGCTTCTGGGACTTTTGGCACTGCGAGCTGCCGTGACGTGCGCGGACCGCCTGGACGTATGGGGAAGAAGATTGTGTGGGTGCTGATCGATGGAGTTGGCGACGTGGAGGTGCCGGGTGCGTATCCTTGCCGTTTCTCCACCACGGCTGCTTTTTCGTGCCGAGCGCGTACCGAGGCTGCCCAATCACCACGCGTCGCGCAGGCTTGGGCTACCGCACGCCCCTGGAGGCGGCGCGGACTCCCGCCCTCGACGCTCTCGCCCGGGTAGGGCGCTGCGGGCTGCAGGACACCGCAGAGCCGGGGCTGGCGTGCGGGAGCGACACGGCCCACCTGGAGCTGCTGGGGTATCCACCGCAGCAGGCGAGAGGGCCGCCTGCGCCTCACTGCGTGCGCCGCTCTCACCCACGTGCGCACGCGACACGGATTGCGCTATGGTCGCACCGCAGTACTACCGGGGCCGTGGCGCGTTCGAGTCCATGGGCGCGGGCATCGAGATGGGCCCCGGCGACATCGCCTTCAAGTGCAACTTCGCGACCCTGGACCCGACCACCGGCGTCGTCACGTCCCGCCGCTGCGACCGGGACTTCACGCGAGAGGGCCCTGTCCTCTGCGCCGCCCTGGGCGAGTGCCTGGCGGGCCTGGGCGAGTCGAAATGACGCAGCCTCGATACGCACACACGCTGCACTTCCTCTACACGCAGACGGCATGAGCCTGCCCTCCTTCCCGGAGCACACTGTGGCAGTCCAGTACGCCACAGAGCATCGGTGCGGAGTCTGCATTCGCGGGCCAGGCCTCACCGACGCGGTATCGGGGACCGACCCTCTCAAGGACAACCTCCCGCTGCTCCGGGCGAGTGCTTACTGTGGGCGTGGGCACCCACCCCACATGGCATGGAGTGTGTGCGAACCATGCCAAACGCAGTGCTCGTCGTCCAAGCCCACCTGCTGCGCTTGCGGTGCAGTGCACGCCCACGGACGCATCCCCGGAGGCGTCGCACACGGCGGCGGTGGTCGAGGAGCTCAGCCGCGTGATGCAGGAGGTCCTCTCGTCGCACCCCATCAACGCATCAAGGGCGGCGCAGGACAAGCCCGTCGCAAACGTGGTGCTCCTGCGGGGCTGCGGGGTCCGCCTCTCCGCCCCAACGTTCTTGGAGAGACACGGGCTGCGCGCCTTCATGATCGCACCCACGCGGTGCATCCTGGGCATCGGGATGTCGGCAGGAATCGAGCCCATCCACGTGCCGGGGGCCACGGGAGACTACCACACTAGGCTGGACAAGAAGGCTGAGGCGAGGCTGCTGGCTGCGCACATGAGGGCTTGCAGAGTGTCAACCTACACCCGCACCCACCTGTTTGCCTTGTCCCCAACCCAAGCTGACTGACGAAAGCATGGCCCTTCTAACATGCCCAGGCGCTCGCACAGCACATTCTGTCGGGTCGCTATGACTTGGGTTTCTGCCACATCAAGGCCGTGGACGACTGCGGCCACGACCGCAACGTCGAGGGTCGCGTGGCGTGGGTGGAGAAGTTGGACGCGTTCGTGGGGCAGGTGAGTGTCTGAGATATGTCAGATGGTAGCGGACAGTGTCATGTGCAGCTGCGGACCACCACCATCTGGGTGCGGGCAATGGTGACAGCTCTTGCGGTGTGGGTTGCTGTAGAGGCTTACCGTCCTGCCTGGTCATAGGCTACTTCTGAACATCTCTAGCTGCAGGTGTTGACCCTGTTGGCCGGCATCGCCGACGACTGTGTCATGGTGGTGGGTGGTGACCACTCGACCCCCGTGCTCTTTGGCGACCACTCCCACGAGCCCGTGCCATTCGTCATGGCGCGCTTGGACCAAGCACTCGCGGCTTACAGAGAGCAAGGCGAGCCTGGAGAGCCGCAGCATTGCATGCGTGTGTGTTGCGGGTAGCAACACACAGCCCCTGCATCTATGTCGGCAGTGCCTTAGTGTGACGGCGCCTCACAGCCTGGCCTCGCAGGGGTTCAATCGGCTCCCCAGGACTCTACGGGATCCGCCGCGGGCCTAGGAGGTGCGTGGGAAGTGTGGGGATGTTATGAATGACCCCAGATGAGGCGGCCATGCTGATGCGCCTCAGCGGGTCCACCCCCTGCATGGTACGCAGAGTCACTGCCCTATCGTCCGGGTTTCCACGAAAAGGCGTGCGCCGCAGGAGCCCTGGGGCGCTTCCTGGGCGGGGAGGTCATGGCCATCATCAAGGAGGGGGCCGGCTACGCATAGGTCGGCACGGGTGGTTAGGCGCTAGACACGGCAAGCCTAGTTGCGGGGCTCCACATCCCTGAACACGGAGCTCCGGCGCAGGTCCGACATGTCTTGTCTTCGCAAGGCATCGCTGTCGTCCCCTTGGCCCTGCGACGCGTCTAATGGCAAGTCCACGTCGCACATCTCCTGCGGGGATGGATAGTACTAACAAATGACTAAGCAGAAGCAGGTACCGAGAAGTGCACTGCCACCAGGCTGGCAGGAGGCTGCCGTAGATATGGTCAGGCGTCGATGCGACATGTCCGCAGAGATCACATTCAACCACTACCACGCCCCATCCCTTGCCTTGAGGAGGTCGACCGGCACCGGCGACTTGGCCCCGTCCCCCAGCGCTGCCAAGTCCACGTCCTTCACTGCCGCCACCTCCTGCCGCAGCGCCTGCGTCGCAAGAATTCAGGCGCACGTGTCACAGCGCCCATCGACACAACAGCGAGCTGGGCAGCCCGTGCAAGACACAGCACCTGCCTCGCCAGCGCTGGGCTACACACACAGCGACTGCACACAGCACGTGTCCCGCACTAGTGCTGCTGAGCGGCTCACCGAGGTCACCGGGCTGGCCGGCCCCGCCTGCACCGACTCCGCGCGCCGCCTCCGCGTCTCCGCGGCCGTCAGCGCACCCCCGGCCGGCATCCCCTGCTGCGGCGCCGACCCCGCGCCGAGCGAAGCGGGCGCCGCAGCGCCGCTGCCCGTCCCCGGCGTCTGCACCGTCGATGACCCCGCTGGGATCGCCCCCGCGTGCCCCCGCCCCCCTCGCGAGCTCCCCGTGATCTGGATGATCCTCCCCGTCGCGTCCTGCCCCTGCCCCACCTGCCCCAGCAACACGTCGTCGTCCAGCCCCACTGGGATGCGCTCAATGCCCAGGTCGGACGCAGGGCCGTCGCGGTGGGCGGCCGACAGCCGGTCGGGGCTCACCATGGTCACCTCGATCGAGGACCGCAGCAGGCGGCCACCGTTCCTGGGGGGGGAAAGGCGAATGGACGATGTCAGCGATGCTAACCCTGAAGGGACGCGACATAAGGGGAGGCTACAGTGGCAAGGCAGCCGGTGCATGGGGTTGCCAGGTGAGTTTCGTGCTCCAGCACGTCGTCGCACGTCATCGCATGTCGCGGGCATCATCACTCGCCTGTTGATGATCTGTATGAAGGTGAGCATGAAGTTCTCCTTCTGGGCCATGGTGGCGTCCTGGTTGGGGGCGTCGATGTAGAAGGACACGATGATTTCGAGGGAGTTGGTGGTGATGTCGTTGAGGTACACGCGGCGGTGCAGCTTCTGGATGATGCGGGGGTCCCGACGCGTGATCTGCGGGCATGCACGGGGTGGCCAGGAAGTGGCCAGGGGGACAGGCTAGAGAGCCAGGCGCATGGCCCTGTGTCGTGGTAACACCATACAACCACAAGATAGGGTAGTGATACCATGCAACCATGACACAGGTGCCTCTGTGGTCTGCGCAGTGCGGACGTCCCCTCACTGCGCGCATCTCGGCAATGATGGGCTGCACGACCTCCACGCTGTCCATGGCGATCTGCAGCTTCTGGAAGTAGCGGAACTCGCGGCCCTTGCGCGTCACGTTCAGCACCACCACCTGCGGCAGACACACCGACCGGGTGGGTTTAAGGTCCCATGGTCGCAAAGGAGCGCGACGCAGCGACAACACACAGCCGTGCGGCCATGCGCGTGTCAGGGGCCAACAGCTGCGATGGCACGTGACGCAGCGACACCAGACAACGTAAGACAAGCCATAGTTGGTTGCGGCAGTCCGTGGGGCTGGTTTCACAAGTCCCCATCGCCCCCTCGCTCCCTCTCCATCTCTTGCCTTGGAGAAGACCGAGTTGGGCACCACCCAGACCTCCCTCTCGAAGGACCGGATCTGCGTGCGGAACCAGCCCACGTCCACCACGATGCCCTCCACGGTGGTCGTCGGGGCGGGCTTGAACCACACCTCGTCCCCGGTCTCAAAGGGGGTCGAGGACAGGATGACCAGGCCGTTAAAGAGGTTCTCCAGAATCTGCGGGGGGTAGGCGAGGGTGTTGCAGTGTGCGGATGGGGTTGACATCAGGTTGACAAGCAGAGACGTGTCGTGGCGACGGTGCGAGGGTGCGCATGCAGGCACCCTGTGTACGTCCATGGCATGGGTATGGGACATGAAACGCCCTTGCAACGCACGCACCTCCCGACCCGCCAGGGATAGGGCGATACCACCGATACCACCGATGGCAAGGAGGGAGTTGACGTCGAAGCCGATGGCCTGGAGCGACAGCGTGATGCCGACCGTGATGGTGACGATGGTCACGAGCTTGTCGATGGCCTCCACGCGACGCTGCTGCGTTTTCTCCCTGTAGGGAAGGGCACGAGGGGGATGTTGCACAGAGGCGAGCCTCACAGCGTGTGCTGAGCACGCCAGCGCCAGGGCCCCAGCGCTGCGTGAGTCGAAGCTCCCCCGCCCCTCACCCCGACAGCTCGTACTGCCAGGACGTCTCCCTTAGGGCGCGGTCCTTCAGCTTAAAGACGACGGCCATGGCAGAGAGGATGACGCAGAGGGTCATGATGGTGCGCATGATGTGGTTGACGTACGTCCGGGGCACGCGGATTAGCGTCGGCAGCAGGTTCTCCGCGAGCGCCACGGCAGCGCCCACGAAGAGCAGCGTCTCGACGGGGCGGTAAACCTCCCTGCAGGGGGCACGGCAAGCGCGGTCGGCCCCGCGCGACCCGGAGCCGAGCGCGCGCGCGATCTGATGCAATCTCGCTCGGAGTTGTGCACTTTTACATACCGCCTGCGGCCGCGGCCCTCGCCTCAGGATGAGAAACGTGGACGACTTCTCCCAGGCGGCCATGGTCCCCTCTCCCACGAAGAAGTCGCGAATTTTCTTGGCCGCGGGCTCCAGACCGACGCGCATCAGCGTGATGACGACGACGATGCTCCAAATTTGACGGAAAACGGCCGAGACGAGGAGCTTGGACGTGGTCTGGGGGGCGGGCGCGACGTGACGCTCCGTGGGCGCGGCGGGATCGCGAGCGATAAACAACGGCGGTCGCTTCTGCATCTGAGCGACTCGTGCCATATTTTCGACTCACCTTCGACAGCGCGACGTTCATCGGCGTTCCGAACGCGACGACGTAGTACGCAGCTTGCACCAGGACGAACACGACCATGGCCAGGAAGACGAACGCCCCGATGAAGATGCCCGAGCCCGCCGGGACGATCGTCGGCCTCTTAGGTCCCGGTTGCGGGTCCGGGTTCGGCGCGTCCGCGGCCGGCGACGTCCCGGGAGCCCCGTCGTCCAAACCGGGTGGGGCCGTGTCGCCTGCTGCCATGGCGTGCCGTCGCAGCCCCTCCCTCGGCGAGCCCACGATCTCCTTTGCTATGCCGAGAATGCCAGCGGTGCATCTCCGCGGGATGGGGGCGCGCGGGGCCGCGGGCCTTCGCTGCCATCCCGTCCGCAACAGGGCCCGGGCCAGGTGCGCAGGCGCGGCCGCGACGTGCGCCCGGCACATGGTCTCGCACACGTCTCGATCTCGACCACGGGGGATGCCTGCTGAGGGTCCCGGCCTCTAGCTCTCGAGGCTTTCCAGCCCGGCTGACATCCGCTCGCGCTGTCCCTCGCGACGACCCGGCAAGCGAGCCACTATCCCGGTATAGATGTTGGTTGAGAACACGAACACTGCTCTGCTGTGTCCAGCCTCACCGGGGCAAAGACCGACGCGCAGGCGCAAGAACATTGCGTGCCTGGCACCTGGGGCGAGGCGAAACGCCATATGGAAAACAAACTAGCTGCATCCGTTTGCATTGAGTCTGTAGTACGCTGGAGGGGTCCAAGGGCAACGCCACCGGGTACCTTTGCCTCGGAGGATGCGCAGGCCTTCGGGTCTCGTTCGTCCGTCCGTCGTGGCTGCGGTGAGGCAAATGCAAGCTTCTCCAAGCCAAATACGCTTACAATACTTGGCGCAAGGGATGCCCACGGCCCCGGCCGGTGCCAGGGTGGCCCCGGATGGCTGCGCTGTGTAACAACGATGTCAATCAAGCAGGAGCAGGCGACGCGCGGGCCGCCTCCCGCACGCACCACTCCAGCGCATCCATCTCCATGTATTGAATCGCCTGGTTGATGCGTCAAGACCCGCTGAATTTCTCACAAGCTTGGATTTCCATCCCTTTGCACTTGCAGACGTTCGATGAGAACGCGGAGAACATCGACCCCGCGACGCGGGACGGTCGACCCGCGTCTCTATCCGGCACCACAGCGTCTGGCCAGGATTGGTCGGGGATGCGAGATGGGCGCGCGGGCGCCGCCTGGTAACCGGCTTTCCCCAGCTCGCGTCGCACGCCACCCCGGCGCGTGCGCGAATCGCTGCGGCCTGCGCGAGTCGTGGCATGCTGCAAGACTCTTTATTGTGGCCTGGTTGCAGGAAACCCACCCCCCGGGCGCTCAGCGACGATGTCCTCGCACCCACCACAAACAGCCCCACCCGGAGCGGCAGCATCGCTTTGGACTCCCCTGCCCGACGCGAGGCGGAGGACCTTTCCGGTGCGCTGGGATGTCACAACATGCGCAGGATGCACTCGGCGCGTGGCTGGCACCTCACGTACGCCCCACCCATCGCATGCAGGCCGCCTGCGCAGTCTGATGCAGGCTTTCGGGAGCGCAGACCGGGAGGTCTCGAGCTGCAGCAGCAACCAGGCCGAGTCTGCCTCCGCGGCGTCGCCGGGCAGCAGGGACCCCGGGGAAGTGACTTTCCGGGAGAGCGGTGCGTGGCAGTGTTCGGCCAGGCATAGGCGGAGGCGGACGCTCTTAGGTTGAACAAGCAAGGGCCCAATTCCGCCGCTCCCGCAGTCACGGGGGAGCTGAGGGCGTCCGCGCCGGTGGGCAGAGAGCCCACCCGTGCCCCCGCCAGGCGCGAGGTAGCTGAGGTGCCGGCTGCCCGAGCCGTGGCGGGGTCACCGGCCGGGGCAACGCGGCCGAGCACCAGCCACCTGTCGTCTCCCGACAGCGTCTTGGAGGGCGCGACGGACTCCGGCGAGAACATCAAGGTTATGATACGCGTGCGCCCGTGCTTGACGCAAGAGGCGACAGCGGGTGCCAAGGTGTGACTGCGACTGGGCAGGGCGCACGCAAGGCACGCATTGATATCAATGCTCGGTCCTGCGATGCCCTGTAATGCTCCACGACATATTGGTGTCGCAAACGAGCTGGATCCGTCCCGGGTGCACGCAGGTGTGCGTGCGGGTGACGTCCAAGCACGACCTGTCCGTCGCAGCGCACCCGTTCCCTCACACCTTCTCCTTCGACCACGTCAGGTGACATGGCGACTGTGCGTCGCGGCCTGGCACGCGATGGCAGTCGGGGCATGTGCTGTGTGCCTCGCTGGGTCATCATCCCAACCCAGACTGATACACGCTGGTGTATGTTCCCCGTCCTCAGCAACGAGGCCACGTCTCAGGAGAGGATATTCAAGCTCGCCGGCAAGCCTCTGGTCCAGAACGCCCTGCAGGGGTACAACTCAACCGTGTTTGCGTACGGGTGACGGCAGCGCAGTTCCCTGCTCTGGAATGGTCGTAGATACCATGGCATGAGATACTGTGGCCACCGCTCTGTATCTGCGCACACGAGTCGAGCATGGTGCCTTCGGCTGGACAACTATCGCAGGCAGACGGGTTCTGGCAAAACGTACACCATGCTGGGGCCGTCGCTGGAGGGCCCCGACCGTGGCCTGATCCCACGTGTCTTCCAGCACCTCTTCGCGTGCATCGAGGAGCGCGAGCGTGCGGGGAGCAAGTTCTCTGTCAAGTGCAGGTGACTCGAGAAGATCAGCCGATGTCCACAGCAGGGCTTAGCAAACCCGCCACCAACACTTGGTCAACAGGCCAGTCAAGGCGATGCCAGTACTGGTTGCTATGTCAAGAATCAGTGCGACCAGTGACACCTGTTCAGACCCCCCCTTGACCCCATGCCGCTGGGCCGTGGTCGCCACAGACACACTGCCCCCCGACCCTGCCAATGCAGCTACGTGGAGGTGTACAATGAGCAGGTGCACGACCTGCTGTCCGACAGCCCGGGGAACCTCCCGCTGCGCGAGGACGTGCGGAGAGGTGTCTATGTGGAGGGACTCACGGAGCACCCCACCGCCAGCACCAGGTGAGGCGTTGCGACAGGACGCATGAGGTGGAAATAGTGAGGGAGCGCACCGATGCAAGCCAATCGCGTCCATTCGCATCCTCTCTGCGCCGCAGTGACGTGATGGCGCTGCTGGAGGCGGGTTCCCACACGCGTCGCATGGCCAGCACCCGCGCCAACGCCGAGTCCTCGCGGTCCCACGCTGTCTTCACCTGCGTCGTGGAGCAGCGCGTGCAGCAGGGCGGCCTCAGCCACGTGCTCACGAGCCGGCTCAACCTGGTGGACCTGGCCGGGAGCGAGCGGCAGCGGGACACGGGGGCCGCGGGGGAGCAGCTCCGGGAGGCGTGCACCATCAACCGGTCGCTGTCCGCGCTGGGGCACGTCATCATGGCCCTCGTGGAGGTCTCCAAAGGGCGCCCGCGGCACGTGCCCTACCGAGACTCGAAGCTGTCCTTTCTACTGCAAGACAGCCTGGGCGGCAACAGCCGCACCGTGGTCATCGCCTGCGTGGCGCCCTCCCTGGCCCACGTGGGGGAGACGCTTTCGACGCTCAAATTCGCCGCCAACGCCAAGTGCATCCGCAACTGCGCCATTGTGAACGAAGAGCAAGGCGAGGACCCAGGTGACCTGAGGGACGGGAGGAACGGTCGGGCGTGGCGTGGTCGTGGCGGTGCAGCTGGGGTCGATGCAGAGCACAGGGATAGCTATGGACGATCAGGTCACTTATGCAGGTCGACGATTCGTGCTCTGTGCGTGTTGGCATAGAAGACAGGAGCACCCGCTCCACGCTCGCAGCCACCCTTCGCCGGGAAATCATGCGCCTGAAGGCAGAGCTCCGCGCCGCCCGGCAGGGCTACCACAACTTGCCGCAGACGCCGCCGTCCAATGTCTGGGCCAGCGGGGGGCACCTGGGCACTCTGCGCCAGTCCACTCGCTCCCCCGGCCAGCCCGATGCCCTTGCGCCGTCCAGCCCGGGTGCGGCGGACCGTGCGCTGGTGGCCGCGTTGCGGAGGGAGGCGGAGGCCCTGGGTCGGCTGCGCGGCAGCGAGGAGGGGGTGCGGCGTCTGCAGGAGCTGGTGGCGGCCAAGGACCGGGAGCTGCAGCAGTGCCGCATGGTGATCAAGGTGAGACTCGAAGATGCGATGTGATCAGGGCTGGGCATGTGTGTGTGCTAGCTGGGGTAACGTCAGGCATGTGCTCTGTAGCTGGCCTGGGTCTACTGTGGTCGGCGTGCTCTACAGCTGGCCTGGGATGTCGCACTGCCTGCTCGTCAACACAGCTGTGGTTTCAATTCCCCGCAGCTGAGGGAAGAGCGCATCCAGCGCATGGACATGAAGATGCACAGCGGCTATGCGAGGCGGTCGCCCACGGGTGAGCCTCAGCTGGAGCGGGGCTGGGAGCGCCGGGGCATGGGCTCCCTCATGCATGAGCCATGCCTAGCACGGCTCGCCGATGACAGATCACAGATGACAGATACTGCTGGCCTGCCCATGCACACACACTCTCCCTCTCGTTACGCCACAATGACTGTGGACATCCACGGCCCCTCATTTCACACCTCACGTCGAGGCCACCTGCCCCCGCCCACCTGCCCCCGCAGCGTCCCCCGTCAAGTCCGGCGGTGCCCCTGACCTGGCGTCCCGGGAGGTGCAGGCTCTCCATGCAGAGATCGAGCGGCTGAAGGACGACGTGCTGCGGCACCCGGAGCTGCTGCGACTGCATGCGGAGAACCAGCAGCTGAGCCAGGTGCGAGGGTGCACACCACAGGTGGCGTAGCACTGAGGCAACGCAGGTGGCGTAGCACTTGCAGTAGTGAGAGTGTGGCAGGGGCACTCACCAGTGACTGACTCTGTCACACTGCATCGCAGGACCTGTCGAGCCTCGAGGGTTTCGTGAAGGAGGGGGAGCGCGAGCAGCTGCTGGCGGACATCGACGAGCTGAGGGGTCGGCTGGAGGCGGTGGTGGCGGACCGGGACCGCCTTCACCGCCAGGCGGGGGGCAAGGCCGAGGTGGAGGGCGAGGCGGAGGGGAGGGCCCTGGCGCAGCGATGCGAGGCGCTGGAGTTGGAAGTGCAGGCCCTCAGGTGTGTTGCTTCATGATTGCATCATTAGGCGAGTGACACGCTCGCACATCTTGCTTGGAACCCACATCCCACTTCGGCTAGGAGCCAAGCTGGGTAATGGACATGTCATGTGCAACCGTGTGTGTGGTCGGTGTTGGTCACTCTTGTGCCTTGTGTGATCTCAGGCACGAGCTGGAGGAGCGCAGTTACCAGCTGGCGGACGCGTCGTCTCAGCGGATGAAGGCCGAGGCACTGACGGCGGCAGCTGAGCGCAGGGAGCAGGAGCTGGGGGAGGAGCTGGAGGGGAAGGAGGTGGCCATGATGGAGACGCAGGTGGGTGTGATGCGAGGGGAGCATCGAGGACACGCTGTGCTGGTGTCACCTCCACTTGGGGTGTCACCTCCAATGACCGCCTGGACAGGAAGCAGCGAGCAGGCCAAGGGGCTCCTTGCACCCCTTGTGGTGCTCTGCGTGTCTCTGATATATGATATATGATATAAACCACAAACGTCCTCTCATCTCGTCTCTCGTCCCCAGTCGCTTCTGGCGGAGACCCAGGAGCAGCTGCGGCAGGCGAGGGAGCAGATCGGGGCGGGGACGGACCGCGGGGCGAGGCTGGCGGGGGAGCTGGAGAAGGCCAAGGCGGCGCTGGAGGAGGCGAGGAGGGAGGTGGACGCGAGCCGGCAAGCAGCTGAGGCGAGTGCAGCGATATGGCGACGCGGCTGTGGATGCGCAGTCGGGTGGGCTCAGTCTCTGTCTCTGGCTGGGACAGCTCGAGTGTGCTTAAGCAGCGTGTCATGATCGGTGCATCATAAGTCAAGTGTGCAATTCTAGATGCTCGCTGTCGCACTGCAGGAGGCGGCAGAGACCGCAGCGGAGGCGGAGGCAGAGGCGGCATCCCTGAAGCGGCGCATTGTGGTGCTGGAGGAGGAAGCGCAGGTGAGGCGCTGTAGATGTATATGTGTGTCGATTGATGCGGGCGAGGGGTGGCAGTTGCGAGATTGACACGCGACCCTGGGGGTGACGCTAGCGTCGGTACATGTTGCACCTGCCTTGGCCGTCATCGAGCCCACCATGGTTGATCCAACGTGTATCCATTCGTGCCTTCAGGCGACGGAGGCTGACTGGGACGACCTGCGCCAGCGCCTGGAGATGCGGGAGAGGGAGCTGGTGGAGGCGGCAGCGGCGGTGCAAGAGGCGCTGGAGAGGGCGCAGGACGGGGCGGCGGGGCAGGCGGCGTGGGAGCTGCGGGTGGCGTCGCTGGAGCAGCAGGCGGAGGAGGAGAGGCAGCGGGCGGACGGGCACGAGCGGGCAGCACGAGTGAGTGCACGGGTGGATAGGTGGCACGGGAGCATGGGTGCAGGAGGGACACAACAACATCTGCACTGACCTGGTCTGCCACGGATGCTTGACTCGTCCATCACTCGATGCGTCACCTGCAAGCATCTCTCGTAAACTCGCAGGAAGCGGCGGACCGTGCCGCATCCGAGCGTGCGGCCCTCGAGGCGCGGCTGCGGGAGGTGGAGGCGCGGTGCGAGTCCCTGACCGCTGAGCTACGATCCAAGAGGGAGAGTTTGGCAAATGCCACGGAGCATTGCCGGAGGGCGCGGGAGGAGGCGACGCGTGCCACGGAGGCAGCGAATGCAGAGCGGAGGGCGGGGGAGGAAGCCAGGGCAGCGACGGCTGAGGTGGAGACTCGGCGCACCCAGCTGGCAGACGCGCTGGCGGTGGCGGAGGCGCGCGTCGCCGAGGCTGCCAGGAGCGCAGAGGCGGCCCGGCAGGAGGCGGCGCAGCTGCGGGATCGCCATTCGATGGCCATGGACGCGGCTCGTGCGGACTTCGAGGCCCGGCTCGAGAGCCTGCGTGCCAGCAAAGACGAGGAATCCTCCTCCGGTGAGGTTACATGGATGTATGTATTGCTGCCCAGGTGCTTGTGCCACTATCGACTGGCATGGTGTCATGGTCAAGCAGAGCGGTGCTGGTCCGTGTGCATGGATGGGTGCATACCAGAGAGCCTGGGTCGTGAGGATCACGTGCCTATCTCCCCCCGCAGTGTCTCGCACCTTTGAGCACCAGGTGCGTTCCCTGAAGGAGCGCATCGCCGCGATGGTGGCCGAGAGGCAGGAGGCGACGACACGGGCACAGGGGGAGGTAAGGGAGCACGAGCATGGGGTTTTCTATGGACTTCATTCTCAGTCCTGTCGTATCATCTACTGATCGATTTTACACTCGTGAATGCCTGCCTGAGCCCCTGCGTTGCAGAAGGACCTCCTGGCCCAGCGATGCGCGGACCTGGAGGCGCGTGTGGCGGAGTTGGGGCGCGAGGGACAGGCGCTGCGGGAGGCAGTCGAGGCGGCCCGTCGGGAGAGGGACGCCGAGGTGGCGGAGGCGACGAGGGCGCTGGAGCAAAGGGCCAGGGATGCCGAGGCGAGTCGTGGGGTGGGAGGGGACGTGGGGTCGCATGCAGGACAAACCCCAAGAAATGACAAGTCTAGTGTGCTGTAATGAGATCAACACTGTGGCTGACTGCCATACTGGCCTGCACTTGCCAACTCGCACGACGTCTCCTGTACCTTGCAGTCCGCAGCGGCGGCTGCCATGCGTGACGCGAAGGAGGCCCGGGAAGCGCAGCGGCCCTGCGAGGGGTGCAAGCGGTGAGACTGAGCGACGCCGGTGTTGATTGTTGCAATAACAACTGCATCGTCCCCTTAGCCATGTCTCGGTAATGGTCCCAGTGGTGAGCTATTTTGCACCCTGACCGGTGGTCAGGGCATCACCCTGGCTTGATCCCCCCCCCCTCTCCCCAGCGTGGCTGAGATGGAGCGTCGCGTGCACGATGCGGAGGAGGAGAAGCGCGTGGAGGTGGAGGCCATGCGCTTCAGCCTTGCCCAGGAGTCGCGGCGGCTGCACGAGGCCATCGTCAAGGGGCGCGAGTACAAGAACAAACTCATCGACCTGCACCAGGCGAGGAAGTGGTCGATGATGCGATACTGATACGTAGTTAACACGCGTGCACACGCTCTCATCGACCTACACCAAGCTGGGAGCACATGGCGGGCTGTGTATCCGTATCTCACCCCCGCTCTGCCCCTCTCGTCCCCGCAGCGCTTCTGTGCGGGTACTGTCCCCGCCTCGCCCATGAGCCAGGCACCCAAGACGCCCCCGGCCGCCGAGTTCTCTTTCCGCAGCAGGTGCGGTGCAAACGGTTTTGCCACGATGCGATGCCCATCCACCAACCCTCCGCTACCCCACCACGTGCCACCCGGCGCGTGCTGTGTGGCTGCTGCCATGTCCTGAGATGCATGGCATCAAACTATGACCATGACCCCTTCCCCCTCTGCAGTTTTGGGGACGAGGTTCGCAAGTCCTCTGAGAAGCGCGACGCCCTGCTGAGCAAGGTGGCTGAGCTGGAGAGGTGAGGGCGCCGGGCGTGGCTAAGGCATGTGGGGTTGTTGCATGCATATGCCTAGGTCATTCACCCCATGCTCACTAACGCATCTTGCCCCCTCCGTCGTGTCTCAGGAAGCTCCATGAGCTGGCAGCGGCGGCAGAGAAGGACTCCCCAGGCACGCTGCGGCACCGGGTCGTCAACGCAATGTGACGCAGCTGTGCGTGACTGGCTCCCGATGTGACGGCATGTTTCGCGATGCTTCGCTCCGTTCGGTTGTGGCAGATGGCAGACCACAGTGACATGGCTGCTTCAAGCTGGCCATGAGTACCACGGATCGCACAACAGCGTCGCGTGCATGAGTCAATGCGACAGTGCAAGGCTGCGACCTATGCAAAGCCCCCATGTCACAAAATGGCCGCCAGCCCTTCCTTGATGCGCGTCGGGCACACCACGAACCACGGGTTGAGCAGGTCCGGCTTGTTGTACTCTAAGGGTTCCCCACGCCGCACTGCCTCCCGCCACGTGGCCTCGTCCCCCGCCTGGATCACGTGAGCACCAGCCTCCCTGGGGCACACGATGAGATTAGCAGGTGCGACATGGGTGCCTGTCCATGGTTCAGTCTTCCCATTTCTCTGCCCAGTCAGCAGCTAAGCGTTCGCACAGTCACACCGTAACCACGAGCGCACCACTCCCATGCCCAACCAGCATGCCTAGGTGCCAAGCGCTCGCCTGACGACGGCGTCGGCAGCAGCCGTGTCCCACTCGCACGTCGGGCTGAGCCTGGGGTAGCAGTCAGCCAGTCCTGCTGCTACCATGGTCAGCTTGAGGCTGGAACCGAACTGCGCAATGCGAGCAGGACGTCATGTTGCAGGTTTAGCTCAAGGCATGTTACACGCACAGGGTGACAGGGTGACCCCCATGGTCGCCTCGCCTGCTCCGAGACTGGGTTGCGGAATGCCTCGTCCATGAGGACCTTGGTCAGCCCATCCGGATGCGACGCGGAGGACACCACGCGCAGCCCCTCTTGATCGATGGGGGGGTCGCTGGCTCGAACGGGACGCACGCCCTGGCTGTCTTTCATGAAGGCCCCGTGGCCCCGCTCGGCCCAGAAGGAGGTAGAGGTGGCGGGGACGTGCACGACGCCCAGCACCGGGGCGTACCGCCCGTCTTCCCCTCGCGTCACCAACGCGATGTTGACAGTGAACTCCCCCGTTCGCTTGACGAAGTCCTTCGTGCCGTCCAGCGGATCCACGACGAAGAGAGAGGGCCACTGTCGCCTGGTGTCGTAACTGGGGGGCGTCCCGTTTTCCTCGCTCAGCACGGGCACGAGAGGGGCGAGCCTCCGAAGTCCCTCCATGATCACGGCGTTGCAGGCAAGGTCAGCGGCTGCGGGACGGGAGCGGGGGCTCGCACACGAGGACGTGTCGCAGGGCACGGCAACTTTCCGCGAGGAACCCGCTCACCCGTCAGAGGCGAGTCGTCGTCCTTGAAGCTCAGGTTCCAGTCTTCCCGTGGCCCGTCGTATATCTCCATAATTCTTCGCCCGCCCTCCTCTGCCAGCTGCACTAGGGCTGCAACCTCCACCCTGCGACGAAAGGCGCACTTTCGCAACAGTGCGGGGGACCCGTATGAAACTTACGTCACCACTGCACCTGCAGAGGAGCGCACTGCGCGTCATCGTCACCTGGCTGGGCCATCTTGGGTAGGAACTTCAAGCATCGCCCCTCGACCTCCCCGCCCAGCGAGCCGCCCCTGCAAGCCAGCAGTCGAGTTCGCGGATGATTCATGGAAGACGGAAGTGCGTTTTGACGCGGCAGGAGGCGACCGGCAGCTGAACATCCGATGGGACGCTGGCGACGTTTCGCCAGTTGCAATTGTTTCTCGCGCTCGCCTCGCTCGCTTGACTTGCTTGTCACGCAGGGACCGTCGGACAGTTCTACATGCGTGAAGCCGATAACCCCAGCCCACGAGTGTAGCGAGAAGTGCTCAACCAGTGGCGCAAACCTAAGCGTGGTTGTTCGTCGGCGACAGGGCCCCTACCCCGCTCTTCCCGACCGTCTTTGCCTCTTCGTGCTCGTTTGGGCTGCGTCTGCCATGCAGCTAGCCCCCAGGCCATCGCGCGCCGCGGGAACGACACTCAGGGTTGCCCCGGCACCCTCCGGGGGGCTCCGCACCCCTCCCGCGCGCGCATCGACGCGACAGCCCGCCGCGACGGCTCAGGATGCGAAGGCGAAGGCTTATGTGCAAGCTTCCGACGGCGCCGAGGCTCCAGCATCCGCTGCACCCACGGCGACATCTCGTGTGACCTACAAGCCCATCACCCCTGCGGACTACGGCTTCCGCGCCCGCACGGCCCGTGACTTGGGGCAGCGTGAGGTGCCCGGCCAAATCCCCGCCTCGGGCTGGGACTTGGCGCAGGGAAACTTCAAACGCGAGCTGCGGGGGCTTCGCACCTCGGTGCGATTCCAGGACTTCAGCGAAACGAAGGTGGGGCCCAGGGGCAGCGGTATAGCCATGTACGGCCCTCTTATCGCTTTCTCACTGCATGCAAGAGATCCACCGTCGTGGCCCTCGCAGGAGCTCCTGCCCAAGAACATCGTGGTCGATGCCATGGTGAGCACGGAGAGAGGGACACAGGAGGCGTTGATATGGAAGGGCCATCGCAGCGCATGGACCACCCTTTTTTGTGTGATGTAACGCAGTGGGGCCTTCACATCACGTTCGTGGACATCTTTGCCTCGTTCGACAAATGGCTGGAGGATGCGGGGGTGCTGCCGCGACTGAACAAGGCAGACTCGATCGAGGACCCCGCCGCGTTCGAGCAGGCACGCGCCATCCGCAAGAAGCTGCGGAAGCTGCGGCTCTCCAACAGCCGCGTGGCGCAGCGGGAGAGGTGGGGGCCCGAGCGTCACGATATGCGATACCAATGGTCGGGTCCCGCGCGTGCCAGCCCCGTCTCAGTCCCTCTCGTGCCCTACCCACGCGATGCAGGGATCGCGAGGAGGCCGGCCTGGGCGCCAAGGGCGTGCCCTTGCCCGTCAAGGTCGTCTACAAGGTCTTGTGCTTATTCCTGGACCTGCTGTTCTACGAGAGGCCTATCCAGCGATTCTGGTTCCTGGAGACGGTGGCCAGGATGCCCTACTTCAGCTACACCTCGATGCTGCACCTGTATGAGAGCCTGGGGTGGTGGCGCGCGGGCTCCGAGCTCCGCAAGGGTGAGCAGAGCGCACGGCTGAGCCAGGCTGAGCAAGGCCCGTGCGTCCATCGCAGCGCGTACCAAGACTGCGACTGTGATGCGCACCCATCTCATGAAATTGCTTCCACCAACTCATCCCTGCCCATCCCCGTCGTGTCGTCTCCGCAGTGCACTTCGCGGAGGACTGGAACGAACTCCAGCACCTGGCCATCATGTGAGTAGCGCGAGATAGCAAGCAGCGCGAGGCCTGCATGCATTTGCATCGCCCTCGCTGCGCCCCCACAGTCAACCCACGGTGCCTCTCCCGCGCAGGGAGTCCCTGGGTGGCGACCAGCTGTGGATCGACCGCTTCGCCGCACAGCACGCGGCCGTGCTGTACTTCTGGATCCTCGTGGTCCTCTACCTCGTCTCCCCCGCCACCAGCTACAAGTTCTCAGAATTGCTCGAGGGTCACGCCGTGGACACGTACGGGGAGTTCCTTGATGCCAACGAGGCGCTGCTGAGGACACTGGTGAGTGGGTGACTGCTAACAAGGTGTCGGGCCGTACGCTGTGGGGCACCTGCACGGCTCGCAAGCCAGCCGTGGGTGCAGATGCCCGCGCACACCATGCGCTTTGCACAGTCACGTCGTAACCACGCCTTGGCTTTCATAGGCATCCCTCCCCGCTCCTCCCCAGCCGCCCCCCGAGTGCGCCGTCACGTACTACCGTTCCGGGGATTTGTACCTCTTTGACGATTTCCAAACGTCGCGGTGGGCCCCCGACGACAAGCGGCGCCCCACGGTGGACAGCCTCTACGACGTCTTCCGCAACATCCGGGACGACGAGGGCGAGCACGTCAAGACCATGGTGGCGTGCCAGGACATGTCGGTCGTGATGCAGATCGACCAGAAGAGGAAGCTTGTCAGGCCCAAGGAGGTGAGCTCGTTAATAGGGAGGCGCAGCTTGGTGCCGGGTGTGTTAGTCCATCGCCCTTGTGGTGCGTGGGGTCATGCTCTCATGAGCACCCTGTCGCTCCCCGCACGCAGCTGGACGAGCCTTCCTTCCCCACGCAGTAGGCGTGCCTCCCTAAACCCTTCTACCTGCAGTTTTGACCCCTTGCCTGCCGGCGTTTTTCCCGTTTTGCTGAGCAGTAAGGGTTTCTTGACCCCTTTGATCTGTGAGTCCCGTTTGCCTGTGCTTGCTTGCCGGTCAGGCTCTTACCTTGCTACCCTCACGTCTTGTCACTCCTCGGTGCATACTACAGAGATGAGCACCTGAGGCCTTTGTGCTGCCACTGCTTGGTATGAAACACTCGACCTGCATCTCACCGGCGTTGCGCCTGCCAGGTGGGGCCCTCCTGGCAAGTTTGCACACATATATGCGTGCTGCTTGTCGAATGCGCATCCTGTGATCCAGCACGCGGTGAAGTACGCGACGCCATTGCGACAAAGCTGCGGCTGCGGTCTGAACCAGGACCACTTTCCTGATCCCGCACGACCCTGGGGCTTTGCTATCTGCGGCGGGTAGTGCGACTCAACGGCGACTCCGCGATGTCTTTGTTCGCCATGACGAGGACCGCATTGCCGGCTACAGCCTCGCCAATGGAGGCGACCACGTCGGCCCCTTGCTGCGGGCGGTCAGCCTCGCTGTCGAGCTGGTCGTGGCCGCGATCGCTTGTTCCGACAATACAGCAACCGTCGCGATCGCTTAACCGCGTCCTGCGCACGCGCGTGTCGCCCTTCGACGCCGCGTGGGCGCCATCCATGGACTTGACCGAGGCGAGTAAAGGAGAGCCTATTTCGCCGATCTTTCTGTTCGCCATGCCAAGCAGGCGTACATAGCCACGGTCACCGCTTCCGTCGCGCAGAGCATCGCCCCTCAGCTCTTCGCGGTGTCGCTGTTCCCCTACCTCGGCTTCCTCTTCTTCGTCTCGAAATCCAAGGCGTTTCCCAGGTGCGTGGTGATGCATGGTTGTATACAGCAGCGCCTGGCCTGCCTGTCGGCTTCGTCCTCACGGCGCCTGCGCCCGTGGCCACGCAGGCTGACCGAGGCGGGCTTCTACTTCCTGCTGGTGTTCGTCGGGGCCACGATTCCCGCGGGTATCTACGCCAAGGTACTTAACTTGCTTGTTTCGTCACCAAAAGTAGCGCTTCTCGCTCAATGCGGCGTGCTCTGGAGCTGTGCCACTCCTGCCGCCCCCGCAGACCCAGTTTGGGACTTCGCTGGCCAACGTGGATTGGCTCCACGGCGCGGCTGAGAGCCTCCTGACCGTCTCCAACCTCCTCGTCGTTTTGGGCCTCAGGTGATGGCTGATGCGAGCACCTACACGTCGCAGCAACCCTTTCCTTTCACGTCACCGACACTGGCTGCGTTCATGTGTTTCGCAGGCAAGGCATCCGCGAGGCGGAGGCTCGAAAGGGGCAAGTGGCGAAGGCAGAAGAGCAAGTGGACGGGAACGCGTCGCAGCCCCAGCCGAAGGGGCGCGAGGCAGAGCGCGTGTGAGGGGGTCAGACGTTGAGCGCGCGGGAAACGAACCGGGGCAGCGGGAGCGTCTCGTAGCCGAGAATGCGGATGAGAATGGTGTAGAGGACTTGGGTCATGAAGATGTACCAGACCGCTGCGGGCGAGATGGGGAAGAGCGGAGGCCTGTTTACTGGGACACGGATGAGATGTGAAGAAGACGTGCGCATGAGAACTGAGAAGACCCAACTAAGAAGCATAGACAAATACTCTCAGCTGTCACCTTGGATGAACATGACGGCGGCGAAGGCCACGGCGATGGCGGCAGCCCCGGGGGACCCCGTGAACCCCAAGAGGGGACCCACGTGGTCGAGCATCAGGGAAACTGAGAATGAGGGTGAAATGCAGGAAATGAGGTGTCACCGCCACCGCCACCGCCATCGTCTGAGCCGATACATCGCGCACATCGCCGCATTCACACGCACCGTTGGTGACGACGAGGTTGAAGAGGTTGTCTTGGAGGACCCAGGACGACACGGACACGTACCCTAGAACCCCCAGTACCTTGGCCACGGCAGCGAGAGGGACGACGGCGCGCCAGGGGAGCTTCAGCGCCCAGACCCACCCCAGCGTCGCCCCTGCAGGGGTGGAAGGCGGTCCGAGGGTGGGCCAGGGACGAACAGTCGTGGAGGACACAAGGAGAGACACGAACGGAGCGTGGAGAGGGCCTTTGGCGATCTCACCCACGAGGCCGTGCATGAACACAAAGACGGAGGCACGGAGGGGGCCTTGCAAGACGGTCAGCAGCGCCGCGGTGCACAGCACCACGTGAATGCCCGTCCAGCCACCGGAACGCACTGCGAGCAGCCACCGGGCGGCCGTTGCGGGGCAGTGGGGCGTGCTCGGGAGCTGCGATGCGCCGTCCAAGCACGCCGTGGGTCACCAGAGGCCACCACGGCTGGGAGAGGCAGAAGATAACCCAGGTAACGATCGATTCCCACGGTGGAGAACGCCGTATACAGGACGCCGCTGCAGGGGGGGACGGGAAAAGGGAAGGCTGGGTTGGCGGGGGCTAGACAGGGGCGAGCAAGCACTTCGTTGCCACCCGGGACGCCTCGGCAGAAATCACCTCAATGCTGAGAACATCGCCGTTTCCACCAGCGGCCGCAAGGCCTCCTGCGCGGCGGGACTCGCGGGCGTAGGCATCGAGGGGGCCGTGGCCCGCGCTGCCGCTGCAGGTCTCCGCGTTGGAAGTACACGCCCAACGAGACGCGGACGATTGTGAGGCCCGCGACATGTTGTCCCCGGCCCGCAGCCCGCTTGGCCGAGGCGGGCGACGTCCATCATCGCATCAACCGCGACTTAAACCCCATCTGCACGGCGCACGAGCACCTGTCGCGTGCGCTCTTGCAAAGCCGTCCGACTGTAGCGCTATGGCGCGTCCGGGCGGCTTCCAAGTATGCGCGTGTCTGGCACGAGCGAAACGCCATCGCACCGACGTTTGTGACCCCACGGCCAGCCGGGCCGCTCTGTGCATGTGCATCTCGTCGTGCTGACTGCCTTGCTCACGCCCGCCTGTCGCGTCCAGAGCCGCCCGTAAAGCCGCAGGTTGTCACCCAACCTGAGTGGCCCGGCAAGCGTCAGCCGGTGAGTCCGAAGTCTTCCAGTCCACTCCGCTCTTGCATATGGTCTGGGAGCCCAGGGCTGGGGTCCCAGCGTCGACCCATGGCCGTACGCACCGAGGCTCACATGCTGTCCCTGAAGTGGCGTCGCGGAGGCACCCACGGGCACGGGGACGCATCGTGCACCTTGTGTTTACTATCTGAAAAGCGATGCAACGCAATTGAGTTCACTTGTCCGCCGGCGTGTGGCCCCCGGCGCCTAACATGGCCATGTAAACATCGCGACCGCGCGCCCGCGCCGGCCGTCCCCGCGGACCACGCCCTGCCTCTCCCTTTCTTCATATGATTGAGGTCATCGCGGTGGGACCCACGACCTGGCCTGTTTCGCCCGATAGCAGAACTTCTACCCCTGCCGGGACGGGCCATGCCGCCGCAGCCATGACCAAGGACGAGATCACGCTGTCGGAGATTCGGAGGCGGGAGCGCTTGCAGGCCATTCTGGAGAAGGAGCGCGCCAAGGATGCGATCCAGGCGAGGACTGCTCCAAGCCACGCAAGCCCTGGCAGCGGGCCCTGTGCCGAGACGACCCGGTCCACCCTTCCGCGCCTCTGAACCGCCGCAGAACAAGGTCAAGTTTGCGCGTGACCCGGCCAAGTTCCGGCACACGCTCCTGACGGCGTCGCTGAACGGGGGCCTGGAGCCCAAGAGCCAGAAGGAGAAGCAGGCCATGCGCACGTCCCTGGTGGGGCCGCGGAGGGAGAGGAACGCGCGGGCGGCGGCCTCCGCTGCCGCAGCTGCGGCTGCAGCCGCTCCGACCCGCGGCCGGCGCGGGGAGAGCCAGCGCGCGATGGCGGCCGCGGCAGATGAGGCCGAGGAGCACCCGGAGCCTTCCTACGCGGCCAAGCTGGCGCTGGCGGCGCGGGACAATCGGGCGTCGTCGGCGTGGGCCGTGATGACGCGGTACGCGGACGACCTGGCCGCGCAGGAGGACGTGATGCGCCGTGAGATGCGCCGCCGCAACCAGGAGACGCAGCGGCAGACGCTGAACCGGCAGCTGGAGGAGCTGCGGCTGCGCGAGGAAAAGGAGAAGGAGGAGCTGCGCCGCGAAGCCGAGGTGGGGAGCAATCCGGAATAGGCGGCATGGGTCTGGTGCGTCGTTGCTTTCGTCTAACCCTGCCCTCATGCCTGCCCTCGCTCGCAGCTGGTGGCCCGCCAAGCCGAGGCGTTCCGTGCTGCGGAAGAGGCGAAGAAGGCGGCGGCGGTGGCGGCGGGGCGTCGCCTGAAGGAGGAGAGGGACCAGATGATGGAGTCGGTGCAGCGGGCGAAGGAGGCCGAGGCGGCACGCAAGAGGCAGCAGGAGGAGGCTGAGATCCGGCAGGCGATGCAAGGCGAGGGGTGGTGCGCGAAGGGACGCCGGCCATCGACGCAGCCATGGGCCTGTGTGTGGCGATGGGTTAGAGCCGCACCCGGTCCGGGTTTTGTGAATGCTACAACCTGTCTTTGCCCACGCAGCGGTGGAGGACGACCGGCAGCGCCGCCACGAGCAGATGCTGGCGCGGCGTGCCGAGATGGACCTCCTGCGCCAGGCGAACGATGACAACACACGCAGGAAGAAGGAGCTGGAGGCGCAGGCCAAGGCCGACGACGAGGCCAAGATGCGCGAGTACCTCAAGGTGACGGCGCAGGGCGCCGGGAGTGTCGGGGAGGCTCTAGCGTGTTGTCCCAGGGCGGGGAGGCGCTCAGGGAGAGCGCAGGGGCGCGTGGGCAGGTGCCAGCCACGTTACAGAAGCGTGGGTTCAACACCTGTGGCCCACCTGCGGTGTTCCCCTGCGCCACGCAGCTGCTGGAGGAGCAGGAGCGCGAGCGGGAGGCCAAGCTGCAGGCCTTCTATGACGCCATGGCCCGCCGCGCCAACGCCGCGGGCGCCATGGCGGTGCGCGAGAACCAGGAGCGTGCGGAGCGGGAGGAGGAGGTGCTGCGGCAGCAGTGGCGGGAGGCGGAGGAGCGTGCGCGGCGGAAGGAGGAGGACGACCGGCGCCGGCAGGCGGCGGTGAATGAGGAGCTGGCGCGGGTGCGGGCCGAGCAGATCGCCCTCAAGCAGCGGCTGGCCGAGAGGCAGCAGCAGGAGATGAGGAACTTCATGGACACGGTGCGGCAGCACGACGAGAGCGCCGTGCAGGCCGAGATCGACCAGCAGAGGTGAGGGCTAGGGAAGGGGGCTGTGCGGTTGCAACTCTCGGCCCAGGCTCTCCATGCATGGAGTCGCAATGCATCGCTGCCCATCTTGCTGCGACCTGGTTGCGGCCCAATGCGTCCCAATGCCAACACCACGCAGGGCGCGCCGGATGCGTAACTTCAAGTACCGGCAGATGCTGGAGAGCCAGATCCGGGAGCGTGAGGAGAGGCAGGTGTTGGAGCCGGCAGTGATGACGGTGCAGGTATGGGCACGGAGGCCGGTGCTGGTTGATGGGGAATGCACCACACGGTGGGGTCACTCCACGACCCTGCCATTCTTGCCCGCGCTCGCAGGAGGCCAAGCTGAACGAGCCCATCCTGGTGAGCGCCACGCGGCACCTGGGCCCCGAGCACCTCAAGCCCGACACCGTCACGGGGCGCCCCGACGTGCGCTACATGACCATCGGGCGATTCGCGCCCACCTAGGGGGTCTAGATGGGCTGACCGGCGCTGGCTGCCGTTGCTAAACCAGTCCTGCTTCAACGATCACCCCGAAGCTGCTCACGCGTGTTAGTGTGGGTGCCTCCCTGCTCAGCTGCATGTACCCTGCGCTGTCTGCCCTCTGCCAGCGTGTGTTGCCCGCTGCGCCTGTCATCTGCTGGATCTGCGACTGCTCTGTCGACGACGCTGCTCTCAAAATGGACGTACAAGCGAGTGCACCCCTGCCCTCCATGCAAGCGTGTGCATTACGCCGAGGTGCGGGTGAGCTCCACCAGGCCAACGCCGGCGCCCGCAGCCAGGAAAAGGTAGCAGAAGACGCGCATGATGGTGCCGCACCGCGCCGCGGACATGGCCAGGGCCTGTGGGGAGCCGCAGAGCCATATGACGGTTGTGTCCACCCTCAGTCGCAGCCGGCTGTCATCCGTGCCTCGTAATCGCCGCATTTCAACCACTCCGACCCCCCCGCGTCTCACCTCGGGCCCCTTGGAGCTGATGTAGTAGTGGCCGCCCTGCCCGCGGTCCATGCACACCCCCAGGGGGCAGCCGTGGGGCCGGGCCTCGCCAATGACGTACACGCGGGTGTTGACGGGGACCACGCGGACGGTCACGTGCATGCCCTCCACGCGGTCGTCGCGCTCCAAGAAGGAAAAGGTCGCGCCACGGGGCACGGGGACTGGGGGCAGAGGGATTGAACTGGGTTCGTGCGATCCCCACCAGGCACCGCGCGCATGCCAGCTCGCGCAGTCCGGGCTTCCACTCACAAAGTCGGTCCTCCACGGTCTTCCAGGGGAGCTCGGAGGCGCGCTCCGGGTTGAGGAGGGGCACGCTCGCACGGTCGGCCCCCGGCGTGCTGGGGAGCATGAGAAGGTCGGTGGGGGCGGCGTGGACCTCGTCCTTCACCGTGTACGTCTTGGACTCCCACTCGATCTTGCCGTCCGTCTTTACCTGCAAGCGAGGCGCAGAGATCGTCGCGCAAGGTCGCGTAACCTACCCTCGTACCTACTCGTCCGGCCCCTCACCGCCCGGCGCTTGTACTTCGCCTCCTCCTTGACCGCGTGGAGGACTGCCTCCTCCGCACCCCGACGGGTCTGGCTCTCCACGAGCAAGGGGTTGCGGGTCGAGAGGTCGCCCTCAATGCAGACCGGCTGGCCCACGTTCGCAGCCAGCTCCTTGCCGGTCGCCACGCGCCGCACGCGGAGAAGCCACGACGCAGACTTCTCGCTGCTGGAGGCGATCCAGAAGAACAGCAGACCCTGGCACGGCATCGGAGGTCAACGCGTCAACAGTGACATGGGGGGCCCTGACCGCGCGAATAGCACGCAGAAGGAGATTTCTCGTCTCACCAACAAGAGAAGGATCAACCCAAAGACCGGGAAGTTCATGGTGGCTCCAATTGCCTGCGGGCAGCGGCGGGGCGGACGTGGCGCCAGGTCCAGGACAGAGGAGAACGCCTCTTGACCTTGCCGCCCACCCGTTGGTTTTTTAAATGCAAAATGTAGCCACAGCGCAGAGCATGGGGCGGCATCGGCCCGTGATCGCGAGCATCGCGCGCACACCCACCTGATCAAGATCGCTGGCGATCGATGGCCCGATGGTGTCTGTCAGCTCGATGGGACAGCAACGAGTCGATGATGCGAATTCACCCCGCTATTTTGCTGCCAGAGGCCCTGACAGGCCCTGTCAGATGTAAGGGCAATGGTCCCAGAAACCGGCAATATTGCAAGACATCAGAGCCACCAGCTGCAGCCGGCATGGCCCTACTGCCGCCGGAACACCGCCATGTACTCCTTGCCGCCCCGCCCCGGGTGGCTGAGGCTCTCCGGCACGGGGTCGATGCTGACCGTCTCGAATCCCGCCCCGTGCAGCACCCTCTGGTAGTCGTCGGGGTGCACACGGAATGGCGGCCCGCCTTCCTTGGTGGGATCGACGGGGAAGCACAGCGTCACCAGCAGGCCGCCCTTGCGGAGGAGGCCGGCCCAACGACGCCCCCACTCCTCCCGCATGTCGGGCCTGCAAAGGGCAGGCACACATCGACGGATGCCCACCGGTGGTCCTGTTCAGCGCAGGAAGCGTACATTCAGACAGCAGTGGTTGAGGCAGGAGGCATCCATCCAAGCAGCTGTGCTCTTTACCGGATGGCGCAGAAGAAGGTGTAGTCGTAGCCGAGATCAAACGCACCCAGCTGGGGCTGGTCTTGGAAGAAGTCACACTCGACGACCCGCGCCACCGCCCGCTGCTCCGGACTGAGACCCACCGCGTCGCTGCGAGCGGGTGGCCGCGGCATCATGCGTGAGGCTCGCCCATCGTACAGCCACCGCCGCCTCGATAGCGCCGCGCTCACATGTACGCCGTGGCGTCCTGTACGGCCGTCTTGCTGATCTCCAGGCCCACAGCCTCCGCAGCCCCCCGCCTGCTGAACTCGACCAGGTCATAACCTCTGCCGCACCCCGGCACCAGGACACGTGTTCCAGCAACCTCGACCGCGCCCGAGTCGAGCAGGCTCACGAGTGCCGGCGAGCTGCGTGGTGACCAGGCGCGGTACGTGTGACGCCCTCGATGGCAGCCATGCCGGCACATCAACTCGGGACGCATCGCTCACCTTCTAGAAGCATCGAACATGGCCCCTTGTGGGAGGCCCTTGGACCAGAAGCCCTCCCATTTCGTGTGGTACTCGTCCCACGTCTCGCTCGAGGCAGGCATGACGCCGCCGGCGTCCCTGGCGATGACACTCCGTCTGCGGTTTATAAAGGAGATGATTTTGTCATCGAGGACATCTCCATGGCGGCGTGTATCGATGCTGAACGTGGATTACACCATCGTTCACGGCGCATCTGATGATGGCCGAGTCCCGCGCACCTGGGCACGAATTTGCACACGGGGAGCAATAACGGAGTGCGGGGGATACAAAGCGCCAACGCAGCCACGGAAAGGATGTGCGGCATACGATTTGCGGAGCTGGAAGCGTGCAGAGGATAGCAACCCTGAGCAACCCTCGAGGAGCCCCAATCTGCGATGCACCTACAGCCACTCGCTTTGCCAATGATACAATGTTTGGCAATCGCCGCAGTCACACTCGCAGATGTGGCAATCGAGGCCGCCTGACGGCAAGCCGTGCGCCAGATGCTGACCTAGCGAGTAGATGTTTCTAGATGGCCGTCCGGGATCCCATGGACGTATTGCTGGCCTCCTGCAGTGTATCGCTTGCCACAGCAACGGCAGCAGACCTGCAAACATTTCTATGTAACCAGGCAGAGTTCCCCCCGCCCCTTTCACCTCTCTCCGCACCTGTATCCTCCCACAGATCTTTTCTCGCGAGTCACTTGAGGCACTGCCGCGGATGGGGGACTCTCCGCGCAACGATACGGGCGGGGGAGCAGCCCCAGTGGCGTCCACCCAGGGGGAGAGCGAGGAGGAGAAGTTACGCAAGGTGCGGGCCTGAAATTATGTTGGTATGACACGTATGCGCGCGCGCACGGCCCGACGCTGCTTTGGGATCACGCGCGCGGCGAGGGAGCGCGTCGTTCGTCTGCGTGCGCACGAAGTGCTCGTCCGTGCGCTCGCTGGTCGTGCGCAGCTGGCCGAGTTCGAGGCTAAGCTCAAGTACATCTCGGAGAATGTCGTGCACGACGCCAGCAACGTGGTCTTCGGCTCCGCGGCCGGCGCGGGGTCCTCAACGTATCACATCTACCGGCGCTCGCGGCGCAACGAGGAGGACCGCTGGCGACGCGTAGGTGTGGCTGTGTGACTGCTCACCGCCATTTTTGCTATCAGGCAATTCCAATGGCAGCATCGGAGGGGCCCGAGCACCGCAATGGGGCGTCGCGGCACTTCGGGGTGACGCTGAGCCCGCCGCGGTGCCCCGCAGAGGCGATGGATAAGGAGAAGAAAGCGGAGGAGGAGTATCAGCGTAAGCGCAAGGCCTTGGAGGAGATGGACAAGGAGCGGCTCGAGCGCAACCGTGCCAAGGTGCGGGCGCCGACACGCTTCTCCAAGCCACCCCTGCGGCGCGCGGCTGGCGCAAACGCCGCGCGGCCATTTCGTGGATACTGACTCATAACCATCACCTGTTCCTTTCCCTCCCCAGAGGGCCAAGAAGAAGCAAAAGCGCAAGGGGAAGGGGGCGGGTACGGGGGGTGATAAAAACGATGCTGGGGAAGGGCAGGGGCGGGGCACGTCGGAGCAGGAGGCAGGGGCCCCTTCTGGGGGAGGGGCAGGGCCGGTTGGGAGCGACGATGGGGGCAGCTCAGAGGCAGAGCCGGACGTGCCTGATCTCGACTGAAGTGCCGCTCATCGCTTGTTGTCGCTCGTACTTTGGCATCACGCTATGCGAGGTGCAGCCTGTCGCAAAGCCGTCCCGGCCTTGCATTTCGATCAATTATGCCTTCATCCTTCATCAACCAGAAGCGCAGCAGTGGCTGCTGAGGATACCAATAAAACCATGCTGCTAAGCTGTGATATCCCGCCCCAAACCACATCGCCCGCTCTCCCTACGCCTCGTCTTCCCTCCCCATCGCCGCCAGCCCCTCGCCGCTGCCCGCCGCCTCCCGGTCTGACGCCAGAAACAGCTGCCTCCGCACCAGCCGGTCCAACTCCGCACTTAGCGTGTCCAGGCCGATACCATCCGACCCTGCGCCCTCCGCGTCGCCCCCGGGAGTCAACGAGTCGCTCTGCGCCCTCCCCACGCCCTGGCTTTCTCGCCCCGTCGCTGGCGTGTCTGGGTCACACCCCTCAACACCATACCCAGCGCCCATCGGCACACGGCCATCCGCCGCCACAAGAGCACCGCTCTGCCCCTGCGACGGCACTCTCACCGTCAGCGCCGGGAACGCAGCCACGTCCGCACCCCTCGCCTCCCCTGGGCCGACAGCCGCCCCATCAAAGCTCGTTGTGCCACCGTCGCCATCCAGCGGGGCCGTGGCTGTCACCGCGGGAGAGTCTCGCAATTCCGAAAGGCCACCCTGCGAGTCCCTCAGCCCTTCAGTTCCAGCGCCCATCGACGACGCGCCTTCCGCCCCAACGGCCGTCCCCCGGGCATCCAAACTCCTCGGCCGGTCCCCGCGGCGCTCTCTGCTTGGAACCCGCACTGCGTCATCCTCGTCATCGTCGTCTGCGGTTCACAGGATGACGAGTTTTGTCCAATACCACATGCTCGACCCAAATGATGCACCCCAACTGGTGACCCTGCTATGCTCTCTGAGCACCTCCCCAGGCCTGAAATGACTCATATCTAATAACCACCATTGCATGCCTCCCCACGCACCTGGGTTCGCTGCCCGCCTGGGCGTCACAGCCGACAGCACCCGCCTCCACACGCGCGAGGGGGTGGACATCAGCCACGATGCTGTGGATCCACCGGGGCTCATCCCCGCTTCCGGCGGCGTCTCGTCTCCTTTGACGACGCCCGGCGATGCCCCTGCTCGCACCTCTGCTCGCACCCCAGCCCCGCCGTCCACGCTGCCCAAAGCGGACCCGGCACTCCCAGCACTCTCTGCGCTGTGCGTCTCGGCAAGCACCGCGCCACGGGGGGTGTCGAGGCCGACAGCCTCGCCATCCACAGCAGTGGGGGACTCGCTTGTCGCCATTGGGCCACGCGTGGCTTGCAGGTTTATCATGGGCGCGGTCGTCAGTGCAGGCGCGGGCTGCCCTGGGGGGGCCTCTGCAAGCGCAAGGAGATGAGCGCAATGACACATCCAATCGCTGTCAGCATCCATTGGTACTAAGCCACAGCACAGTCAACCAAGCACACTGCTGCCACCCGTGGCCCTCTCGCCTTGCATCGTTGCGCCAACCTCTGCAGCCGCAAGTCCCGTCGACCCATCCGCCCCTCTCCTCGACCCATCCCTCGCGCCCTGACCGTCAACCCCACGCACCACACCCCCCACGCCCTTGCCGGGTCCCCTCACCCCCGCAAACCTCGCAGCGAAGGGCGGGCTCTCCAATTCACCATACTCCGACTCCGCCCCTTCTGCTGCCCCTTCCCCATCCACGGTGGTGGTCCCACCCCGTGTCTCCGCCGCCCACATCCCCGCCGCATGGCTGTGGTCCCCATTCGCAAATGGAACGCCCAGCGAGGGCGACGGGGACGACAGGGGCGTTAGCAGCGACTGACCCAGCCCCAGCACCTCCCCACCGCCAAGCGCGGGCGGCACCACCACCCCGCCCTCGTGCCGCAGCTCATCGCCGTCTCCAAGCACCCAAGACGGCTCCGCCGGCGATGTGGATGACATGAGACCGGAGTTGGGTTTGCTGGCATCCCCAGGGTTCATGTCAAGCAGGATCGCCATGCTCGCATCCCCATGTCTGGGTGTGAAAGTCACTTCGTGGCCATCTTTGTGTGATACGACGTCGGGCGCCTCTCGACTGTCACCTTTCTGCACCCCACGGGGGGGCAACAACTGCATGCCCTGCTTCGTAGGACCCATTGCAGTGACATCGCCTTTGGTGCTTGGGTTCCGAGTCATTGATGGTAGCTTCGAGGGAACGCGGTCCTCCCCTGGCGGGCTGCCTGCACCGACACGCATGCCCTGCCCCGCCCCCTGCCCCACCCCTTGCCCCATCGCCACCCCCATCCCCTGCCCCGCGCGTTGAGGTGCGGGGAGCGTCACCACGCGCCCCCCTCCCGCCTCCTCAGCCCTCGCCGTCGAATCATCGACCCCCACCACCGCCCCATCCCTCGCCGCCACCGCCGCCACACCCCCACCGCGCACAAACACCGCCAGGCTACGGGGGCCTTTTGCGAGGACATGCGGCTCGTCCACATGCACAACCGCGCACCCGTCCGCCACCGCCACCGCCCGCGCGCCGCCCCCGCCCCTCGCATCCATCGCCACGCCACCGATCGACTGCGACAGACGGCACCGCCACAGCGCCACGCGCCCACCACCCCCCACGCGCACGACCGCGCCCCCGCACTCCCCGACCCCCACTTCCCGCAGCACCGCCACCGACGCCACCGCAACAGCGGCCTCTCCAGGCCCACCCTCGTGCCCCGCCACCACCGCTGCCATCCCCGTCCTCGCGCTGCTGACAAGGCTGTCCGTCCGCCGCAGCATCCACGCCCCGAAAGGGGCCCGCGCGCCGCCCTCCGCGTCCCCTGTTGCAGACTGCGACCCCTCAGTTGCCACCGCAGTGGTCGCCGCCACACCCCCCGCCCCTGCTAACTCTTCCTCGGCACCCACCCACACGCCGTCGCCGCGCCGTACCCCCGCCACAGATCCCCGCACCATCAGCGCCGTGGCTCCCCGGCACACCCGCACCCCCGGCCCCTGCGCCACCCGCGCCACCCCCACCTCCCGCAGCAGCGCCGCCACTCCCGCCAGCACCACCCCGCCCCCGCACCCCGCCACCGTCGTCCGGCTGACCTCCGCCGCGACCCCCGCGGCCTCTCCCCGCGCCCGGGATCCCTCCGCCGCCGCCCTGGCCAGCCCCGGCTCATGCGCCAGAAACACCGGGCCCGCGTCAGAAACCGCGGCCAGGGCCTCGACGTCGGACGCAGCCACAGGGCCATCAACTGACATAAGCCCAGAGGCCGTCGCCAGGGCTGCGGAGCTTAGCCCGGGTCCCTGGATGAGCAGGGCGTGGGCCGGGATGGCAAGCAGGGAGCAGCCGGTCATGACCAGAGACGCGCCTGCCCCAGTAATGGACACCCCTGCAACTGTCGCCGGCGCCGGGGTGCCCGCCCGCTCGTCCCAGGCGCCCTGCACGCGAGTGTCAGTCATTTCCAAGGAAGCGCAATCGACGCTGACACAGGCGCGCGGGGTGGCGTCGGTGGTGTGGGTCGCGAGGCATTCCAACAAAGACGTGGCGATGGAGAGGCGGGCGCCGTCCGTTGCGCGCCCCGCCTCCGCGCATCCCTCCACGGAGCAAACGGAGAGGGAAGCGGAGGCGCCAGGCCCGTGCACCTGCACGCCCACGCACGACGCGCTCCCACTGCCGTCCGCCCGCCCCGACAGCGCGCAGTCGCTGAGCGTTGCCGCAGCGCCGGGACCCACCGCCACGCAGCGGGCGTTCGCGGGTCCCGCGCCCACCCGGCATCCCTGCAGGGCCACGGCTGCCCCCGCCCCTGCCACCCAGACCCCGATTGCGGCACCGTCCACCGTGCACTCGGACAGGGTGGCCCCCGCCCACGCCGCCAGCTCCTCCGCTAACGCCGCGGCGCTTTTCTCGCCGGGCGACGATCCCTGGGACCCCGGGGAAGCTGTCTTAGCACGGGGATGGCGCACGGCACCGACACCGGCACTCCCCGCCCCATCCGCTGCTGTTGAGACGCCGTCGCGACCCAAACCTGGCTTCTCAAATGCACTCCCGATAAGCGATGTTGCGGGATTCGCTACATTGACACCAGCCGGCCTCTGCGTTAGTGGGCCAATGGTCCCCTGGCTTTCTGACCCACTGCCCTCCACACTCCGCCCGCTCACTGCCACCCCGCAGCCCAGCGCGCCCCGGCACTTGAGACGCGTGAGTCGCATCCTCGAGGCACCCCACGCCCGCACCACCGCCGGGCCATGCCGCGAGGACGGCTCACCCACACCCGCACCCGCACCCGCACCCGCACCTGCACCTCCCACACCGGAGCACTCAGTCACATTCACCGACACCTCAGCTGACCCACTCCGCACCCCCTCTTCTCTAGCAACGTCATTATCGTCCCGCTGCCAGGCTGTCAGCCACTCTGGCACCCCCAATGGGACACCGTCCACCCACGCGCTCTCCGCCCACCCCAGCGCTCTCTCCAGCACAGCGGCCCCGCCCTGTCCCTCGCATGCGGCTGCTTCTGCGCCCCACGCGGCTACCGCAGTGCTCTCGCCACGCCCCGGGTGCAGGGATGCGCGGGTGAGGGTTCCAGACGCACCCCCCACCAGCGCCATCCCACACAGCGACCCCCCGCACCCCACTGAACCCCCCGCCACCGCCACCTCCGACCCGGCCGCCAGGACCGCCGCCAAGAACACAGGCGAGGTGTGCCCTCCCACAACATCCCTCTGCACATCCTGATGTTGCACTGACGGCCGGGGATGGGGTTGGGATGGGGATGGGGATTGCCCCAATGCGCTGCTGCCAGTAACAGCGGGGCTGGCGTCGGTCGCGGCAACTGAGGCGGGTGCCTGGACGGCGCTGCGGATGAGTGCGAGCGTGGCGCTGTGCGTGGCGAGCACAGGTGGGGGTAGGAGGGGTGGCAGTCGCACTGGTGGCGATGAGGGCGGGGCTTGCCCTGCGAGAGTGTGAACCTCCCCTGACTGGATATGACCCTCCCCTGACTGGGTATGACCCTCCCCTGACTGGGTATGACCCTCGCGGTGCGTGGGAGGTGGCGACTGGAGGTGAGCGGCGTGGGGGAGGAGGGCGTGGGTGTTGGATAGGGGGGATAGGTCGATGGTTGTCTCCTCAATAGATGCATGGGCTCCATGAGTGGCCACCAGGAGAGGGGCCGGGCAGTCGATGAACTGAGACGAGATGACCTGGGGTGGGTTGGGAAACGGGGTGTTGCATGCACAAGTGGCGTCGATGGATCAATGGCTTTGTGCTAGAAGAGTGAGTCAGCACACACCAGGCATAACCCATGCAGTCCACACCCGTTACAAGTAGCCCCCCATGCGCTCACCTGCACCGTCGCCCCCTCTCCCTTCGCAGACACCGCCCCTGCCCCGCCGCCCTCCAACCGACACCGGACAGCAGCTGCCCGCGCCCTCGCCCCCGCCCGCACCAGCGCCGCCATCCCCGCAACCACGCAATCCACCGCTCGCACCGTCCCCCCCTCCCGCGCCTCCAGCCCCACCCCGCCCTCTCCCTCCCCCACCACCTCACACCCCGTCACCACCGCCCGCGTCCCCTCCCCCTCCGCCACCACGCCCCACCCCCGCAGACTCGCCCCATTGTCCGCCGATGGCACATGCAGCTTCGCCCCACCCCTCACCACCAGCCCCGCCCCGCCCATGGCTGCCAGGCACCCCATCCGCACCCCCGCCACCTCTCCCCCCTCCAACACCGCCATCCCCAGGTCTCGGGCCACCACGCCCCACGCCACCTGAGCCTCATGACCCCCCACTGTCACTCCCACGAGCGTCACCGTCGCTCCACACACCTCCACCGCCGCATCGCCCCATGCCCTCTCCTCACCCACCCCGCCGTCCTTGACATCCCTAACACTGTCAGGCACCCCCACGGCCACCTCCACAGCCACCCCCTCCACCTTCACGTCTGTGTTGTCCCGCGCTATCAGGGCACGGCTTGTGCCGCACGACAGCGAACCCCGCGCCCACGCAAAACGCGTCCCCGACCCCGTCGCCACCACCGCAGCCCCGTTTGTGAGAGAGTCAGGTCCCATTCCATTCACCATCATGCTCGCACGCACGGTGCATCCCTGCAGCCGCGCGTGCGCCCCCCTCGCCACCGACACCGCCAGCGCCGCCCCCTCCACTGCCACCTCGCAGTCCCTCAACCGCAGCTCTGCGGGCGCACCCCGCGCCCCCCCCGACGCCGCCACGGCCCCCTCCCCGCCCCCCGTTAGCCGCACGCGCACCACGCACCCCACCGCCCGCACCCGCCCCCCGCTGACACACCCCACGGCCGGGGCCCCCTCGCAGTCCACCTCGCAATTGGACAACCCAATCTCCGACTGACGGGGCGGCGCCTCCGCCTGCCCTTGCTTGCCCACCCCCTCGGCGCTCAGGGCCGCCCCCGCCCCCGCATGCGTGACGGTGCATTCACCCAGCGACACCTGACCACCCCCCATCGCACGCGCCACCCCCTTCGCGCCCTTGCTCATCTCGCACCCCCGCAGCCCCACCGCGGACCCCTCCCCCTCCGCGCACACCAGCGCCGCGCCACGGCTGCCCAACACCTGGCACCCCCCTGCTGCCGCCACTCCCCCCGCAGCTGCCGCCAGGCAAGGCCCAGCAGCGCCCGTCACCGTGCACCCCTGCAGCGACACGGCCGCCCCGCGACCCCGCGCCGCCGCCCCCGCCCCCTTCAATGCGCAGTCGGCGGCTGCCACCCGCCCCGCCACCCCCGCACACACCGCCCAGGGCGCGCACCCCGCCACCGTGCAACCCTGCAGGGACACGTGACCGCCCCTCGCACCCGCGCCTGCTCCGCACCCCTCCACCGATGCCCCCTCCACCTCCACGCGCCCTCCTGCCTCTGCCCACACGCCCCCCGCCCCGCACCCAGCCACCGCTGCCCCCCGCACGGCCACGTGAGAGCCCTTCCCCCTCGCCGCCACGCCCGGGGCCCCCTCGCACTCCCGCACGGCGCAAGCTGCGTCCAGAGACACCGCCCCGCCACCCCTCGCCTCCACCCCGCCCCCCGCGCACCCCTGCACCGTCGTCCCTGCCAGCCGTGCAGTGCCTCCCTCCGCCACCACCCCCGGCCCCCGCTCAGTGCTCTCTATTCGCACGCCGCCCTCTGCCGCAAAGGCACCCCCGGCACGGCACGCCACCCCCGTACCCCCGCACCCCACCACCCCGCAGTCACGGGCGACGACCGACGACCCCAACCCCGTGGATGCCACCCCCGCTGCGCCACACTGGGTCACCTCGCATGCTGCAAGTGACACCCTCGCCCCGCCCGCGCACCGCACCCCCTCCTCCACCGCCCCCTTCACCTCGCACCCCTCCGCCTGCACCCGGGTGCGAGGGCCGTCGGCCACCATGCCCCACCCCACGCCCGTCCCAGACACCTCGGAACCCTGCACCAGCGCCTCGGCCCCCGCCACCGCCCGCACCCCACGCCGGAAGGACCGCAGTCTGCACCCCGTCACGACAGCGGTGGCAGCTGGGCGACGGAGACCCGGGGCGGGCGACCCTCGCGGGGACTCCTCAGCAACACGCGCGCTGATGGGGTGATGACTGGTGCTGCTATGGGCAGTAGTTATCGCATGCGCACCGCTCGCGTGCACCCCCGCCGCTCCCAGCCCACTACCTTCCAAAGAGCACTCAGCGACATCCACACGGCCACCTGCCTTGGCTGCCACGCCTATGCTGCCGAAGGAGGTGCCCTCGCAGGCATGCACGCGGGCAAAGGAGGCTGGGCCTGTTACGCAGACGAGGGCGGTGGAGGGGGGGGCGGGGGAGAGGGGGGAACCGGGGCCCAGGAGGGTGCAGGCCAGGACCTGGGGGGGCAGCGAGGGGCGGATGGTGGTGTTGGAACACAAGGGGCGAGTAAGTGCATTTGTGGTGGTGCGAGCGTGTCTGAGGTGACATGAGGTGATAGGTGCTGGGCTGAACATTTGCAACACACCAGCCACCCCACCCATGCATCTCTACCATAACCAGCCACACCACCCCAACCCACCCAACGACCAACACGCATGCTCGCACCCCACCCCTCACCTGCAGCTCTCCCCCCACCTCGGCCACCACCACGTCCCCACTCCCGGGATGCACCATGCACTCTGCGATCTCCATCAAGCTCCCCGCTCCCCTGACACACGCCGCGTTTGTAGGTACCAAGTCCGCCACACCCCCCGCCTCGCCCGCACCCCCCTGCCCCCGCACCGCCACCAGCCCCAGCGCAGCCAGGCTCGCCAGCGTCGCTGCCTCGACAGATCGGACCAGAGATGCTGCCAGGGACCCTCGGGGAGAGGCGGAGGCGGCAGAGGTGGGGTTGGAGAGGGTGCGGGTGGCAGAGCGGGCGGCGCGGGCCGAGGCACGGAGGGCATGGGTGTGGTGGGAGCGGAGGGTCTGTGTGAAGGGGGAAGGTGAGGTGTGTGAGAGTGGGCGTGGTGGGAGCGGAGAGTCTGTGTGAAGGGGACGAGTGGGGGAGGTGAGGTGCGTGTGAGTGGGCGTGGTGGGAGCGGAGGGTCTGTGGGGGGGGGACAGGATAGGTGTGTGAGAGTGGTGGGAGCGGGGGGGATGTGTGAGAGTGGGCGTGGTGGGAGCGGCGGGTCTGTGCGTGGGGGGAAGAGTGGGTGCAGTGCGTGAGAGTGGTGACCGCACATGCATGAGAGCTGGCTTGCAATCCCTCAGCAGCGACCCCAAGCTCCTCATCTCCACCCCCCACCTATGGCATATACAAACAAACACCCCCATTCCCACTCTCACCTCTGCATCCACCGCCACCCCTGCCCCCCCCAGCCGCACGCGCACGGGCGACTGGGTCAGCGGCCCCGCCTCATCCTCATCCCCAGAATCCGTCAGCGCCAAACTCCCATCCCCCGCAACCCCACCCGCACCCGCACCCGCGCTCCCCGCCCCCACCGCCATCGCCATCGCCATCGCTGTGGTGGATGCCTGGCGCCTGGGACTCTGCTTGGCTCTCGGGGCGATGGGTGCGAACGGCGACCGTGGCTCTGACCCTCGCGAGCTGCCGGGCACGGCATCTGTCTCATTGCCATCTGTGTCTCCAGGAGACGGCAGCGGTCGCTGGGCTGCATACGCCTCCAGGGCACCACGCACTGTGGGAGAGAGGGGGGAGGGGGTGTTATGAGGGGTGGGATTCAGGAGATGGGATACACAGGATGGAATTGGAGAGATCAGCTTGGAGGTTCAGGATAACAGCGTACTGACTGAGACATGAAAGCGGTGGGAGTGAGATAAGACATGGACAAAGCATTAGATCAAAACACAGACGTGCGAGTACAGCTGAAGTACCACCAACCACTCAGCCATCCCCTCCTAGCTCACCTGTCCTGGCGCCCCCCTCGCTCCCGGGGCTGCCCACCCCCCACATCCCCGGCGCCCCCGCCGCCGCTGCGGGGCTCAGCAGCGCCCGCCGACTCCACGTGCGCGGCGCGAAGGGTGGCCCGGCAGACCCAGCGACCGATCCCGGCTGCCGTGGTGAGGCGGTGGATCCGATAGCGCCCGGGCTGGCTGCCCTGCCATCTACACCGCTGTCAGGCGAAGCAACTGAGGCGGATGCGGCGAAAGATGCGACGGAGGGTCCGCGGGCCAACAGGTCGCGTGCGCTGGTGGAGCGGCGGCGGGGGGCGGCGCGGGCGGCGCGGGGCCGGGCGGCCGGGGTGGCGGTGGCAGTGGCGGGGGTGGGGGTGAGTCCCTTGGGGTTGGGTGGGGCGCGGGAGGGCGCGAGAAGGGTGCAGCCGCGTGCGGTGAGCTGCGCGCCGGCGGTGGAGAGGAGTGCACAGGTGGGGAAGGAGCGGAGGAGGCAGTCAGAGACCTGGGGATGGGTGGGGTGGGGGTGGGGTGGGTGAGTGCGACTGTTGAAGGTACAGAGCAGGTACATGGTGGGTGAGTGTGATGGCAATCACTTAGTGTGTAAAATGTCATCGATAGTGACTATTGACTGTTGGTAACAAACCACAGCGCACTCCACATTAGCCCCACTACACCTGCCACCACCGCAGCCCCACAGGTGCCGGCTCACCTGCACGGCCGTGCCTGCGCCCTCTGCCATGACCCCGTGGCTGGTGGCGGATCCCGTGAGGTGACTGTTAACAACTGCAGCCGTGGCCTGGTCCCCGACGAACACCACGGGGCCCTTGCACCCCGAGAGCGTGCACGCGTCCACCTCGGCGGTGCTGTCGGCGCCCTCCACCGTCACCACGCAGCCTGGGGGGGGTTGGGAGAGGAGGAGGTGGTGGGAGAGGGAGAGGGGTGGTGGGAGAAGAGGTGAGGGAATGAGGTGGGAGAGGGGGTGCGGTGGAGGGAGAGTGGGCGGGTGAGGGAGCGTGGCATGCGTCGCACAGAGATATGAACAGTAGCATCGTCATGCCTTGAAGCAGACGGTCTCAACAAACATTCCCAGTTGCGATACACACACACACACACACACACCCACGCGTTACACCTTGGCTCTTCCCTCACCTCTGGCGGAGGCCAGCACCCGGCACGCCCCCACGGACAGGCAGGCCCCGTCGGTGCAGGTGAGGCAGTCGGAGGCAGCGCCGAACAGGTCGCAGCGCTCCAGGGATGCGCGGCTGGAGGGGCCCTGCACCACCACCAAGGCACCGTCCTGCGGAGATGGGGGGGGGGGGGGGAAGGGGGATGGGCGTGAAGAGCGATACGGGGCTGCTTAGGGTGTCAGGTGGTATTAAGGGCAGGTTGGGTGATGATTATGACCATACACCACGGACCCAACACATACACATAGTAACACTAACCAGTCAACCATGCTCCGTATCTCGCCTGCGACCCGTACACGACCGACCCCAGGGACGCGACCTCAGCCCCCCCCAGCGCCACCACGGCGCTGCCTTGGAAGGAGTGGACGCGGCAGGCACTGAGCAGCGCCACGGACCCGGGGCCCTCCGCGCGCAAGCCGCCCTCCTGGCAGCCAAACACCTCGCAGCCCTCCAAGTCAGCGATGGCGCCCTCGGACACCCCCACGCCCACGCCCAGGCAGTCGGAGACCTGGGGAGGGATGAGAATGCTTTAAACTAAGAATTGTCGAATGCTACACTAGTTTACATGACTTGTCAGCCTGCTCGTAGCGATGAGTGCTTGCCTGGCTGCCCAGGCACCCATGCAGGGCATTCCTAAGCCACACCCCCATCGCATCCCCACCCTCGCTCGCTTCTCATATCCCACCAGTCACAACTCTCACAACCCCACCCAACTATCTTTCTCACCTGGCACTGCACCAGCGCCGCCTGCGTGTCTGCCCCCGCCACCACCACCGCCCCCTCCCTCGACCGCGACACGCGGCAGGCAGAGGCGTCCAGTCGGCCCCCATCCTCCGCCACCACACAAGGGCCGCGGGACTCGGTCACGAGGGTGCCTTCCAAGGCTAAAGCAGATCCCGTGCCAGACACCACCACAGCTGGGCCCTTCTGTGTAGAGAAGACACGGCAGGGTGGTGGTGGCGAGATGTGAGTAGGCGCAGGCATAGCGCAGGCGTGGTTATGGCATGCTAGCCGTTCATTCCAACACAAGGCCTTGCTGCTCGGATGCTTGACCACTCTTGCCCCGTACGAACCGGCATTCTCCACTCGCCTTGGACCCCAGCACCGCCCCATCTCAACCAACTCCATCCACTCTGCGCTCGCTCAAAACCTATCTCATCCCCACCACCCCCACCCAGCCCCCACTCGCCTTGGACCCCATCACCGCCCCCTTCGTGAACGATGCCCTGCCCCCCTCCGCGGCCCTCAGCCCCTCTCCCCTGCACTGCTCGACGGTGCACTTGGACAGCGCACACGTGGCCCCCGCCCCCACCACCTCTAGCCCGTGGCCGTTGGGAGCCGAGAGGACACACGCGTCCAGTGACGCGCGCACTCGTGTCGACAGCGGCAGCGTGCGGGAACCGGACGCGCCCTCCTCCCTGGGGTGGATACGAGTGATAAGATGCATGTGGTGAAGAGCGATGATAACAGCGATGCTGGGTAACTAAGGCGATCCTTAATCAGTCGCAAGCACTGAGGTTGACTTGACACGGTGCATGCCGAGGCATCGTCACCGCACCATGCCAGCACACCGTGCCGCTTTATAACCTCACCTGATGGGCGCCATGCCCCGCGTCTGCCCCTGCGTCTGCGTCAGCGTCCCATCGCCGCGGCTCCTCGTCAGCAGGCTCTCCGCCACCGATGGCGGGCCCCGTCTGCCCAGCTGCAGCGAAGGGGCCACCACGCCCCTCGCGCTCCCGGCCGCCGACTGCGCCGACTGCAACGAAGGCGCCGCGTGGCCCTCGGCGTGACTCTGTGTGCCCACTGCCCCAGCCACCGCCATGCGAAGGCTGCCGTCCGTGCGCGAGCGAGCCAGGGGAGGGCGCTCCCAGGCCAGAGCAGAGCCGCGGGCGTCCGCGCCGGCAGCGGAAAGCGTCTCGGATCGCGCGAGGGGCGGGCGGGGGGGCCGCGATCCCGGCCCCGCCCCCGCCGCAGCCCCGGTCGGAGTGGGGGGCGCCGATGGTGACGCGACAGGCACCTCCCCGCCCGCCCCCGCACCCTCCGCAGCTGATGCGAGGGTCGCCGCCCCGTCTGCGCTGCGTCGGGCCCCGGGGTCACTCGCGCGCCCCGTCACCGGCCCCCCTGGGTCCTCGTCGCCTTGTCCCTCTACCCCTGCCTCTGCCTCAACATCAATCTCAGCCTCAGCCTCAGCCTCCGCCTCCCCGTCCGCCACCAGCAGGCACGTGGCGTGGGGCGCGGAGGCCACGAGTCTCACGCGGCTGAGCAGGACGCGGTCGGCGCACACGCGCACCCCGCGCTCGGTCACAATCTCCCCGTTGGTCACTATCACGCGGGGCTCGCTGCGGGCAGGCCAGGAGACGCGGCTGTGTTTGTAGCGAACATCGCGGGACAGGGGTAACACCCCTGTGGGCACCTGGCTGAATGGCAGCGACTGTGCAAGGAAGGACAGTAGGTACGGTGGTGCAACAAATGTGACGTGCCACCCCAAGGGCACGTTCACTGTCCCCTCGCGGCCTCACCGCAGCACGAGAGACGTGAGGCGGACGCGCGAGCCCTGCAGGTCCAGAATGGCGGCGGGCAGCGACGGGGGCTGCAGTGGGTCCTTCCCCCTTCGCCGCTGCGACTCCTCCCTGTGCCGTGCCAGCACCTGGGCACGGTGCCGCGCCAGGCTCCTGCGAGGGTCGAGAGCGGGAGCGCAGGCGTGAGGCCCGACGCTTTCATTCACAGCAAAGACGCGACTTGGGCAGGGGCAGGTGCATTTGTCTGCACCTGAGGCCCTCCTGCAGCCCCTCAGCATTTGTGGGGCAGGCCCAGACCTCCGCCTCCACGGCCCAGTCCTCCGCATCCTCGTCCGCTTCCGCATGACCCTTCGGCGCATCGCCGGGGGGCACGCCGGTGGTCTCTGGGCCCTGACGAGCGGGAACCTCGCTGTCACGGTCCTGCGCAGGCGCGGGCAGCGGGCAAGTTGCGGAAAAGGAGCTTTTACGTGACAAAGCTCACATCCGTAACACACGGAGGCAAGCATCGCAGCGGTTCTCGGCTGGGGCGCCCTCGCAACTCCCTTCTCCTTGCCGGGACCAAGGGTGGGGCGCTGTAAGCGCGATGGCCGCGCCGATGTCGGCTCACCTCTTCGACACGGAATCCACGCCCGGACAGGGCGCGCCCCAGCCCTCGCACGATGTGCATCGGCCCGGGAGTCACGCAACAGACATCCACCAGCTCCTACGGGCCTCCGGTCACGCGATTGCAGCCAACCTTCGCTCTATGGTTCGCTTGTCGAACGCTTGCTACGTAAAAGTCGACATCACTCCCGGAAATTTGATGCAAAAGGGTCTCGCACTCCACGCACATGTGTACGCCCCGCGCGTGGGCCACGCACCGCCAGCGGCCCCCGCACAGCTTCCCACGACAGTCGTCATGATCGCCGCCTCATCATCGGCTACATCCACCGCTCTCCTTCGTCTGGCGCTTTTTCTGCCGACTGAGCAACCGCGCTCCTTCGGCGCTGGGAGGGCCACGTCGTCGATCCACATCTTGGTCGATTGTTGAACCTGGGCGTGTGGCGTGAGCGATGGAGGACGAAACCTTTTACGACCGGGGCCATGATGGCGGGGAGATGGCTGGAAGGGGCCGCGGAAGGGGCCGTGGCCGCCGTGGCAGGGGCCGCGGGCGGGGGGGCAACGTGGAGGGCGCGGGCGACGGTGAGTGTCCCCCGGACACGCGACAGGCGGAGACCCAGATCTGACCCGGCAGGGATCGATTTCCAGGGATGCGCGTGGTCAGACTCGCGAAGAAGCGATAGGAACCACGATTGATGCCTAGGCTTCCTCTTTCGATGCCCCGGGACGGCGATCCCATGACGTGCTCTACGCCCCGCTTCGTGCCCGGGAACGCGGATCTCCGCGGCCCCACAGCTCTGCGGCTTCCGCAACTCTATCGATTCGCCTCTCGCTTGCAGAGTACACCGCCGCTCCGGCCGCGGCGTCGACGGAGGACGGCGAGCTCGTTGACCCTTTCTCGCTGCCGGGCCGGGGCCGCGGGCGGGGCCGGGGCCGCGGCAGGGGTCGCGGTCGGGGTGCCGCCTATGCGGACGGCGTCGACGGCGGGCAGACGGACGGCTTCTCGGCCCGGGCGGACGACACGGTGACCGTGGTCGTGCGAATGCTGGACGTGTCGACCGTGGAGCGCCTCCTCAAGGCCGCGAGCAAGCACTGCCACTCGCGCCGCTTCCGCGCCATGGCCTTCGCGGCCGTGGACGGCCAGGGCGACGTGATGTGCGTGCGCCGGTGAGTGTTGCAGCGAGTTGGTGCGTGCTGGTCCAGCTGTAACGCGATTTGACTTCACCAAAACTGCAACCCGCGTGTGTTTGCCCGCAGGATGGACGACGCCATGCCGCTGACGCCCGAGATCGCCGTTCGCAAGGCCTACACGGCCGCCATCATGCGCCAGACGACCGACGCGTTCGCGGCCAAGTGCCAGTCCCGCAAGGGCTACTACGAGTCGATCCGGGACGCGGGGGCCCGGCCGCTGTGGGCGGGCGGAGCCGGGGGCATCCCCATCTGCTCCGGCAACGTGAGGCACCTGGCAAAGCATGACTGCGCACCTGCCCTGCCAGCTCCCCTGCTGCGCTGCCATCTATCTGAGAAAGCTGTACCCAGTCAGCTTGCTTGTGCACAGCCTCGACTGTGTACCTGTCCACCGTCAGCTGCCACCCCGTGCCCTCCCCGCCCCTCCTGCCCGCAGCAGCTCATCGGCGCGGTCGGCGCCTCAGGTGGCGACCCTGCCGAGGACCTGGAGTGCCTGGAAGTGGGGCTGCAGGCCGCCGGGCTGCGGCGGGGGAACCTCGGCAGCTCCCTGTGCTTCCTCCTTTGAGACTCGCCTCGTGACTAAAAACAGCTACCCTGTTCTGGCGCTGGCAGCGCGGATGCGGATAGGGCGCGCTTGCAGGCTCGCCACGCTCGTTTCAACAGTCGGCAGAGTGGACGCAGGCACGCATTGCGATGCACCGGTGGCGCGCTGCCCCGGCTTTGCGATTGGCGCTCTGCTAGGCTCGGCCACAAGTGTCAGTGACCGCACGCATGTACAGAGAGACAACGGGTACTTGCCCCATGCCAGTCACCAGGGCAGGTCGGTGCCCGGCGTCACGCGGTCTGGGTCCTCGAGTGCCCACACGCCCAGGCCGAGTCCCTTGGACCCCAGCGCCGCCACGAACCGCCCGGTCGTGTCGAGGGTCATGTCCGCCACCGGCTGCAGGATGTAAGGCACCGCCTCCTCTGCAGACACAAGCGCAGGGGCAGACCATTTATGAATGAGGACGTACAGCACCGCCTCCTCTGCGAAGGCGAGCAATGAGCCAGACCATCACTGGTTGGAATGAGTCCCTTCCAGTCCCACTGATATCGATATGCTGCTCCTGGCGCAGCTCTGGCGGTAAGACCAAAAGCCTCCTCTCCCCTGTCTTCTGCAACTTGCTGTCTCTAGAACAACTCACCCGGGAACACGGCCCCCAACTCCTCGTACAGGTGCGCGTACTTGTCCTTGGTCATGTCTGTCTTGAGGAACCTGTGTCAGAAACAAGGAGCACTCTGACACGTCACACAACACGACATCTGCCTGTCCTGCACCGTCAGGGCAGGCCGAGGCCGCATGTCGACACCGGAATGAGGCAGCCTGCACTCCGTCTCATACCCAGAGTGAATAGCATACGCACCCGGGGTGGATCATCACAAGGGGAATGCCCTTGGGCTTCAAGTCCCACGCGAGGAGCTTCCCCCCCATGTTGGCCGCAGCCTTGGACATGTGGTGGCCGTAGTTGGCCCCGCCCTCCTTCTCCGTCCGCAGGCCGATGGAGCCGCCCTCGCTGGTAATGAAGCCGATCCGCGACCCAGACGACACCAGGCCACTCTGCGAGCGTCATGCGTGATCGATGATAGATATGTCAGGAAGAGTAGGGTAGGTCACAAAAGCCCTATTCATAAGTGCTAGCCTGTGATGCCAGGCACCCGCCTGCAAGCACGAGTGACCCACTCCCCTCCCCTGTCTCATCGCACCTGAGCGAGGGCCGACACGATCTGGACAGGCGCAATGGCGCAGATCTCGAACATCTTGCGCTCCTCGTCACGGTTGACCTCCAGCACGCCCTCCTGGGTGAAGTACCCCGCCACAATCATGAGCTGCGAGATGGGAGACGAGGAGAGGAGGTGGGTCCGCTGTAGCTGTTGGATGAGGTCAGCTGTCAGCAGCAGGCCGGGATGGGGGAAGAGAGCATGTTGATTATGGGTCAAAGTTGGTTGTTATGAGATGCCTAAGGTCCATGCCCATCTCTGCACATCCTGCGTAGGCCCCCACTCACCGTATCAATCTTGGTGATCCCCGCGTCGCGGAGGCCCTTGCACAGCTTGTCGGCGACTTCGTGGTCGAGGAAGTCGATGCCGGAGACCGCAGCCTTGAGGCCCAGGCCAGCCAGGTCGGAGCTGGGCTGCTTGCGGCATGTCCCCACCACCGGGCACCCCGCCTCGTGCAGGCGCTTGGCCATCTCCAGGCCCAGGCCGCGGTCCGAGCCGAGGACCACCGTCGTGCCGAACGTCGACGGGTACTTGGCTGCCTCCAGCAGGTAGTTTGCTGCGAGCCACGGGCAGGTGCGGGCGTCCAGGCAAGGCATCAACGTGGCTGTGAGCTGCTCGACAGCCGAGCCTCGGCGCCCTTACCCGGCGCACCCAGCTGCGTGGGCGGAATGGTGACGCGCGTGCTCATCGCGGCAGGCCTGATGTCGCGCGCGATGCTCGGGAGAGCGAGTGGCCCGTGGAACGAAGTGTTTGGCAGGCCCCGGACGGCGAGGTGGCGGCGCGAGACCGTGCCGTTACGCCCAGAAAGGGTGGATCTGCGGAACGAGGCGATAAAGATTAGACGATGGCTCACGGTGGGAGGAATCGAGCCAGATGTTGGCGTACGGGGGCGAGTGTAGCCCAGGGGCCCCAGACCGCCCCGATGCGACTGGCGGGTCGCTCTCTATATCTTTGACAGCAATATAAAAGCGTGATGTGTTCCAGAAAGGCATAATCTCGCACCTGGCGATGGAGGACACAATAGTCGACATCGGGTGGCCTCTCCACAGCAGCTTCGTCTCCTCGTTCGTTTCCTCTGTGCCTGTGACGCTGATCATAGCAGCCGCGGCCTTATGGCGAACAGATTTCAAGTCAGTCAGCTTGCGTCACGCGTCGTCACACTGTCAGAGACAGCAACAAGAACAACAGAGGGGAACAGAGGGTGGAAAGAACACACACTGCGCTGGCTGTCAACATTACGCTACCAGTCTCCCGCCGACCGCTTGCAGGAACCGCGCCACCTGCTCGAACCCGTACTTCTCCGCCACCCCCCGCGCGGTGAGCCCGCGGCCGGTGGTGGCGTTGACGTCCGCGCCCGCCAGGACCAGCGCGCGCACGCACTCCAGGTCCCCCTCCCGCGCCGCGAGGTGCAGCGCCGTCCAGCCGTCGTCCGTCCGCACCCGCGCGTCGACGCCCCACCGCACAAGCCGCCGCACGAAGGCCGGCGACGCGTTGGCGGCTGCCATGTGGAGCGCCGTGACGCCCCGGGCGGTGCGGGCGCGGGGGTCGGCCCCCGCCGCGACCAGCACCTCCGCCACGGCGAGGTGGTCGCCCTCGGCCGCGGCCAGGAAGGGCGTCTCGCCCCTCTCCGCCTCCGCGCCCGGGTTGGCCCCCTTCGCCAGCAGCAGCTGCACCACCTCCAGGTGCCCCTGCTGTGCCGCCAGGATCAGCGGCGTCTCCCCGTCCTGCGTCTCGGCCTCGAGGGGCAACCCCGCCGCGCACAGCGCCCGCACCACGTCCGTGCGCCCCGCGTACGCCGCGTCGTGCAGGGCCGTGTGCATCTCGTAGTCCTCCCAGTCGACCGAGGCACCCGCGGCAAGCAAGACGTCCACGACCGCCAGGTGCCCGCCCCGGGCCGCTGTCTCCAGCGCCGACACGCCCCCGGGCCCCACGGCATCGACGCGGGCCCCGCAACGCAAAAGGCACGCCACGGCGCCCAGGTCCCCGTCGCCCGCCGCGCGGATGAGGCACGCGTGGAAGGCGTCCGGCTTCAGAGCGGCGCGAAACCGACGCACCACGCCGTCGTGGCCCGCTCGGCACGCCAGGTAGAGCGGGGAGTGGCCGTCGCAGTTGTCCGCCACCGGGCTTGATCGGAGCACCAGCAGGGCCTCCGCCACGTCCTCGTGGCCCAGGCGCGCCGCGAGATGGAGCGGCGTCTCGCCGAAGCGGTCGGGCGCCGGGCGGGTGCCGGAGCGAAGGAGCTGGCGGACGCGCGGCCCGTCCCCCGCCGCGCACGCCGCGTGCAGCTCACTCCAGCGGCAAAACCACTCGAGCCACTGCCACTGGCCCTTCTTCAGCGCCTCCTCGCGCGTACACGCCGGCGGAAGCGCCGCGACGGCTTTGAGGCCCAGCGCCGCGCCCACCGCGTCCGCCTGGGCCTTGATTTCCGTGCACACCGCGCGCGCGCGTAGGAGGTCGCACAGGGGCATGCGACAGAGGACCTCCCGCGAGACGGCCTGGAAGGCCTCGGCGACCTTTGGCGGGTGCGAAGGGGACAGGGCGGCTGCGGGGGCGGGAGATGTGGGAGACGCTCGTAAACCCTAACAGACGTGACAAAGGGCGCACTCGCCCAGCGAAACAGGCGGACAGCGCGCCTGCCAAACACGGTTCATGAAAGTGACTCACCCTGCGCGTGGAGGCTCAGGCTCCCGGGCACTTGGAGCGCGGGGGGCCGCGGAACAGCGGCGGTGGTGCCCGCCATCCTTGTCGAGTCTGGTTCGAGGGATGCAGCCGCTGCGGAGATGGAGGAACAAACGAGGTTTCACATCCGCTGCCGTTGGCGGGCATCGCGCTTGCCGTTATCCGCTGTTGAGGGTTAGGGAACGCCACCAACGCCACGGGGGCCGGCCGGCCGCGAGCCAACCACGTCGGCGAACGCGGGTGCGATACATCGATGCGATTGGTTGCAAACGCACTGCAGGAGGGCTGCCACGCAGGGGGAGCGAGCGACGGCGCGGCAACGGGCGATGGCCGGTCAGGTCACGCTCAAGGTCTCCGCGCGGACGACGCTCGACCCGCACACGCACAGGAGGCAAGGAATATATGCAAGAGAATCGACCCAGCCGATGAACGCTCGATCCCGTCGCGAGCACGCTCGCCTTTTGACACCTGAAGGTGGGTACAGGTAAGCGGCGTGTCTGAGCTGGACAGAGCACGAGACGCCGTGTGCTTGGTCTGGCCGCTTCTTTCCTGCAAATGGTGTGAATGGTGGCGGGCAAGGGCGGGGCAGGGTGAGAAATAAGGCGCGGCCGACCGGTCAGACTGGGGGAGATGGGGAACACCCTACTTGCAGCTGCAGAAGAGAGAGGGGGAACGGTGCATTCCCATATCCATATTTGTACGGGAGTCACGCGTCCCGTCGTCCCCCGCACTCAGAACACGCTCACCTCGAGGGTTGCGCCGTGAAGCCGGCGCAAGGGCCGTCGTCTGAGGTGCGCTCGAGCGCAGACACACCGTTCCTTACCCTTCACACCCACATCAAGGTGCAGCTGTCGTCCCGGTGCCTTCCTGCGCGACCACCAGCAGCCTGGACATCCTTCGACTTCGTTTGCCCACAGAGGCACCGCGCGAGGCGGCGGCAATTCTCTCGCGAAGATGATGACATCTCCAGCGGCCTGCTTAGCCGCGATGGCCTCGGCGTTACTCCTGGGCGCCTTACTGCCGATCGCACGCGGGCAGCCATCGGGCGGATTCATTCGCGCGGTGGGGACCCGGTTCGCCGACCAGGACTGCAACGACTTCGTGTTCGCCGGCGCCAACCTCTGGGCGCTCATAGAAGCCACGGCGGGGCAAGCGGGCCTGCAGAGGGCAGGGAAAGCCGCTCCCAGGGTGCATGGCATGCTCACGGCTCCCGCTTTTCCAGCGCGCAGGGTCAGCTGGGCCGTCCCCAACTCGGGACCATACCTCCAGAGCGGGTCGAGCGGCACTTCTGGGGAGCGCTACCTGGCCTGGGTGCTCGACACGGCCCGCAGCAACAACCTGACCGTGCTGCGCTTCTTCGGCCACGGCACCGAGCAGGACTTCCAGCTGCAGCCGCAGCCGGGGCAGTACAACGAGGTAGCCTTCACTGCGCTGGACAAGGCGAGTCCTGCAGGGCACGCTGTGTATCTCCTAGTAGGTGAGAACTTGAAGCCATGACCAGCACGCGCCCCTGCCGCCGCAGATCCTGTCCGAGGCCGGAAAGCGCGGCATACGCCTGATCCTGACGCTGACGGACAACTGGAAGTACTATGATGGCAAGCAACAGTACGCCGCATGGGCAGGCCACGGCAGCAACCCGGACAGCTTCTGGACGGACGCCAAGGCGCGGCAGCTGTACAAGGACCACGTGCGTGCGATGCTGAACCGCGTGAACCGCTTCACGGGCGTGGCGTACAAGAACGACCCGACCATTTTCGCCTTTGATCTGATCAACGAGCCTCGGGGGGACTACAGCAACGCCGCAGATGACATCGATCACTGGGTGAACGAGATGGCGACATATGCAAAGTCCATGGGCGCACGCCAGATGGTCACGGTGGGGGAGGAGGGCTTCTACGCCTATGGGGAGGTAAGGCAGAGAGGATGTGGGAGTGAATGGTACCTTTGAGACCAGGGTATGTCGCATGTGCTCATTCACCCCAAGCGTGGCTGCAGGGTCGCGATGGCCTGGTGGGCGGCGCGTGGGCGCTCACGACGGGGCAGGACTTCATTAGGAACCACTCGCACGACGCCATCGACTACGCGTCCATCCACGCCTGGTGATGATGGGCGTGATGTGGTTGCTACGAGGACGCGAGGGCATACACACGCACGCCCTCTGTCCCTTTGTAGCTGCCCTGGTCCCACCCTAGCCCCATGGGCCCTTATGCAGGCCTGAAAACTGGAACAAGCCCTACGTTTCCTTCCTGATTGACTGGATCTCCCAGCACCAGGACGACGCGGCGAACAAGATCCGCAAGCCCCTGGTCGTCGAGGAGTTTGGCAAGACAGAGACCAGCAACACCGGTGAGAGACAGTGACACGTGTTGCGAGTGAGGAGGCGAGAGAACTGGTGGATGCGCAGGTCGGGCTGGATGACTTGCAATCCATTTTCCCCAGCGCTGTACAGCGCTGTACAGCGCAGCACAGCATGTGGCGCTTGACCCTCTCTCGCCCGCACATGCGCAGACGCAGGCCGCCGTAACGTGCGTGACCCCTTCATCGCCGCGGCCTACTCTGCGGTGCTATCCTCGGTTCAGAGCGGCGGCATCGTCCGGGGCAGCCTCGTGTGGGAATGGAACGGCTTTGAGGACCAGTACGGGGGCAGCTACGGCATCCATACTCGGGACTCGACGTGGACGGACCACATCACACCCCACGCCCAGCAGGTCGCGTCGCAGCTGGCCAAGAGGGAGCGAGTGGCCGGCTGCACGCCCGACATGACGTGAGACGGCCGTGCTGCCGTGCTGTGTTGTGACCATGTCGGTGTTAGCTGCGAGCGCCGCGACCGGCTTAGGGGCAGTCACTGTGTTCCTGCATCTCCCACTCAATCTGTAGCATGCGGATTGACCGTAGCACTGTAGCACAAATTGCTGTCGCTTTCTCTTACCATTCACCGCTGTGCTCCCTTGTTCCCATCCGCACCCCTCGCCCCACCCCGCAGCGCCAACCAGCTGTCCAAGCTGGTGTCGCCCAACGCCAGTGCTGTCCAGGCAGCCGAGGGGGACCTCCAGCGCTCGCAGGTGGCCGACGCCACTGCAGCCGTGCCCCCGACACCCGTCACCGACAGCATGCTCGCCCAGGTGAGACTGGCTTTCCTCTCTGCTGACTGCCTGGCCTTGCTGTGATCGACACAGCCAGCCTCACGCACCCTCGCTTACACCCCACATCTCATCCTTTGCAGGCCCAGGCGTCCGTGTGCACGGCCGTCACCCAGCTGGGCCTGGGCGCCCTGTGGAAGTTCGGCATCATCCCTGGGAGCTTCCAGGGCCTTACCCCGACCGTCCCCGCTAGCCCCGGCCCCAATACCGCATCCCTGTCCTGCCACACCCTGTGCTGCCCTGCCACAAACCCCGTGCCTTCACCTGCACTCGTCAGTGCCAGTCCCAGTGGACAGTCCGTGGACCCATCGGCCCAGCAGAGGGCCCAGGAGCGAGAGGCAAAGGCCGCAGACGCAGCCCTCATGGCGAAGCTCCACAGCGAAGCGGGCGCAGGTAGCGCAGGCGCCAGCTCTGGCACGACAAACCCCTGACACACTCGCAGAGGGGGGGGCGCGTGCGACGGGGCGCGGAGTGGGGTGATGTGACACGTCTTCAGCTGCGGCCAAGGTCTGCATGGAAGAGAATTGGGGAAACACTTTCTGGGTGCTGCGCTTGGGGGCTTTGCTTTTCAACCAGCCATGAGGCTGCAGTGGCGAAGTGAGGGGGTGCCCGCCCTCTCCCACACGCAGCCCTGCGCCTCAAAGCCTCAAAGCCCCGCGCATGCCATGTGAGGCGTGACATGAGAGCCTTAGAGTTTCAACGCAGCGAGCGCAGCGAAGCCTTGGCTGTGCGAGCATGAGAATCAAGTGAATGTGTGAAGAGGGATGCGATACTGGGACACCCAGCAAGTCAACATGACATTGGGACGCCTCTCTAAGCAATCGATACCACTAAGTATAAAAGAATGTGGAAGAATAAGCGATGGAACAGACCCTGGGACAGGATGTCACCCTGGCAGCCTCATGACATCGACATACATGCCACGCACATAATCAGCACGGCAGCTCCATGACGTGGCTGGCCAGGCCGAGCCTCTGTCCCTGTGCGTCGTAGTGCAGTGCCCTGTTGCACGCGTGGCACAGGTAGCAGGGGCTGGAGGGCGTGGAGGGGCTGCCAAAGACAACGACGTTGGCCGTGGACTGCGGGGGGGGATGCGGTGGGGGCACTGAGAGGGGGTCAATGCAGCAGAACTCAAGCAGGGGAGGGGGGGTGGTATTAAGGAGGGGGACTCAGTGCGGAGTGGATGAGGAGTGGGTCACAGAGCTGCACTCGTGCTCACACTCAACCGGCACATCTGGCAGCCTTGCAAGCAAGACCGCTGCTCTCTCACTCATTCGGCACATCTGGTGGCACCAGCACTCAGCTCTCGCTCTCTCACTCACCCGGCACGTCTGGCAGGCCATGGCGGGCTGCTTGGGCCTGCACACGACCTTGGGGTAGCTGGCTGCCCTCAGGTCGTCGTCGGCGTGGGGCAGCCGCACGTCCACCACCGCCATCACGTGCTCGCAGCACCCCGCGTGCACCAGCAGGTTGCCGGCCAGCGTTCCCAGGCAGCACCAGAGGTCTCGCACGCGCGCCTGGTGCATGGGGATGACGACGAAGGTCTCCAGGCGGGGGGGGAGGGGCGCCAGGGGGGGGGGATTGGCGTCCGTGCTGGGGAGGGTAGAAAGGGGGTGCGGAGTGAGCAAGTCGTGTTGTGGTCACGGGAACTGCCAGCATGTGACATTGAGGAAGTAGCGTCACTGCTCGCCCAATCAAGGAAGGACACAACCACTCACCCCCGCGCGATCCTCTGTTCCAACTCCTCCCCATCCCACCCATCCAGTTCCTCCCTCGTGTACTCCACGCCCCACGAATTCTGGAAGTGCCCCCCTGCTTCGACCAGAAATCCCTGCAGGCCCGTCCCACTGTCATCCTCCACGCCGGTCCCATCGTCACTCACACCCAGAAACACATGCGCCCACTCCGTATCCAACTCCTGGTCATGTGCAGCCTCGCCCACCGCATCGCCGTTCCCAACCACGCCCGGCAAAGCAGACGGCCCTGCCTCGCCACCTGCCCCACCATTTCTCTCACCACCCCCCGCCGCCCCTGCCCCCCTATCGCTACTTAGCTGCCCAGGCATCACATGTGCACTCCCCGCCCCGGCCTGCACCCCGCCAATCCCATCAGCTGTGTCATGCGCGCCCGCCTGGCTGACGAAGGCGGGGTGCGTGCCCTGCGCTGCCTGCCACGCCTCGCCCAGGGCACGCGCGATGGGGTCTGAGGATGGCCCGAGATCCGATTGTGGGGCGGGGCCAGCGGGTGGCTGAGGGGGAGAGAATGGGCCGTGGGCAAAGGGCAGCTGAGGAGGTGAGAATGGGCCGGAAACAGAGGGTAGCCCAGAAGCAGGGGCCGGCCGAAAGGCGAAGGGTGGCTCGGGGGCTGAGGAAGGGCCGGGATGATCGGGCGGCTGAGTAGAGGGCAGTCCCCCCTCGGGCGTCACAGGCACGCGCCCCTGTGTCACACCACCCACCCCTATTGGCAACGAGACCATTGTCCCATCTCCACCCTCAGTCAAGACCGCCCCCACGCCACCACTGCCACCCCACCCCACCCCACTTGTCCCAGCCCCACCCCCACCAGCCATCGTCACCGCTGGCCCGCCCTGCACCGCACCCTCTCCTCCCTGCCCCTCCTGCATGGCGTCGATGTGCTCCTGGGATGGCAGGGACCCGGCTGGGGTCTTCAGCCCGTGCTGGTGGCAGAAGGCGAGGATGGGGCTTATGTAGTCGGGGTGGTCGTCCCTGCAGATGGAAAGGCAAGAGACGCGTGTTGGTCAAGCGACGTCGATCACAGTAAAAAGGGAGGTTTGTGGAAGGTGCTTTGCAGCCTTGACGTGAATATGAGCACCCCTCACCTCCTGGTGTCTGGGTACAGGTGCTCATACACACAGTCAACACCCCCTCACCTCCTGGTGTCTGGGTACCTGTGTTGATACACCCACACCCACACAACGCCTATACACCCCCCCTCACCTCCTGGTGTCCGGGTAGAGGTGTCCGTTGGCGTACACGTACCCCCCGCTCACGGCCCCCGCCACTCTCTCCAGGCTCCGGTGCACGGGGCAGGTGATTGCATCGAAGAGATCGGTGAGTGGCTGGCTGCTGGTGAGGAGGATCTCCTGCCTGGCTGAAAGGGCCAGGGAGCCGGGGCTGAAGACGGCGAAGCGGACCAGGACGTCGTTAGCAGGGATCTGTGGGGGAGGGAATGGGGTTGATATAAGATCAAAAGACGGCGAAGCGGACCAGGACGTCGTTAGCAGGGATCTGTGGGGGAGGGGGTGGGTTGAAATGATTTATATTAAATGACAGCGTGGCATGCGAACCAGGACATCGCCATCTGTGGGGATCTGTGGGAATGGGGAGAGAGTGAGAGGGAGTGCAGAGTGTGAGGGGGCGGAAAGAGATAAACATATGGATAAACAACCACTCTGCACCCCATCACCCTCCCCAACACCACACAACCGCCCCACCCCACCCTCCACTCACCCTGTCCACCTCCCCCGCCCCCTCCTCCCCCTCTCCCACCGCCCCCCTCCGCCCCCTCCTCCTCCTCCTCTCTGCTTTTGCCTCTTTCGCCTCCCTCTCCCAATCCTCAGAGTCACTCGGCATGGGCACCCGGGGGCGCCTCTTGCGGGACCTCAACGGGACGGCCCTGGGGGGAGTGGGGGCCGGTGCCTGCAGGGAAGGGGAAGGAGACGTCGAGCGGCGTAGAGGACAGATGCTAAGCTATAGTTGTGCCATGAATATGAGCCAAACCACATCACTGGATTCTATCGCCCGCGCCTCTGACGCCACCACCACCCCCCTCACCCATCACAACCACCCCCCCCCACTCATCCCCACCACGGCCCCTCACCGTGGCATGTCCCACTCACCAGCACTGACCCTTACCACCACTGCCCCTACCCATCCCCACCCCCACCCTCACCGTGGCATGCGCCGCATGCAGTGCACTCAGCTCCGGCCCCACGAGCGTCTCCCTCAGCCGCGAGGACTTGGGGTTCAGGGAGCGATGCATCTGACCGCCCTCCTCCAGCTGCTTGATGCTGCACAGAGGGGGAGGAGTGGGTGATGTGATGGGGTGCTGCGATGGATGTGCTGCGGGCACAGGTGCAGCACCGTCGAGCAAAGCACAGCAGCCGTAACAGCACATGAGGTGCAGGAGGTGGGACTGCAGAGCTTACTCGTACCTCATTGCTCAGCTCCCATGCGACTCGCATGTGTGCATTCGTAACCCCTGCTGCTGCCTCACCTGCACAGCCAGCTCGCCGCCTCCTTCACCCTCTCCCTGTGCCGCCTCGTCACAGCCTCCTGACCCCCTTGCACAGCAGGCGGGGGCTGGAGGGCCGGGAGCGGTGGCAGGGGTGGCAGGGGCGGCAGGAGCGGCAGAGGGGGCGCTTGGGAACCTGGATTGGGTGCTGTGATGGGCGGCAGGGTGAGTGCTTGAACCCCCGACTCAGGTGTCGCCCCTGGCCCGGGTGCAGAGACGGGGCCAGCAGCCGAGGGTGGCGCTGCGGTCAGGTCGCCTGGCGGAGGGAGCGGGAACAACTCCCGCAACGTCGCCAGGTCGGGCAGCGCAGCGGAGAGGGGCGGCAGGGAAGGCTCTGCATTGTCGTTCGCGCTGCCCCCACCATCGCCCCTGCCCCTGCCCCTGCGCCGGCCCCTGCCCCTGCTCCCTCGGGCAGCCTGTGAGGTCTGCTGAGCTGCGGTGAGGAGCTGCTCAGCGACGGGGCCGAAGCGGAGATGCCGCACTGCGAGGGGAGACTGGGAGGTGCGTCCGTGCGCGTCCCACTTGTCGAGCTTGGGAACAATGTTACCGAGCTGAGAACTGAGCTCCCTAGCGCTGCGGAGCGCGAGCCCGTGACAATCCTCGCACCTTCGATGTCCGCGGGATCTTCCGGCGAAAGGCATTTCGCGGCGTCGTCGATCTCGGCAAACAAAGTGTCCCGCAGCTCCGCCAACTCCCGCCTCGCGACGGCGACCGAGATGGGGCCCAGCACCGCCGTCGCCACGAGTGGAGCGGCATTGACCGTGTACGCCGAGTGCTTTGCGGCACGCTGCACGGAGGGCGGAGGGCTCGCGATGAGTCGGCGGAGCACGGACGCAACCATACGCATATGATATGATTTGGCGAAGGCGACTGGATGGCCGCGTCATGAAACCATCTACCACCCCATCGGCTTGACCCCCTCGCCCAACAGCGCTCGCCTCGAGGTCCATGGTGGCCCGTGAATGGAAAGCGTCCCACCGCGCAGGATTGCGGGCCCAGTGGGCCCGCCCGCGTCACAAACGCTGCTTGGAGACAACCATGGAGACAACCATGAGATGACGGATCGTTCCGCGGGGCAAAGGCCTTCTAGACTCGCCGAGCAAGCACAGCGCGCATGGTTCGGAGAAATGGACGCCCTCCTTCGCGACAAACAAGCTTCTGGCCTCCCCTGACGCTGACCCCGGCAGAGCGTCAAAGCATGTTGTTCTGAGAATGCATGGACAGCGTATCGGCCTTCTTCCTTCGCCCGTCTGACGGACGGGGCCCGCCAGACTCTGAAACTCACTTCATTGTCGAAATCCAGCTCTTAGTCATCACCGCTGGAACACGGCACGTCTGCATCCGTCATTGATTGCCATTTCTCCATCCAAGCATGAGCGCTGCGGGGACAGCCCGTAGCTTTGTTGTTGCCTCGGGGCTCCGTGCTCGCGCCTCCGTTTCCCGGCGGACCGCCGCGGCCGCGTCATCGGTCGACCTCGATACCGCTCGGACGTGCCGCAGGTGAATAGGCCGCACTTTTGCTCCGCTTCGCGGGGGGAGCGAGTCTGGGCGACTCTATCACATCGTACTCGCCCTGACGCTCCCAGGTGCAAGCAGCAGTACGTGGAGCGTCACAACCACTCTAAGGCCTGCAGATTTCACCCGGAGCTCTTCACGGGTGGGGAGGTGTCCAAATACGTGGGCTTTTTGAGGTGACGGGCGGGCCTCGCGGGCCTCGCGGGCCAATCGACGCGCAGCTGCGTCGATGAAGTGAGCGATATGTCAATTATGCTTCGCTTCGCTGTGTTGCAGGAAGAGCGCGGACCCCGCGGACCAGCTGAGCCAGGTGCTCGGGACCGGGATTCGGCGTTTCTACGACTGCTGCGGTGCGGACCACGAGGAAGCCCCCGGCTGCACTTTGGGGAAGCACGTGCCGTTCGATTGATTGATCAAGGCCCTTCCAACGCTTCCATTCGCTGGAAGCTGCATGGGCCCGGGACGTGCGCGTCATGGGTTAGAAAGACCCAGCAAGGCGGCCTGCATAGTGGCTCGGACGCTCATCTCCCATGTTGCCCTCCCCGGACATTGAGGTGGTGGAGGAGGCGCGGGCGGACCCGGTCTCTGACCTGCCCCACTGCAGGTAACGACCTGCACCGCGCTGCAGCGGGGCCGACCGCGGCGACCCTCGCTCCTATACCTGCGCACCCGACAGTACTATGCCAAACTCGCTCTTGCCTTGCAGGAGCGACTGCGGGGTGCACCCCTTTTTGCGCCCCGTCCCTGCCGCCCCCAACGCCCGTCACTGTGGCCAATGCTTCTGCGTGATTTGCGATGTCCCCGCCAGGCAGTGCGCGCAATGGGGGACGGGCGTGGATGCCGGGGACCATTGCAATCGCGACACGAGGGATGAGGAAGACATGCGAGAGAGGCGGCGGGCGCGGAGGGCGCGGAGGGACGCAATGGCAGGTGCGGCAGGTGCTGGACCAATGTGCATGTTTGAAACTGCTCTGTTACTCACTAGTCACCCATGCCTCACTTGTCACTAGTCAACCGGGCACCACCTATCTCGGCATCGCTCTGCCCCTTGCGCGTAACACATTCCGCCCACCCCATCCCACTCGTGCCATCCACGCTGCCACTCTGCTGACGCACACTGCACGCAGAGTGCCCTGGGTCTGTGGCGCCCCATGCCTCGTCTCAGTCCTCCTTAGGGCACTGGCTCACGCGGCCTGGTCTGCCACGGCTGGGCAAGGCACCACAGCCGCAAGCGGGGCTCGCGGCCTGGCTCAACCACAAAGCATGCGACGTGCGTGTGGGGTTAACGACAACTCAGCCCCAGCAGCAACAACAACAGCAGGGGCGAGGCATGGGGGATGCGGGGCAGGCAGGCGGCGGGGTCCGAGTGAAAGAGGAGCCTTTCGATTGGGCATCAGTGGAGGTGTCCGATTCTGAGGTGCAGCTGGTGGCGGTGATGCGGCCACAGGCACAGCGGCGGCGGCGGAGGTTGGCTGGCAACAGCGGGGCAGGGGCGGCAGGGAATGGGTTGTCGGCATGTGAGGGTCGTGATGCGGCGGACGGGGCGGTGAATGGGAGCCCCGCCATGGCGGCGAATGGGAGTCCGGCGATGGCAGCGGTGTCGGCGGCGGATGCCAAGGCGGCCTTTGCCCGTCAGCACTTGGAACGAGAGGCCCAGGAAGCGTGAGTGCATAGGTGGCGGTGTGGGTTGTTTGACGTGTCTGCTATCATCGACTAATTACTGATGATGCCCTGCATGGTTAGAAAGACTCATTGTTGACAACTGCATGCCATATCGACTCATCACTCTGCGCTGGTTCTTGATCATCGCTGCGCCATCCCCGCCCGCAGCGCTGCGGTGGACGAGACCCTCCGTGCCTTCATGGAATACGTGGACGGCGTTTCTAGCAGCCTCCCCCGCGACGGCGACCGTCTGCCCGCGTCCGCCAGGGGATGCGCGCCTGTGCCGGACCTGGCCAGGGTGTGCATGGCCGTGACGCTGTTTAACAAGGCGAGGGGCTGGGTGTGTCAGGGTGTGGGTGTGCATGGCAGTCATGCTGTTCAATAGGGCGAGGGGCTGGGTGTGGGTTTGCCTGGGTGTGGGTGCGGGTGTGGGTGATCTCTTGCTATCCCTTTGGGGTCTCTTGGAGCGGTCGTTACTCCTTTAGTCTCCCTCCGCTGGGCATCTCTTATATCGAATGTTACTCTTGTTGGCTACCCCTGCAGGCCCAGAAGATGACGCACTACTTTCCCACCCACGCACAGCTGCTGCGCAAGTGCCCCAGGCAGGGGGTGTCGCTGGCCGCGTGGGTGGACGCGTACGGAGGCACCACGGCCCTCGCGCAGCACATGGGGCTGAAGGAACTGACCAAGCAGGCGAGCATGGTTTATAGTATAGGACTTGTAGTCTTCTATCTATCCAGCGTCTCACTCAGTCATATCATATCATGCTGCTTGGCATGGCCTGGCTCACTCGCGTGCTTGCACTCGCGCATCGCAGCCTCGCCACGCAGCGCCTGAGTCTTCACATCACCCCTGCCTTGCCCCGGCTCGCAGAAGCAGGGTTAACGGCGGAAGCACCTCCTCACCCCCCCGTGGGTGTGCAACCCCACCCCAGGCACAACCGATGCCGTGCCTGTAGCTGTGGCTGGCCGGGGCGTCAACAGCGGGCCTGCCCATCATGCCGTGAATGTGGGTGCGGGCGACCATGTGCGCAGGGATGGCGGTGGGCGTGGGGGGAGGCTCCCTGCACATGCGGAGAGGGGGAGCAGCGGTTGGGCTACCTTGCCGCACTTGCCACCAACCTCATTCAGCCCACACCCCGCCACTGCCAGGCCAGGCGCGGCCGTGGCTCTCGTGTGTCACCCGAGTGCTGTGATCGTTGATGGCAGTCCTCTCAGGGAGCCCCCGACGTGCGGGCAAGCAGGCCCACTACCCTCGACCGCCCCTCCCACCCCACTTCCCCCCACCGCCCCTCCCACCCAACTACCCTCGACCGCCCCCGGCCCGCCCCTCGTGTCCGTGGTCAATCTCCCACCTCACCCCTCATCTCTATCATCTCGCCCTTCGTCCATCGCCACCCATGGCAGGGATGGCCGGCACCGTGACTGGCCTGCACCCGCACCCGCACCCGAGGGACCACGGGGCGGGCGAGGGGGGAAGAGGAGGGCGGAGGCGGAAGCACAGCAATCAGGTAAGATTTGATGACTGGGCATATCTGCGCGTCGCGTCCATCATGATGCTGCTAGGTGCTCCATCGCTGTCAGCGATGCACGTCGCACGGTCGCGCGCCCACAGGGGCCCCCCTGGCAGCCCCGACGGTGCGGGTGGTCTGCGGGGACGTCCGCGCCGAGTTCGATCCCCAGCGGTGCGTCTTCCGCGTGGACGGGCGCAGCTGGTGGGTCCAGGGGCGGACGGTGGAGCGGTTGGGGGGATGCGGGGCGGCCAAGGACTGGCGCAAGAGCGTGCGTGTCGAGGGGCCAGGCGGCGTGGAGATCGGGGAGTGGATGCGCATGTGGGGGTTCGAAGGAGGCTGATGATGGTGGCGGGACAGCGCTGTTCCGTGAGATACAGGCTGATACAGGCTGTCTTTGGCAATTGTGCCCGGGCATGCGGCAGAGCGGAAGGGCATCCGGTGAATCTCAAAGCTAGTCTCACATCCCGTATCTTGAATATCCTGCGATCTGCATGCGCGGGGATAGGGCATAGGTCCGCCCATGGGTTGTGGAGCGAGCCGGCCTGCCCCTGGGGAGGGGCAGCCCCTGGCGAGGCCTGCGGAGCCTCCGCGTGTTAAGGTGACGTCTTCAGCCGTGCATGTGACGCTTTCTTTGCGTGTAACAGGAGCTGAAGCTTCAACGAACCACGGGCGTCGCTACACGGCTAAAACATTTCGCACACATATGTGTCCTCTCAGGGGCCTGCGGGGGACGCAATCGCTCGACCAAAGTCTGCAAATAAGAGTCCGGAGCAAAATGTGCCAGCGGGCATCTCCTCACAAGCCCATGCCGAGGAGAACACTGGACAGTTGGGAAGCAATCAAATGGGAACGCCGCGCCGAGCCGATACCCGCAACGGAGCACAGAAGGAAGCGCAGGTTCCCGCCAGTCACTTGCACGGGAGCACCGGCGACTCGGGAGGGGACGCGCGCGTTGCACTTCCCAACCTGCAGGTGGCGATGAGCGTCTCCCCTGCGGCGTTGGCGACCGGGTCCGCCCTGGCGACGGCGCTACAGCAGTGGCGCGTTTCGGATGAGGTGCTGGGCGTGCTCCTCCGGGGCGGCATCCACGCCATGGAGGTGCTGGCACGGGCGCCCATGGTTGGCCCGCTGGCAGAGGTGGCGCCCCGCGTGCTGCAGGGGATTGCCGAGGTGAGGCGTCGCCATTGCGAGCTGCGATGGCCGGCTCTGTCATGGGGAGTGGCAGTGGATACGCACGGCAGGCGCACACACACCCCACGTGGGTGGCAGGCTTGTGACGCCCCCTTGCCCCTGCCATGGCTTGTCGGGGTGGTCACACCGCACGAGCTATGCAAGCCAGTCACGCGATCCTGCAAGCCGCGTGTGCCACCTACACGAGCCATGTAATTCGTGCACGCCATGTGTGCCATCCAAGCCCGCAGGCGGGGGCCGTGCGCCCGGCCCTGGAGGACTTCCGCGGGGTGGTGATGGGCGTCGTGGAGGTGGTGGCCGAGGCCGGGGAGGTGCTGCAAGGCCAGCCACAGGTCCTGCAGAGACTCGTGGGTGCGAGGAGACAACGCCAGAGCTGGCCAGTAACTTAGCCCCGGCATAGCACTGCTGATGGGTCTTATCGTTCGCCCTCATCCTCATCGTCGCCCGTGGCCCTGAGTGGCAAGCGCTTGCACACAGACGCTCAGTAGACTGCTTCTCCACCACCCCCTTGTGCCCGCAGAGCTGTTAGGGGCAGCAAGGGGCGTGGTAGAGGAGGTGGAGGGTCGGACGTGGCTGGGGCGGTTCGTGAAGGCACGAGGGGACACGGACGGCCTGCAGGAGTTGGCGGGGAAGGTGCTGGCGCAGGTCGGGACGCTCACGGCGGCGATGCAGGTGCAGTCGCTCCGGGGTATCGAAGAGATACGTGCGGCTATATCAGGAGGCAAGCTCTTCTCCAGTAAGGACCTGGCGCAGCGATTGGCGCGGGAGGCGGGGGCAGCGCGGCTGGAGGACGTGTCACCCGATCAGCTGCGAGCGCTGCTGGCGGAGCGCGGGCGGGTGGACGCGGTGGTAGCGCTGCTGGCGCCGGGGGAGCAGGTGCTCGCGGGGCTGGTGCAGGGCGTGGAGGACCGGGTGGAGCAGTTGGGGGCGCGCATGGACGAGCAGTACGCGTCGCTGATGACGCATCTGAGGATCGGTGAGGTCCTTGACCGGGAGCCCTTGGAAGTCAAGAAGCTGCCGCCGGAGCTGCGGAAATTATGGGCGGACGAAGACACGGGGTTCGGGCACATGGCGGCGGAGATGGCGTGGGGCGTGTTCCACCTGGCGCTGCTGCACGGGGAGCTGGAGGTGCTGGCGGAAGCGGCCGCGTGGTACACGGACACTCTGGCGCCACCTCAATGGCGCGACTTCGTCATCGGGCCCCTGCGGGAGCTATTGGCGCCGGGAGATCGTGTGGCGGCGCAGAACCTCTACCAGCTGGCGCAGGGCGCCAAGCGGCGGGGGAAGCTGGAGTTCGCGGAGGTGCGGCTGCAGGACGTGCTGTGGTACGTGCACGTCAACACGGCGCCGAGCGTGGGGCAGGCGGCGCCCCCACGGCAGTCCCGGGGGCACACCTGGCGCAGGCTGGTGTCTGCGGTGTCGATTGCGAGGCGCGCGGAATGGGGTGCGGCGGCCCGGGGAGCGGAGCCGGGCCGGGGGAGCGGGCACACAGAGAGCGTGGCCGATGGCGTGGCAGTGCCGGCCGTGATTGCTGCCCTGCGCCACCACGACTTTCTGGCGGACGCAGATGCCCGTGATGCCACTTTCATGGTGGGTGGCGCAACGCGGGGCGATGGGGTGGGCCGCGAGTGTGCCTGTAGCTACTCCGCATGTGTGGCAGTCGTCTTCATGGATGACATATGTGGTATAGAATGTCATGAAATGCTTTTGTTCTGGTCTGCAGGTGGGTACCCGGGAGTGGCTGGCCAGCCGGGTCATGGCCTGGGCCGGTGGGAGAACCGATGGGGCCACAGATGGGGCAGCAGACGCGGAGAACGGCGAGGGGTTCGAGAGCCGACTGTTCCTGCTCCTGTCTCTGCCCGGTGAGCGCTCCAAGCGAGGCGTGGTGATCGCCTGGCTGCCGCCGCTCAGAGCTTGCACGTGCTGAGGGTGTTCGTGCATGGCGGTGCGGCGCAGGTATGGGCAAGACGTCCTTCGTGGCTCACATGGCGCTGGCGATGCGCAAGGCGGGGATGCTCCTGGGCGGCCACTTCTGCCGGGCGGGGGACGAGAGCCGCATGGACCCACGCCTGGTTGTGCAGTCGCTGGCGTGGCAGGTGGTCGAGCGCGTGCCCGCGGCCATGCCTGCTGTGGAGGCGGGGCTGAAGCGCCTGGACGTGACCAGCGCTGGGATACCCGAGTGGTGCAGGAGGTGAGGGGGGTTAGAGTCCATGAGTGGTGCAGGAGGTGGGCCAGGAGTGGGTGTGCGTGCACTGACCTGCTTGGCATCCGATGTCTCACTGCGCTTTGACTGACACATGACAGGAACATCACATCGTGCATGTGCCTCCCACCGCCGCAGTCTGCTCATCGAGCCCCTGCGTAGCGTGGCCTGGACCGGCCCCGACGTGGTGCTGGTGATCGATGCGCTGGACGAGGCGGGGACGGACGCGCGCAGCAACGGGGTGCTGCAGATGCTGACGGGGTGCATGGGGGACCTGCCCGCATGGGTCAAGGTGTTGGTCACTTCCCGGCCCGAGGCGTACATCGTGGAGCAGATGGCCCGTTTCAAGCCCTTCACGCTTGAGCCGACTGAGGAGCGCAACCGTGAGGACATCCAGGCCTTCATCCGCGGAAGCCTTCGCGGCGGGCTGACGGAAGAGGAGCGCGCCGCAGTGCTGGCGGTGGCGGCCAAGAGCGAGGGCGTCTTTGCGTATGTCTCTGCGCTGGTGGCCATGGTGCAGCGGGAGCTGTCCAGGGACGGTGGATCCGACGGACTGGCCCACCTCACCCTCTCTAACCTCCCTAAGGGACACCGGGCGCTCTACCAGGACTACTTCGATCGGCAGCTCCAGGGGCTGGGCTCGGGGGAGGTCGAGGTGGTGCGGCAGGCGCTGCTGCCATCGCTCGTGGCGGCCGTGGAGCCACTGACGGTGGCGGAGCTGAGGGAGCTGGCGGGGGACGGTGCAACGACGACGGCGCTGCAGGCAATCGGCAGCCTCTTCCCGATGGGGTCGGATGGCCGCGTGCGCCCTTTCCACAAGTCAGTCGTAGATTGGCTGGCGGAGGACCGGACGTCCGAGTGGCACGTGAAGGTAGAAAAGGGCCACGCCTGGCATGCGGCGGTGTGGGGTCACAAGGTGGAGGCGGTCGGGGCGGGTGGAGCGCCGGGCGAGTCCCTGGCATCGCTGGGGACCTACGCGGCCACATACGCCCTGCACCACGCCCTGGAGGCGGGGATGCTCGACACGGCGGCGGCCTTGTGCACGAGCCTGGCGCTGGTGCGGGCGTGCCTGGAGGCGGGGGAGGTGGAGCGACTGGTGCGGGACGTGGGGAGGGCGACCGTGGCGCTGCGGGTGGGGGGGCACAAGGGTTGGCGGCGCGCCCAGGAGACCCAGGCCTGGCTACGGTGAGTGCAGTGGCGGTGCCTGTGCCGCCGCGGCCCTGCGTTGGCGCATAGAGTGCGAGCGGTAGTGATGATGAGCACGCGTGATATCACTTTGCCGGTTGCCTATCCCGCAGGACCTTCTCGGCGGTGCTGGCGGAGCATCCGCATTTGGCAGCTGAGGCAGCGCGGGCCGCACCGTCCGGCACTTGGCTGGCGGAGAGCGGGGCGGCGGCACTCACATTTAGTGACGGTCCCGAGGGTACCCGCCCCGTGCGTCTCCGGTTGGAGGGGCGCATGGCCCGACTGCAGAGCCTGCAGGTGCTGGCCGTGACTTCGGGGGAGGTCACATCGGTGGCCTTCTCCCCTTCTGGGTCGCTGCTGGCCGTGGTCGCGGGGCAGACGCTCCATTTGCACGACAGTGTCACGGGGCTTGCCCGGCAGCACCTGCCGCTGCCACCGGCAGAGGGGTCCGGGGGGCACCGGCTGTGCTTCGCCCCCGCCCCCTCTTTGCATCTAGCCACGTGGCACACCGCCGGAGCCTCGGCGCTGACGCTGTGGGAAGCGAGCTCAGGCGCACCGACGCCGCTCGACACCGAGGGGCAGCTCACGCAGGCGTGGGACGTGAGGTTCGCGCTAGATGGGTCACATGTTGCCGCAGTGGCGGCGTCGGGGTACACGCAGTGGAGGGTGCTGGCTGGGGAGCGTTTGGTGCTTAAGGCCAACGCGTGGGCCGGGGTGCGCCGGGAGAGGCCCTGCGCGGGGTGCCTGGCGCCGGACGGGACGTGGGCGGCTGTGGGGTACGACAACGGCGCCGTGCGCATCGTGACCCTGCCCTCCTGCGCGGCGGTCGCTGAGCTGGGGCCGAGCCCGCAGAGTATTCGGGAGCTGGCCGTCAGCCCCAGCGGGCAGTGGGTCGCCGCAGCCGCAGGCAGCGTGGTGCATGTCTGGGATGTGGCCCTGCGTCAGCCGGGGCCGGTGCTGGAGGCCCACCGGCGTCACGTGGAGGACCTGGCGTTTGAGGGGGCCGTGCTGGTGTTGCGGTCGGGGGACGGCACGGCTCTGTGGGACGCAGAGACATGGGAGGGCCTAGTGCCCATTGACGGCGTCTATGCCAAAGCCTATGGCCCTGCCAGGCTCCACCCGCGTGTGGCCGTCGCCGGAAGAGAAGGGACCGTGGTCGTCGCCTCACCGGAGGCAGAAGACGGCGGTGCGGGGTGGGGGGTGGTGCGGGCGGGCGTGCGACCGGGGGCGGAGGTGGACGTGGCCACCGCCCGCATCCCCAGCCACGTTTTGAGTGACCCGCGGTGCCTGGCTGTCCACCCCACGGAGCCGTTGGTGGCCGTCGGCATGCCCGGCGGGCGCGTGGCTCTGTGGGACGCGACAGGCGGGGGCGGGGGCGACGACGGCGGGGGTACGGCTGTGTTGGCCGCCGCTGTCAGCGCAGACGGCGCCCTGGCTGCCGTGGGTGTCGCCGGCCCTCACGGCTCCGGCAGTGTGGTTGCGGCCGGGGAGGTGCGCGTGCTGGGCCTGTCGCCAAGCGGCCTCCGCGAGTCTGTGCTGCCGTGCCCGGCCCAGGGTGCAGTGGGGTGCGTGGCAGTCAGTGCGGACGGCGCGCGGGTGGCCGCCATCGAGCAGGTACTACCGCCCGGCCCCTGTCAGCTGCGGGTGTGGGACGTAAACACTGGTGCCGAAGCCACGGCGACCGTGCCCGACCGCTTCGATGGCAGTGACCGCTCCCATTCTGACACCCCCGCGTCCATCGCCTTCCTGGGACCGTCGGCAGTGGTGTGCCAGCTGGACAGGGACAGTGCGATATGGAGGTGGGACTTCGCTGCATCGCTGCAGTCGCAGAACCAGGCATGTACATCCCTGGTGGATGCGCCGACCGTCGAGTCCGGGGCGATGCTGGCGGTGAGCCCCACTGGCGACGCTCTCCTGGCATCCGAGGGGACCCACCTGCGCATTCACGAGGCCACGGGGCAGCTGCGTGCCTCCATCGATGTGTCCCAGCACGGCCCGGTGCTACTCGCATGCTTCTCTGCAACTGGGGGCGAAGTCTTTGCCGCCCACGCATCCAGGCGCATCTCGGTTTGGAGTGCAAAGGGCGAGGCCCTCACGTCCTTCCACGCCACAGCGGCACCCGGGGGTGCATCCCAGCCCGTCACCGCCCTGGCTGCCAACGAGGCCTGGGTGGCCGTGCTGACCGGGCGCTCTCTGACGCTCTGGGATGCGTGGACAGCCCAGCACCCGGTCCCCGTGACAACGCTGCCGTTAGACCTGACCACCGTCCCTCACGGCAACCCACTGCGACTCGCTTCCCTATCGGCTGCCCGTGACCCGGGGGCCCTGCGCCTGGTGGGAGTCTCCGCTTTGCACGCGGGGGCGCCAGTGGGGCTCCGCGTCTCCGCGAATGCCCTGCGTGCGATGGCCGCTGCTGCCAAGAGAAGGGGGGAGGCGTGGGAAGGGGCGGACACCTTGACAGCTTTCACGGCGCTGGCGGGGGCGGCGGGGGCTGCCGGCGGCCACATCGCAGTGTACGTAGAGGAAGGGACGTCGGTTGTTAGCATGTGAAGTAGTGGTCGTAACGCCCAATTCAAACAAATGTTAGGCCAACGCCCCACCTCGCCTCCCGCTACCTTGTGCCCTGGCGAGCCACACGCGGCCGCCCCTCAGTTTAGCACTCCCCCCTCCCTCCACCCGCCCCGCCCCGCCCCCGCACCCGCCCCCGCACCCCCCTGCCCCGGCATGGGCGCCACCCAGGTCTGTCCCGGCGGCGGCTGCGGCGGCCGCTGCTGCCCCGCACCCGCCCCCGCCCCCGCCCCCTGTGCCCCGCGCCCCTGGGCGTAGTACTGCCGGTACGCAGCCGTGGTGTTGAGGATGAGGAGCCTCGGCCCCGGCGGGATGCGCACCTCGGCCAGCGCCGTGTCGGTCAGCAGCAGCAGGCATTTGTCGTCCAGCTGCCCCTGCCGGAAGTTGCGCTCGTACTGCTCCAGGCCCAGGCTGCGCAGCATGTGCGACGTGCGCACGTAGTCCTCGTCCTTCGCCTGGGCGACACGGAGGGGACGAATGCTGACAAGTATGGGAAACAACAAGCAACAAGGAGCGTGGTGTACTAGTACAATCGAACACCCTTCGCAGCTGCGGTGCGTCTTGCAGGCACTGAAGCGCTGCCGTATGTACAACTGGCTGCGTTCACCACCCGCACCTTCTTGTCCCCTCCCTTGAACGCCTGCCCTATTTTGAAAAAGGCCGCATTGAAGACCCCGAACATGGCGCCCGTACCCAGGGCCGCGTCGATGGTGGGGCCGCGGGGGGTGCCCAGGGCGGAGACCACCGAAAAGACCACGCCTGGAGAGGCGGCAAGGGGGGCGGCGTGTGTGGAAAGATTGATCGGAATGTGCTGTGAAGATGTGTGTGCTGTGAACGTCGAGGACGCCCGGTGCAACTTGGATGGCTGCGTGGCGCGCGTCGCCACTGCTGGTGCCATCTTGTTGAACATCCCAACATCGTGTGTGCACATCTCATCTCAACGCCCCTCACCCGACGCGGCAGACCCCACCACCGTGTTCCACATGTCCTCGTCCCCCGTGCCACGCTGCAGCTTGCTGTACTCGGTCACGGCCGTCTGGGCGAACATCAGCGCGCCGATGTTGGCAGCGAAACGTAGCGGATTGGAGCTGCGGGACAAAGGGAGGTGCCCGGCGGGTCGCGGGGCGCGCGTGCGGGTGTGAACGCGTCGCGCAGCGGCAATGCCCAGCGAGTCGGCCTACCGCCGCGTCGGCCCTCGCCTGCCCATCTGCTCCATCGCCTGGAGTTGCGACTGCATCAGAGGGTTGTTCGCGGCCGCCGGGTTGTCCTTGTTGAGCTCCATCGCGGAGCTGTTGAGCTTCCCGAGCAGGACGCCGAACGCCATCGCTGGGAGGGCGGCTGCCACGCCCTTGAAGATTGGCTTCACGTACGCTGGCTGCGAATCCACAAACTTGTCCACTGCGCGGGCAGCGCGGGCGCGGCGAGGGTCACGGGCCGGCGCGGGGAGGCATCGACGGCAGCTCACGATGGCGTGGCCCGCCCCGCGCCGTTGGGCCGAGGGGCCGGAGGCTGGGTGAGCAGATGCATCGCATGATGTGCTCTGATCCTCAACGCGGCCCGAAATAAGCGCGTGATCTCGGGGGGCGAGCGCTAGACCGCGTGACACTGGTGCAGCGCGTCACGGGGTGAGCGGCGCCAGCACGCAGCTGGAAGGTTCCGTAGCGGCAGCCGGGCGTCAAATATGTCTCTCGATCAATCCATCGGCCCTCACCCGACGCCCTCATGTCGTCCAACTTCTCCTGGACGGCCTTGATGGCGTCGCCCATCGCCGCCCGCGCCTGCTCCCGCGCGCCCTGACAAGGGTCGTTACAAAAAGCTTCGCAGTGTCCACTCTGCTGGTCGCTGAGAGCACTCGCGCCCCCTCAGCGACCGGACCGTCTCGTGCCGCACTGCAAGTTGTGTCACCAGCACAACAGCGAAAATCCCCCGCGCTGCATTCACAGCTCGACGCGTTAGCTACAGGCACACTTGCACTCGGCTCGCGGCCGCCAAAGGACCCCAGGCGTTGGAAGGAGCCTTCGCCAAAAGTGGGCGCATGCCGGCCCCGAATCCTGCCCCGCCCGCGCGAGGGCTGTCCAAGGAGACCAGGCGAGCAGCATGTTTGCGTCGTAGACGACCTGCAGTGATCTTGGCCTTGCGGCTCCGATGCAAACGCCCGTCTCGCTGTGGTGACGTCGACATCCGTCTCGCTTCCCCCAGCGCGTTCCTGGACAGCCTCCTTCGGGACAAGAACCTGTCGCTCCGGATGCGCGAGGACATCAAGAAGGGCATGGCCACCGGCGAGGACTGGGCCGCACAGCTCAGGCGAGTTATAGCGGTGCTGAAACTTGGCCGGCAAGCTTCTCGGCCGCTCCTTGCGTCGATACACCCTTCCTCAACCCACCGCAGCACTCGGAAGGCCTCTCACGTCGCCGCGACCAGCGCCCGGCCTCGCCCGCGGGGACAGCCCTCCCGGCGCCGCACGACCGCCCTGCCAGCAGAGGGCGCCTCGCTCGCTGCCATGCCTGCCCGCACGGGTGAGTGTGCACGGATCGTGGGTCTATCGCGTCATTTCGAGTCACCCTGACTCACTGGGGCATGTCAGTGTGTACAGGCCGCCTTAACACACCTGGCACCCCACCGCAGGAATCCGCACCCGCGACCAAATCCTGGCGGATACGGGCAACTACTCCGTGGAGCGGTTCGCGGGGACGGGTGTCGGCCCCAACCGCGATGCGGAGAAGGGCCGACTGGCGAGGGTGAATGAGATGGGGCGGGAGGCGGCGGGGTGGCTGGAGGCCGCGAGGCTGGCGGGGCGGGGAGCGGTGGCGGGGCCTGGGCCGGGAGCAAGGGGAGAGAGTGACGTGAGGGAGGAGCTGATGGACCAGATTGCCGAGGAGATACGGTGAGGGGCGCAGGGATGGAGAGGCACATGCAAATGACATTTTCACCAAGGCAGGCCACCTGCTTTGGTAAATGCACATGTCACCACCGTCACCCGTGCCTGCCTTGGTACGCACATGCCCCTTCAGGCATAGCTTGAGAGCTGTCACGCTCCTGAACATCAGAAATGCCTTCAAACAATAACCATGCGTGCTCGCAGGGGCCGCCGGGAGTTCTACGAGCAGATGCAGGCGGCTGGGCGGGAAAAGGAGAACCGGCATCTGTTGGGGGAGATATCGTCACGGCTGGCGGAGATGAGGCGGCTGCAGGGGGCGGGGTGACGCGGGGTAACGGGAGCGCGGATTATGGCAATATAGATAGCAACAGTAGCGCTACTACACACATCACAGCCGATGGTCATTGCACGCTTGCAACTCTCTCTCTCACTCTCTCACTTCACTTGCCGCCACCCCCGCGCTTCTGCCGCCCCCGCTTGCCCATCTTGCCGTCCCCCTTGCGTGCTGCCACCTTCTTCACTTTGCGACCCTTCACGCCCAGCTTGGCCAGCGAACCCGACGCCATCTGGCGCTTCATGCGCCCCTCCTGACGCTGCGACAGGCGAAAGGCGTCGGGTGGTCATGCACCTGCCGAGAGCTCTTGAACACCACAGCCTCGACCCCTTACCCAAAAAGCTCACTTCCCATCCCACCCCACCCCACTTCCACTCCCACCCCACCCACCTTGCTCAGCTGCCCTCCCCCCTCCCGGTGGTCCCCACGCCCGCCACCCCTGTTCCCCCTCGCACCCCCACCGCCCTCATCCTCATCATCGAACGTCCCCTCCTCGTCTTCTCCACCGCTGCCCCCAGAGTCCGAGTCCCCAGGGTTGATGGCCGTCACTGCAGACACGCCACAGCACATAACACGCTTAGCGAACTGTGTCTACGCTGTGCTGTGCAGCCTAGTGCAGTGTGCTGTGCAACCCAGCAACGCTGCTCTCACCCGTCACCGTGGCCATCCCCCCCGCCACGTCAAACACACGCTGCCCCTCTTGGTCATCTCCACCCATGCATCAGCCCTCACCCGTCACCGTGGCCACCCCCCCCGCCACGTCAAACACACGCTGCCCCTCCTCCTCCCTCCGAGGGTCCGCCACAGCCACGGCGCCGTCGTCCGCACCCTCCTCTGCGTCGCTGTCCGCCAAATCCGCGGCATCCAGCCCTATGCTCCTGCGATGGTGCAACAGAGGGCATCTGTTGGCCTCACAAGAAGCAAGGCACAGAGCTGCTGGAATGCCCGCCCCGCCACGCACTCACTGCAGAAACTCCTCCCTGGATTGCTTCCGCGACTCGAGACGGTCCTGCCGTGCGCGCTGCGGGTGCCGCGGGGTGATTGTGCTTGCTCCAGAGCAGCCATGCCACGTTCTAGTGTGCAGTGTCGCCCATGCGCTGTATATATACGTGACAATGGTCGACGCGGATTGATGAACATCACATCTACGCATTGGCAACGTGTGCGCACTCGCAAGGGCCGCTGAGACGCGAGCGTGGCCTCGCCTCGTGCAGCTTGGCGACCGCGTCCTTCTGGCGCTGCTTCTTGCGCTTGTGGAACCCCGTCACAAAGTCCCGGTGGTCTTTGGGATCGAACACAACCTCCAAGCCTCGCGTGCGGCGATTCCGCTTGGCCATGTGCCGGGCATTGCCGCGCTCGTCGGGCAGCCGCCCGTCGAAAGCCAAAAAGTCCACATCGCGCGCCCCCATGACGGCTGCGCCTTGGACGTGAGGTGCCCTTGCAAGGCGAGGAACGGAGGCGCACCGCGGGTGCGAGGGAGCTGGGCGAGGGACAAACACCGCCGCAGTGCTGTGCCCTGCGCGCCACGGAACAAGCACAGGTCTAGAGACATCCACGGCAGGACTGTCGCGATGGTGCGGACGTAGCTGAACAGCGGCCGCGAACTCCGGCCTCGTCGGCCGCCCGTGACACCTCATCTGGCGTTCCGCTGCCGGTCCCGCCTCCAGGGAGACGCCCGACACTCTCCCCTGCTCATCCCCTGATACTTCGCTAGTTGCTTGTGCTGGTGTGTCGCTCGCCTCTTTGTCTTGTTGTAGAATTGCGCTGCGTTAGCTCGCCACAGGGCAGCATCGCCCTTTCCGGCTCCCGCGCACAGGCGGCGCGCCACACCGCGTCCGCACCCCCATATCTTGCTCGATCGCTCGCGTTGGCAGCGAGCCGGCCCCAGCGGGCCCGTCGCCCCCGCGCGGGTCGCCGGGGGGAGGATCGAGCGTTGGCGACGGTTGCGTAACAGCCCGCCCCTGGTCCGCTGAGAGACGCGCTGGGTGAGCGTTGGCCCTCGCGCGGTTTCATCGTCTGCTCGACATCGAATTCTGGCCTCGACTTTGCGTGTCCACCCTCTGCGCCGCGGCGCGGGGCTGCACACTTGGCGCCATGCCTTGGCCAGCCCGTGCGCGCCCGAGACGACGGCATTCGCAGATCGCGGCGCACAAACGTACTCCTTGACTGATACCCCAGCGCTTCTTTTCCTCGGACCCCGCCATCGCGCGCAGAGCGCGGCGGTAGGGCAGTTTACAGAACGCGACTTTTTCGACGCACGCAAAGCCCTTCCGGCCCTCGTCCCCGCAGCGATGGGTGCAACGAGAGAGCGGATGTCGTCGGCGGTGCGGGGCTTGGCCGGGGGTGCCCTGTCGGGGACCTGGGGCCCCGCGCTGGCCAATGGACGTGCTGCCGCGGAGGCGTGCGTCGCGGGCGGGGCCTGCGCGGGCCTCCCGCGCCCCACCGGCGCAAAAGAGAGCATCGAGGCTCTCAGCGCAAGCACCGCCGGCGCGCACTTCGCTCCGTGGGCGCCGTTTGCCCGGTCGATTGTCCGCCAGTGGCCCCTCCCTGCGGTCTCTGGCCCGGGATACAGGCACCCGCACCTGGCCGGCTCGCCGCGGTTGATCCGCTCGGTCTTACGGGCCGCGGCCCTCCGCGCGCCGCCTGCCCGGCCGTGGCAGCATGCCCCGCGCTCGCTGGCGAGCGTCCCGGAGCCCGCACCCACCCAACCATCCAAGCCCCCCAGCAACGTGCGCGCCCCCTCGGAGGTCCCTTTCAAGGACCAGGTGTCGGAGCGGGTGGTGGAGGTGACGGCCGAGGACTGCGACCACGCCATTGACCACCTGCGCAAGCTGAGGTGAGAGATGGGCTGGTGGGGGTGGTGGTAGTGGCTGTGGTGGTGGTGGTGGTGGTGGTGGTCATGGGGTGACTGCCAGCACAAGCTGAGGTGAGCGATGGGGTGATCGTGGGGGTGGGGGGGGTGGTGGGCATGGGGTGACTGCCTGTTGCACATACAGGGAAGTGCGTGGTAACACCAAGTACCTTCATCAGTCCCCAGTTCCATCCACTGTTTGTTCACAGGGCGTTGCATGGTAACACCAATTACCTTCATCATTCCCATCCCCATCCATCCATCCCCATCCATTGTCACTCACAGGGAGTCATACGACAAGACCAAGTACCTGCATCATTCCCAATAACCCATCCTTTACCATTCCTTGCTCACAGGGAATCATACGACAAGACCAAGTACCTTCAGCCCCAGTCCAGTTGGGACAAATTCAAAAGATCCATGAAGGGCGCGTGGGTGGCCACGGTGCAGGCCCTTCGCGCCTTCCCCAAGTGGCTGTGGGGGACGGTGACGATGACGCCCGCGCAGTGGAGGGCGGCGTTTGCGGGGGCGTGGGCGGCGACGAAGGAAGTGGCGCACCACTACTGGTGAGGGGAGATGGATGTGGGGATACATGGGGTGCATGGGTGGCAATTGGTTGGGTGAGAGGTGCGGTGTGAGCCGGCTGCTGTGCCGTGCCCTCGTGCTTTGGTCAGCGTGTGTCGTCACCATACCTCCTTCGTTAATGTGAGCGAGTGTCTGCTTGCTTCTTTGCTCCCCCAGGGTGGGTTCTAAGCTCCTCTGGGCAGACATCCGCGTGGCCACTCGCCTGGCACTGAAAGTGGCTAAGGGGAGGGACCTGGTGAGAGAGGGGCGGGGGGGTGGAGGTGAAAGGGATGAGGGTGTGGGGGAAGGACCGCGTAGCAACTGGCACATCTGTCTGCACACTAGCCGACCACCTGACCCGCACTCATACAACCATCACTATCACCCCTGCCCTCACCAATCACGCAGACGCGCCGTGAGCGCCGCCAGCTGACGCGCACCACGGCCGACGTCTTCCGCCTGGTCCCCTTCGCCATCTTCGTGATCGTCCCCTTCATGGAGCTGCTGCTGCCGCTGGCGCTCAGGATATTCCCAGACATGCTGCCCAGCACCTTTCAGGCGAGAGGGGGGGGGGGGAAGGGTGCGGGGAACATGTGTGGGCCTGCCCAACCACACCCACCTCTCTTCTTATCCCCGTCACATACTGCTCCCCTCACCCTCACCTCCCTCACCCCTTACAATCTGTCACTCACTCACTTACACACACACACACACACCCTCTCTCCCCCTGTCCCCAGGACCAGCTGAAGAAGCGACTGTCAGTCACTGAGTGACTCACACATATACACCCCCCCCTGTCTCCAGGACCAGTTGAAGAAGGAGGAGGAGCAGAAGAAGCGACTGGCGGCCAGGCTGGGCATCGCGCACTTCCTGCAGGTGTGTGGGAGAGGGAGAGGGAGATGGGCATGCACGATACTGCTGCGGTTGATGGTGAACCCTTCACTACCATCCCTGGGCTGTTGTCGATGATGATGCGATGGCCACGGTTAATTGATCAAAATCCCTCAGTCGTTATCGCTATCGATGCATGACGCGTGATGGCCGTTTGCCACCCTCATCTACTGACTCGGCTGTGTCAGATGTCATCACGTCACCTCCCTTCATTCTCAGGACACGATCGCCGAGATGGCCAAGGACATCCGCGACACAGGGAGCCGTGATGCGTCGGCCAACGCGGGGGAGCTGGTGGACTTCATGCACCGGGTGCGGTCGGGGAAGACCGTATCTAACAAGGAGCTGCTGGTGAGTCATATATGAGTGGATATGAATGGCCGATTAGATGAGAGAGTGACTGAGCGACTGTGGTGGTGGACTTCATGCACCGGGTGCGGTCGGGGAAGACCGTGAGCAACAAGGAGCTGCTGGTGAGTGGATATGAGTGGATATGAATGGTTGATTAGATGATATGTGAGTAGATGAGAGAGTGACTGTGATTGTGGCTGCACCCTTACCAACCCCACTCTCTCTCCCTGCCCATTCCCACAGAAGTTCTCCCCGCTCTTCAACGACCAGATCACGCTCGACAACCTCGAGCGCATCCACCTGGTCAACATGTGCCGGTTCCTGGGCATACAGCCCTTCGGCACCGACGAGTTCCTCAGGTGACGATGGGATGAGGGGTGGTTGGTTTTGATGGTAAGAGTGGCTCAGGTGTGATGATGGGGGTGGTGTGGCATGTGATGACGAGAGTGGCGCAGGTGCGATGGAGAGAGGGACGGGACGAGTGGCAGTCGGTGTGTGGCATAAGATGTGACGACACGATATCGAACCCCTCTCCACTCTCCCCGCTCCCCCCAGGCAGCGCCTGCGTGACTACATCCGCCAGGTCAAGCACGACGACCGCATGATTCGCCAAGAAGGGGTGGACAGCCTGACAGAGTCGGAGCTGAGGGAGGCATGCCGGGCGCGGGGCATGGCCGCACCGTATGGGCCGTACGCCAGGGAGTTCATGGCGCAGCAGATGAGGTGAGGGGGGAGGTGATGAGTGAGTGTGAGTAGAGAGTGAGGGGTTGGGATGGCACAGCATATCATATGACGATGCTCATCACCCCTCACTCCCATGCCCCACGCCCCTCACCCCCTCCCACTCCCCCCCTTCCCATCCCAGAGACTGGCTGGACCTGTCCCTGCAGCAGTCCACCCCACTCTCACTCCCCCACTGCTGTGTGTTGTTATTGCAGCAGTCCATCCCCACGTCCCTCCTCATCCACACCGCTGCTCTCTCTCATCATTGCAGAGAGTGGCTGGATTTGTCACTGCAGCAGTCCATCCCCACGTCCCTCCTCATCCTCTCCCGTGCCTTCACCCTGGCCTCCCCCATGACCGTGCACACCAAGGAGGACCGCTCCTTCATGGTCATTCGGGACGCCATCGGTTACCTGCCAGAGGAAGTGGTGGAGGTGAGGGGGGATGAGGGGATGATGGCATGGGGTGTGGGAGTGCAGTTTTGGTTCAGGAGAGGGTTGCAATGGGGCGAAGACGCGGCCTCATCAACACCCCTCATCTCTCTCCCCACCCCAGGAGGTGGAGGCCGAGTCGACGCGCCTGCCAGCTGATGGCGTGTCGCGTGCCGAGCGGACCGAGGCCATGCGGCGCAAGCTGAGCATACTCAAGCAGGAGGAAGAGGCCATTCGGGAGGAGGAGGAGGAGGTGAGATGCGGGGGGGGGGGGGGGGAGGGGGGTGGACAGTGTGGTGGTCACTGTGGGTCCTTGACAGGGGGAGGAGATGATGGGGAGAGGGGAGGGCTGTTGCTGGACACTGTCACTAAGACTCAGCAGGCGGAGGAATTGGGGGGGGATACATTGGGTCAGAGGGATGACGGGCGGTGCGGATGCCAACGTACCTTACCCCCCCCACCACACATATCTTGCCCTCCCCTACCCCCCAGCCCCCCAGCCCGCGCCACATCACGCCCTCCCTCTCGCCCCTCTCACCCCAGATCGCCCAGCGGGAGCAGGCACTGGCAGACTCCATCTTACGCGAGAGGAGAGACGCCGCATCAGCATCAGCGGCGGCATTACCCCCCAAGACGCCACAGGGAGCTGCCGAGGGTGCAAGTGGCGGTGCGGGCGTGGATGCAGGCGGGGCGTCACCCCCCGCCAACGCTGCCACTGCCGGTGCCGCTCGCGAGGACGGCCGCCCCGCCCCCGCTTCTGCATCTGCCGTCCCCGTGACTCCCATCGTGGAGGGGGTGCGCGCGGCGGGGGAGCTGTCCGAGGAAGAGGTGGCGTTTGAGCAGCTGCGGTTCAAGCAGATGAGGTGAGAGTGGGGTGGAGATTGAAGATTGGCTGGCTCTTTTGGTAAGAGTCTGTTTGACTCTGTCTATCGTTACGTGCCCCTCGCACCGTCGCAATGTGACCCAGGACACGGCCCCTCTATCTCCCATCACACCCTCCAACACACACCCTCCCTCACTCTCGCTCTCCCCCCAGGATGCGCCGCATCCTCACCGCCCTGGGCACCCTGGCATCGGGGTCCGCCGTGTCGGACGAGAGGGAGCGCTTCCTGACGCTGGTGCACAAGGAGGCGGAGAGCACGCTGTCGGCAGCCAGGTCGTCGGGGGGACAGCTGTTGTTCCAGGGTGAGAGAGTGTGGGTGATGGTGTGAGGGGTGTTGTGGGTGTGTGTGTGTGGGTGATTATGCATCATGCACGAAGGACGGCGGTGGGGGTCTGCCCATGCATGGGGCAGTCACAGTCACCACCTCTGAGCCTAGCTACTGACCTCATCATTATCAATACACCTTCCCATTCCCTTCCTCTACCCCAGGTGGCAGCCTGCAGGCTCCCCGCGAGACCCCCGACCAGACAGCCAAGGCGCTGTCCACCTCCCTCACCGACATGCTGGCACGCATCGAGGTGAGGCACGCGAGGGGGGAGAGCGCAGCGAGCAGGGCAGTGCATAACCCCGCCCCCCGTGCCTCCATGCACCCTCGTCCCTCTCAAATCCCGACCCACCCCCACTTCCCCGCTCATCTCTCCTCTCTCACACCTCCCCTCCCCTCTCCCCCACTCATCTCTCATCTCTCACCCATCCCCCATCCCATCCCCTCCCCTCCCCTCCCATCTCGCTCATCTCTCAACTCCCATCCCCTCCCCACCCATCTCCCTCAGCGTGACCTGGACCAAGTGGATGCCAAGCTGGGGGAGCGCCTGCGTTTCCTGGACAAGGACAACGACGGGCGCATCAGCAGAGAGGAACTGCAGGCGGCACTGCAGGTGAGACGGGTGTACATGAAGGTCAACCTGGCCGTGCTGTGGATAAGGACGACTGGCCGCCTGTGTATGTATGGGGCGGCATGGTGGGTTCGCCTGCAGCTGTGCACGACACTGCTCTCCCCTCTCTGTTCAGATGCTGAAGGAGCAGGTGTCCGAGGAGGAGACGGACCAGCTGCTGGCGGTGCTCAACAGCGAGGACGACAACACGTTCGAGGTGCGGGTGCTGCGGGCACTCAGCAAGCAGGCCGAGGAGACCGAGTGAGGGGTCGACGCGGTGGAACGGCGCGACGCGGTGCCTTCTGCCATATCGACTTTTGCGCGTTTGCTGTTCAACGACCGACGTGCCTTCCATTCGACACATGAGTGCTTGCTACTTGCTCTGCCCTGCGACGCCACCTCCTCCGAAACACGAAGACGCGTCGATGCTCGCGCCCGGACGCCACGGTTGTCACCCACTGCAGAGAGAAACGAGGGAAGAGACCCGCCCACAACGCAGCTCAGCTCAGCTGCTAGTAACGAAATTGCGTGGCCGGCTCAGATAGGGGCGAAAGGTTTTGTTCTCATGCGCCGGTTAGTAGGGCCGGCTCGAGCGAACTATGCCTTGTTCCTTTCCATCCTCACTGCCGGCGGCCGCGGCAAGCCCTCTCGTGGCCTCAGCATCCATGGTATCAGTCGGCGGGCCGAGGCCCATCAGATATATGCTTGTCTATTGATGTCATGCGTATCCTCGGCCACGAGGCGGGGCGGAAAGCGGCGGGCGGGGGAGGGCTCAGAGAAATCCGCTAAGATGAGGTCGGCTCACCCGTTGCCGTCGCCACGCGTGTACTCATATTTCTCATCACGGCCAGGAAAACGGCCCCGCGCGGCGCGGGCGGGCCGGGGAGCGCGGGGGCCGCGGGGCCAAGCCGCCGCCTGCTCCCCGCGACGCCCGGGGCCCCGCCGGCGGATCGAGGGGCCGGAGATCGAGGGAAGGAGCAAGGGGGCCGGCCGTGAAGAGGGCACGGCGCGGCTGGAAAGAGGAAAACGAAAAAAGACGCCGACCAGGTCGAATCGAACGACTCACGCGCTAGCGTGCTACGGGTTTGAAGCCCGCACCCGGCACCAGCCGGGATCAGGTTGGCATTGCGGGCCGGGCGGCGCCGCTCGTCGCTTGGGCAGCAGGCGCAGAGAACCAGCATCCCACTCACCCAGAAGGACCTCACTCACCTGCTGACGCGCAAACTGGGGAGCGGGCGGTGGGCGGGCGGCAGGAGAGAAGCGGCTTCGGCGACACCGGGTTCTGGTCCCCGGCGCCCCTACCCGACGCTTTCCGAGGCTCATGTGGCGTCTATGGGTGGCTACACCGTAGCAACGACCAGGAGCACGGGTGGTGTCAGCAACGGAGCACTGAGGGCGAACGCAGAGCGCACTCCTGTCACGGGGACTGTGCCGCCGCTCTGCAACCACGATTCTTTCCTCGCAAGCACCCACAGCTTGCTAAGCCATCGCTGGGTAGGGTCGACGGACCGCTCGCCCTTTAGGGGCTCCATGGCAGGTGTGGGCGCGTGCAACGACAGCACGGACCGCGGTCCGACCGCGTGCGCCGGTGACCGCGCGCAGAGGGCTCCTGATTGCATCGCCAGATCCACTGCACCGTTACTGCCTCGCCCCGCCCCGCAGCGGGATCCCCGGGGCCGGGCTTGGCCTTCCCCGTCCCCGTCCCGCCTCCCGCCCCGCCACCGCCAGGTGAGACACTCTTTGGTAACCGCCGGCGCTCCCCACGCCCCCGGCATCCTCTCCTCTCCCCTCATGCAGCCCTGTCTTCGCCGACCCTACCTTCCCTGCCATCTCCCCTGTCGCTCACTCACCGCCACGCTGCCCCCTCCCCACGCAGCCGTTCCCTCGATCTCTCCCCCTGGTATGGCCTTGGCGGAGGAGTTGGATCACTTGATGTTCTTCCAACTGCGGGACGGGCGCAAGTTCTACGGGTGAGCATGAGCACGGATGAGTTGTGCTGTGAAAGAGGGGCGACCGGGTGGGTGCTGTCACATACCCAGCCCTGCCAACCCCGTCTCGCCGCAGGGTGCTGCGTTCTTTCGATCAGTATGCGAATTTGGTGTTCGATGGGTGCGTGGAGAGGTCGGTGGTGGAGGACAAGTACGCAGATGAAGACCTGGGCATGCAGGCGAGCGTTTGATGAGACAGGGGGCCATGTGCTAAGCTAACTGGGAAGTAAAGAGTGACTATCCATTTCTCTCTCTTCAGCTAAGTGGCTTTGTGTTTGTTAAGTTGCAGGTCATCCGTGGGGAGAACCTGGTGTTGATGGGGGGGGTGGGGGAGGAGGGGGACCCTGTGCCGGACATGCCGGCCTCCTTCAGCCGAGTGGGAAAGGAGGAGATGCAGCGATTGCAGGAGGTGAGGGCGGGCAGGGTGGGGGATGGGCTACTGCAGGCATGCTTGTCTGCCACCCACGCCCCTTCGCAGCTGTCTGGCAGCTTGGGCCGTGAGAATTGATACCATATGCTATCGTGCGTGCTTCACGTGACCGCGCCGCAGGAGCAGAAGGAGGCGCAAAGGGCCGCACAGCAGGCGCTGCCCGTCAAGTTCGACTTCCTGGACGAGTGAAGGAGTGGGATGTCTCATGAAGAGACACTGCTGCCCGGCTGGGTGCGATCGACGAGCTGGTTTGCATCGCCACCGTCCTTGCAAATGGCCTGTTCCCATGCTCTCTGTCCTTCCCCACTCCTGACGTTCAACGAGTGCCGTATGCGTATGTCATCCCACCACCCGTCAGACGGACAGCAGCAGCACCTCCGGCCGCTGCACGTGGTCGGTGATCTCCCACCGGGGCGGCACCCACTTGCCGTCCCGGTTGACGTAGCCGCTGCGCTCCTGCCGCAGCTCCCAGAAGTAGAACAGCGTCGCGATCTGGTCCTTCGAGCCCTGCAAACAACGGTGCATTACCTATGACAGGAGGACCCTCGGCACGTGCACATAACCCTCTCAGCTACCGCACCGCCCCTCACGCACCGTGCCATCATCAACCGTCCTCCCCTCACCTCGGTCACGTTGCCGTGCTTGTCCCTGACGCAGTGGATGCGCTGCACCCGGACGTCCACCACCATGGCGGGGTCATCCGCGTTAATCTCCATGGCCACCAACTCCACCTCGTCCGTGCTCAGCACGCGAGGGTCAGGGTACATGTCGTTGGCCCTGGGAGGGAAGCGACATGAAGTGGATGAGTGTCAATACCAGAGCGGTCAGTGTGACATGACAGTCAGCCACATGCAATCCTCGCTGCTTCCACTTCTGTCGGTCCCCGCTTACGCCACTGCATGCACCCCCACTGTGTGTGTGCGCATCATCCTCACCTGAGTGCCTTGACGCGCGCCTCCAGTCGCTCCGCCAGCTCCTCCGAGCCCATGCGCCGCAGACGGGCCATGTCGCCCTCCGCGAACGCACGCTCGAACGCGGGCACCTGCCCCCGCACGCCCTTCAAGAAGGTCGGCATGTCGAAGCTCGGGTCACGCGCCAGCACCTCCCTGCGTGTCACAGGGGTAGGAATGCATGCTACGGTCACAGCAACGCTCGAGCCAACAGAGTTGGTGCCCAGACATGCATAAAGAGAAGTGCTGTACAATGTGCCATCACAACTCCTCGTCACTTGCACCACACCCCCGCTGTCACCAGCACCCCATCCCTGACAAATCTCTCACCTCATGGCCGATGCATATTCCGACTCGGACCACAGCCCCTCGGTCATGTCCTGGATGCGGTGCACCATGGGGTTGTCTGACGTCTCCCACTTGTCCTGCAGCTGACCCCGGCGCTCCTCCAGCCCCCGCAGCACCGCCTGCACCGTCTCGTTGGTCTCTGCCTGGGCACGCATCTCGTCCATCAGGCGGCGCCAGCGAGGCACGTGCACGCGCGCCGCCACCAGCTCCGTCCGCCGAGAACCCTCGTCCTCCACCGGACGGTCGCCCCTCTCCACCGCGTGGCTCTGCAGCATCTCCGCGTATTGCTCCTGGGGAAGCAGCACCGCGCGCACCTCCCGCGCCAACCCACGCAGCAGGCCGGGGACGCGGCCCAGCACGCGCTGGTAGCTCGGGCCCGCCTCCTCGCCCCTCCCCGCGCGGTCGGAGGCCCCGCCGTCGCCGCCCGCCCCGGCAGCCGCGCCCCCGCTGGCCGGGCCGGCCCCCTCCGCCTCGCCACCCCCGCCGCGGCCCGGGGGAGGGGCGGCCCTCCGCCCGCGGCGCCGCTCGCCGCCTTCTTCTTCGCCTCCGACGTCGCCCACCGGCGCAGGACCTCGGGAAGCGCCGCCATCGCGGGCTCCTGCGGCCCCGGCCGGAGCCCCGCCACGGCGGACCCCCACCTGCGCGACGGACGGGGCGCGGGGCTCAGGGAGGGCACCAAGTGACTACACTTAAGCGATTGGAGGGCACGGGATGCGATGCGCTGCGTCCGTCGATCCAACGGCGCAGGGGCACGCGGGCAAGCAGCGTGTGGGCATTCTCATCAGCCTGCAGGCTTCAGATCCCCCGCGGCGGCGACCCAGCTGGGGCGCGAGCAATGTGGCTAGAGCTCACCTGGCGCAGAAGCATTCCCCCGGGCGCGCGACAACATCACGGTGCTGCCTTTTCCCCACCGTCGCTGAGATCTCCGAGTCCCTTCCAGCCGAGCTTGGCCTGGAGCAGGTTTCGGCCAGTGCGACGATGAAAGACTACGAGGGAAGGGTGGTTGGGCCTTCCGGTGATGGCTGGTTTGTGCAACTTTTCTGTGCCAGTGACACAGCAGCCGACGTCATCCG